>CM035356.1:4789970-5062152 GCA_020137815.1 Hormiphora californensis
AGAGAGAGGAGAGAGAGAGAGAGAGAGAGAGAGAGAGAGAGAGAGCGAGCGAGAAGAGAGATGATATAGTCCTCTCTCTCCCCTCTCTCCTCTATCTTCTCTCTCCTCTCGGCTCGCTCTCTCTCTTTCTCTCTACTCTCTCTCGTTTCTCTCTTACTCCTCTCTTCGTCTCTCTCTCTCATCTCTTCTCTTTCTCTCTCTGTTTCTCGTCTTTCTCTTTCTTCGCTCTATCTTTCTCCCTCTCTCCTCTTTTCCCTCCTGAAAAGTACATGTTATGCCGGAAT
This sequence comes from Hormiphora californensis, assembly GCA_020137815.1. Lineage (NCBI taxonomy): Eukaryota > Metazoa > Ctenophora > Tentaculata > Cydippida > Pleurobrachiidae > Hormiphora > Hormiphora californensis. The sequence continues at coordinate 4,790,255 of CM035356.1, forward strand.
CGATTACAGTTAGCTTCTTTCTAAATGGTACCTATACAGTGTCACAGCACAAGTTGGTAAAAGATCCTTTTAAAAACAATTAGGCCATGAATACTATAGCATACTCGGTGGGACAAATAACTAAATGGCTGATGACTGCAAGACTCTGCATTAATAGTAATCTTCCAAAAGAGCGATATTCGAATATCAGGTTCTGATCAGGAGTGAAATGTTCATTCGTCCGATTTAAATTCTAATGCCCACTATAATAATTCCCTGATCCCTCCACGCTTTTCCTCTCTCTGGTCCAATCCCTCTCTAATCCCTCTCTAATCCCTCTAATCCCTCTCTAATCCCTCTCTAATCCCTCTCTAATCCCTCTCTAATCCCTCTTAGAGTGTCGGATTTTGAAATAATCTTTCCACTTCCATCTTTACTAGACGTATTTTTTCACGCTGATCCGAATCTGTCATTTGTTTTGATCTACGACCACGTCATCTCCTGGGAAAGCCCCTCCTGAATGAATGCTTGTGCGTCGCGTTGCAGTGCTGTCACTATGCGCTCTCCTCTCGCCAATTGCTCGCCGGCAAATTTACACACAGCTGTGTCACCTGAGATGGATCTCAACGGTTTGCTGTCTCTCAGTTCAGTAATTTGAGAACTCTGGACAAACACTTGTAACTTGGTGGCATAAAATAAAGTAATATCTCAATCTCATCTCTCAAGCAAACTTCACGAAGCTAAAACGTAATCTGTTAATAAAACGGTTGTAAAATTATACATGTTGTCACGCATGTTACACATAACTATGTTAAAATTGTCTCTAGTTCTATAAAAGTCCCTCTGCCTGATCCATGCGACGTTGTAGTTTTCCTACACGAACCTTCCTGGTTCTCCTCTCGGTTTCCGTTTTACTGCCAGGGCCATACCCACTTGCCTCATATGCCCGGTGATGCGGTCGACACACTTGGATGTGAGGGCCACGTTCCGTTCCACGTGTTGTGTGTGGCACGGAACAGTGTGATGACGCAGGAGTTGTAAGGTATTGTTGCAAATCCTCTCCCCGACAATGGGGGGCTCACTCACCAAGCAGACCTTTCCAGTGTTTTGATACAAAAGTCCACTGGCCAGAAAATTCATCGGGTCCTGCAAATGAAATGTGGTAATGAAAGTATGTGTTTAATGTAAATAATGATTCATAACAAAAAAGAGAGTATAAGACAAGAATCAAAATATTATAATTGACAAACCTTTTTCAGCACTGTTAGCTCAAAAATGTGTGTAGCTTTGAAGTTCAACTTAGTTTATTAAAACTTTATCATGCACTGGAAGTAGTCGAACATCTTGGATGATTGAGATGGTGGAGATGCCTGAAATACAGGTACAATAATTGGTCTCGGAGCAGATGTACATTGTACAGGTGTCCCACTATCTTTGCATGGCCTGCAATTTTGATTCATGACTGGGTCCATTAATTAATCATATCTCATCGAAAAATAGGTCAAAATGTTTAATCTAACAAAAACATTGTTACATAGAGATTAGAGAATTGTCAGAAAAAATGTTTGCCTGACAATTATCTACAACACTGTTTTTGTTAGAGCCATTTTGACCTATTTTTGATGAATATATCAATTTAATCGAGCCCCGTCAAGACTCAAAATTGCAGGTCACGCAAGGACAGTAGAACACCCTGTACTACAATATGATGATAACATACTAAGCTAGACAGACAATTGTTCAGAATCAGCAATAAATCTACCTTTTGCTTGCCAAATAATGAGTGGGTAAACATGAATATGTTGCAGAGTAACTCAGATTCAAACTTGGCTTTTTGATTCGATGACCGTTTACTTGCTTTCTTGGTATTGTCAAACAGTTTCTTCAAAGCCCTGGGCAAAAACAAGGATAGAAATAATTTAATCCGAGAAATAGTAGAGAACTATTGCAAGTAGTAGAGAACATTCAATATACTAAAGAACACGTATAATACTCAGGGCCACTTACTTTTTAATATTAAATTCTAAAACTGTTGTAACGCCATTATTGACAAAAAGCTCCGAAATAGCTCGAGCAGTCAGAGTAAGAGCGTCGTCAACGGGAACTCGTCTGGGGGACCCGGAGGCAAGCTGATCCACGTGCGAAACGGCAAGAAAATGGGAGAGGACGTTTCGCTGAGTCAACACTATGTGGGGCTGGAGCGGATCGATCTTTTCAGAACCGATAAAATCGTTTAAAGTGCCAAACGTCATTGAGGTTGTCAAACGGATAATAACTACCATTTTTACAATCGAAATATCGAATCTCTTTCTCGAAGCACGTGATTTGTCACGTGTTGAAGACATAACCCCGGCTAAAAGTGAATGAGATTGGGCACTTCCTACTCACCCTAATGATTTTATATTAGATGGCCTAACTGGGTATTTCTCCTTTTAGATCTTTTTTCCTGTTGTTTGGTTCGTGATTCCAGTCCAGGTTGAGTTTCAGGAAATATCGATATTTCCTGAAACTCAACCTGGAATTACGAACCAAGCAACAGGTCCAATTCATTAGCAAATGATCAATTGATGATGGATTGGATCTTAATTGTCTTGGCGTTTAAACTCAAAATTTCTGACCGCTGAGCAGCTTCGTTGAGATCCATCTCAGCTCAGGTGGCACAGTTGTGTGTAAATTTGCGAGCGCAGCTAATTGGCGAGAGAGAGCGCATAGTGACAGCACTGCAACGCGACGCACAAGCAATTCATTCAGGAGGGCTTCTCCAGGGGATGACGTGGTCGTAGATCAAAACAAATGACAGATTCGGAATCAGCGTGAAAAAATACGTCTAGTAAAGATGGAAGTGGAAAGATTATTTCAAAATCCGACACTCTAATCCCTCTCCAATCTCCCAGGATAAATCAGGGGAGAGCCTGTTGATGAAATGTGCACGTGACGGGCTAACGACTAGCACAAAGGTCCTCCTTGGCTATGAAATCAATCTTGAAACAACCAATGCGGTAGGTGCTGCAATAATTGGGGAGAAACACTTTATTAGTCTTCTACAAAACAAAATTTAACAAGTTTTGAAAACACTCACTATTATACCTAGCAGCAATTACTCAAAAAATCATCTAGCATTATATGCCTCATTAAAGTCCAGTTTTTTCCAACTAACCGTTCCCCCAAAAACTGAAATTTAGAATTTTTGTGGCGCACACATACACGTTAACATGTGATAAACGCGCAAAACAATTCCGCACACGACTTTGGAGGGGGAACAGTTGAAAAAATGGAGTATATCACTGCAGTCAGAAGACATCTCAAATATATGTTGCGTGAGGACGATACATGTATGGCGTGATTCACGTCTTTCCTTTGTCAAGTTCTCCCTTCCCGTGTCTCGTTTTATTTCCTCCTCCCTCTGATCTGCGTAACCGCAGCAGCTCATTTTTCTTACCCATCTCTAGACAACCATCTAACCGTTTCAAACCATCAAAAAAAGTTTGATGATATAACTCTGCTGTCTGACGGCCGACGGGTTGGTATTTGATACTGCTGCCTATCATGGCTAACCACTTCCAATGTCCCACGTATTAGAGCAATTTAATTACACGACTAACCAACCTCTCACTCAGAGCAACCACACTGCGCTGATGATAGCTGTGTTACTGAACCACCTCGAGGTCGCTGAGTTGCTGTTGGAGGCGGGGAGTAGTATGGAGGTAACCGACACAGAGGGATACAGTCTGGCACACTGGTGAGTTAATCAGATCAAACCAACTCCAAAGTAGTGGGTGGTTTAGTAATTTGAAATTACTGTACCGTATACACGGGGGAATATTTGGGGACAGCACATTCGACTCAATTCATTGAAGAGACCAAGGAAAAAAAGTTTTTCAAAAACCTGCCCTACTCTTCACTCTGCGTCACCCACTAAAACCCATGCTACTAGGTGCTGCAAGTTGGGTTACACACCCCTCCTAACTCTGATATTAAACCACGGCGGAGAGCCTGATACACTCAGTAACACAGGAGATACACCCCTTCACTTGGCTGTTCAGAACAGACATGTGGCGGCTGTTAAAGTGCTGCTATCAAGAGGTGAGATTGATCTCCTGATATATGTTCCCCCTATTATACTAGGTGTCCAGGCAGAGACGCCCAACTATTCTGCCCTCACTCCCCCCCCCCCCGCCACAACCAAACCATCCCCCCGCTAATAATAATAATACTAGGTGTCCAGGCAGAGACGCCCAACTATTCTGCCCTGACTCCCCGCTAAACAGCTGTTCTGTTCCCCTATAGGTGTCCAGGCAGAGACTCCCAACTATTCTGCCCTGACTCCCCTATTATACTAGGTGTCCAGGCAGAGACTCCCAACTATTCTGCCCTGACTCCCCTATTATACTAGGTGTCCAGGCAGAGACTCCCAACTATTCTGCCCTGACTCCCCTATATTACTAGGTGTCCAGGCAGAGACGCCCAACTATTCTGCCCTGACTCCCCGGACCATTGCACACCAGAATAAGGACAAGGTCATGAAGCGACTTCTCAGAAGGTATGTATCTTTAGAGCCTGACGATATCATAGCGCTGGCAAGCCTGACGATATTGTCATTTCTTTCAAAAAAGCAGAGCGTGCGAGAACCCTGAACCGCGATCAGAGCAACAAACAAACGGCTTTTTGAGTAAGAAAGACAATGTAGCAAAGGTCAAAGAACAGCTTAGCTATCCTTGCACTGTGTTGGTTTTCTCACTCTCTCTCTCTCTCTCTCTCTCTGTCTCTCTCTCCCTCTCCCTTCCTCTCTCTCCCTCTCTCTGTCTCTCTCTCTCTCTCTCTCTCTCTCTCTCTCTCTCTCCCTCTCTCTGTCTCTCTCTCTCTCTCTCTCTCTCTCTCTCTCTCTTTCTCGTATAAAACCTTTCTTTGAATTTGCGTAATAAACAGGACCTGCTTAGCAGGTGCAGTTAGCCCATTTACGCTCCGCATAAAGCATTAATAAAAGCTGCATTATTCCCACTACTCTCTCTTTCTCTCTCTCTCTCTCTCTCTCTCTCTCTCTCTCTCTCTCTCTCTCTCTCTCTCTCTCTCTCTCTCTCTCTCCCTCCCTCTGTGTGTGTGGAAACAGCTTGGAGAGTTCCTCCGGGACCACTATTTTCCTTTTCTTATATACCACCTCTCTTCTAGGCACGAGAACGCTATCCACAAGGCTTGTGAGAGTGGTAAGATAAGAGCGGGAAGGGACTACTGGAAACTAGTACTGTTGAAATGGAACAAGGAACATTTTGATGATCTTGTTAACCAGTTTGTGCAGTTCGATGCGATGGGAAACAGTTACATTCAACTACCAACTTTTGTGGGAATTCTACGGAAAATGAGTAAGTTTAAATATACTGCAGTCGGATCAGAGAGTGCACAGAGTTCAGAGCTCTGAACTCAGTGGACTCTGCAGAGTTTCATAAATAATAGAGGTGGGAACTGCCTCCAGCTGGGGAGTCAAAACAAAGGCCGATGTGCCTGTTATTATAATAGTGCAGTATCCTAACTGTCCCGAAGCTGTAAACTTTTATTTTATTCTTACTACAAGTTTCACCCCTTTACCCTAGGTGCCCCTGCATCCTGTGCTGTGTGTACAGTCACTGTACACGGCTCCCGGACTCCTGACCGACTGGACGCATGACCGAATGAAATTCAATCCCCCTTATCTCTTAACCCTAACCCCTAACCACACCCCTAACCCTAACCCTAACCCTAACCACACCCTAACCCTAACCCCACCCTAACCCTAACCATTAACCTAAAACGTAGCCCTAAAACTTGGTCGGTCATGTGTCCAGTCGGTCAGGAGTCCGGACACCACTGTACACACACACACCCTATTCGTTTTTCAGGTGCCCCAGTATCAGATAGACAGCTAGCAGATATACTACAAGCGTGCAATGGGATGGAGAATGTGAATTATAGTGAATATCTGATGGGCAAATTGTTCATCAAACTCCCATCTTATGATAGCTTTGCTAGAGGGAAAAAGGTAAAGATCAGCATTGCTCCATCAACTATTATAGCTTTCCCTGCCGCTTGTGTGAGACCATGTTTGAACAAAGCAGTTTCCCTCCTATTGGGGAGTTATCAAATATCACCACGATGTATTGTTCATTATGTTGGTTATTGTGTTAGTAAAACACCATTATATCCTCAGAAAAAGAAAAAGAAAGGTGGCCGACGGGGTAAAGGGGTAAGTTCAAATTTGTATTGTTCATACAGCACAAGTTCAAATAATAAAATGTAAAGTGAAGAAAGTGTATTAGTTGCACAAGAATGCAGAGAAACCTGCTTCCTCCATGCGATTCGTTGTCCGAATGAAGGTTTAATTCTCCACCTGAGAATTAACTAATAGAGATCATTGAATCTAAACATTTAACATGAAATTAATATTTAATTAATTAATTAATTTAACATGCAGGGTAAAAAGAAGAAGATACCGCTTCATATAATGGTGGAGAAATCACGAATAACACCATTCGCTCGACCGGAGGACGTTATCGAAAAAATGGAGGTAAATCAAAAGAAATCAATCAAAACTAAATAATATATGTAATAAAATAAGGGGGCAGATGGAGGAAGGAAATAAATATTCTTCCTTGAAGCCGGTATAATGCTTAACTATTAGCTACCCACCAAGAAAAGTGTTTTCCCGGCCTGTAACAAATTACAGGGAAATCGAGAAATTGTAACTTCTCTCAAACCAGATAACTGTGCACTATGTAACTATGTTACTAGGTTACTAGTACAATTAGTGCTTAGCTTGGTGAGTTGACTGGAGGAAGTAGTTTTTTATCCAACTGTGCAACTCTTCTCTCAAGTATCTTAAATCGGCGTACATGGTAATCTTGGTCATTTTGGTCCTGTCTCCTTCCTAACCCAATTGTCGTCATGAAGTCTTGCCTTGTTCGACCCTCTCTCTTCTCACAACGGAGAATTAGAACACAACATCATAAAAACCCCTTATCAAGGATTTACAGATCAGGGCCATACATTTGCCTTGTTCGACCAAGATCACTTATCTCTTACGATTCAGGCCTCCAGTTAGTGATCACATATCTCTGCACCATGCACGCTCTCTTTCCCCTCTTGGCCTATAATATCACTTACCTCTGGCCTCTGCACGCTCTTCCTCGGTATTTACACAAACCTGATGGAGCAATGCATGCTAGTCTTTAATTGTTGGCCCATTTTAAAAGTCATCAATTCGCTCTGATCTGACTCTTCTCTCTCCCTCTTTCTCTTCCTCTCTCTATCCCTCTCTATCCCTCTCTCTCCCTCTCTCCCTCTCTCTCTCCCTCTCTCTAGTATCTCTCTTATTCCTGTCTAGTCTGGCAGACGTGCCGGTCAGACTCCGTCTTGCTGTTCGAATGGAGGTGTGTTGTGTTTGACTCGTTGTGTTTCTCTTTACATGCATCCATCAGTGAATTAAATCTCTCTCTCTCTCACTCACTCTCTATCTCTCTCTCTCTCTCTCTCTCTCTCTCTCTCTCTCTCTCTCTCTCTCTCTCTCTCTCTCTCCCTCTCTCTCTCACTTCATATTTCCCTTGTCACACGCATGGAGACGCATCTATATATGTAAAGTCAGAGCGCCTTCCCACACCTTAGATTAACTAAGAGAAATGCTCGTGCAGCCGTGCTGGGAAATTCTGAGATAACTGTTTATTAATAATTATAGGGGTGGGAAGGGTAAAAACTCAGGGTTTCTTGCTCCTATTTGAAACAGTTAAGACAAATCAGAGTAACAAATCCGTTGTAATGACTAAGGAGAACCATCAACAAATATCGGATACAATTGTTTAGGTAGAAACTAGGGTGGAACTAGGGGGGAACTAGGTAGGAACTATAGCACATATCATGTATAGGATGTGTTAATAACCCGATTATTTTTCAGCATTTTACCGACTCTGCCCGTTTTCCCCGAGATTCGCCCCCAAAAACCTTTATAGAGGACGATAGCTGCTGGTATCTAAATCCTCCCAGTAAGTAATCAAGTGAGAGGGGGGAGAGAGAGTGAGATATTGGTGACGCGGTCACCCCCCCACTAGGGCCGCGCGAAGCGCGGCAACGAAGCTCGCGAATGTCATCACCAAAGTGAGATAGAGAGTGAGTTTGAGCGTTAGAGACAATTTAGGAAGCGATCAGTAATCAGTAATCAGAGTTATAGTGTTCGTTCCAATTCTTGGAGATCAAAATGTTAGAATGTAACTCAAGGTATCCATGGTAACTAACGTATCGGGTTACCAAACACTCTCCTCTCCCCCTACCTCCCTCTGGCCTCTTCTCTCTAATGTCTAACCATCATTCTCTCTTCCTTTTTAGCGACAACCTACATCCGAATACACAAGGCTGCCCAGCTTGGTGACCTCAAAACTATCGAAGCCGCATGTGAGGATGAGGCTGATCTCAACCAAACTGACAGATTTAGTAAAACTCCGCTAATGGTCGCGGCCGCAAATGGACGTCCTCAGATAGTCGCAGTGCTGCTGAAACAAGAGTACGTAGGGCGCGATGACTTCTCTCAATACAGTTCTCAAATGTCATACCGCGCTCGCAGGCTCGTTAGAGTGCGCGGCGCTGACAAGCGCTTCAAATTCATTCATTACTTCTGCAGTTGCAGCAGTCATTGCAATGCGACGAAGGCATTTGTCTAACATAATACCGATCAATCTTCAATACTATCCCCTACTAATGTTCATTCAAGCCAAATAATTAATCCCCCCTGTTAGGGTTGATATTGAGGTTCAGGACAACTTTCGGTGGACAGCTCTGCATCATGCCTGTCACGCTGCACAACCCGATATCGTCTCAATGTTACTAACCCATGGAGCAGAGATAGATAAGCAGGCACTTAGTGGAGGTAGGGACAACTATTATAATAATACCAGTTGAACCCCTATTTACCGGGATACTCGGGGAAAGGGGTTTGCCCGGTAAATCGGGGTCTGACTGTTCTACTAAAATGTAATTGAGTTACTATTGGTCACTAATTAGTTATTTAATTACCCCCTCACCCAGGAACGCCTCTGATGCGGGCGGTGGAAAGTGGGTGCGTGTCGACCGTTTCAATGCTACTGGAGAGAGGAGCGAAGGTTAACCTGAAAACTAAGCACGAGAAGACGGCTCTTGATATCGCATACGAGTGGGGAAATTCAGATATTATTGATCTCATCACTGCCACAATTGCCGGTAAGTTAATCAAGTCTTTAAATAATTTCCTGACATGTGGAACGCGTTCGGAAAATAGAATAATGAAAGCAGTGTAGTGAATATATTAGATAAATGTTCGCAAAAGGCAAGCTTCCCCTCGTCCGACCCGAAGTTGGAATCATATGGGTTTGTCGAACCGGCAAGTTGCTAACATATTTCAAATCTTCACTACTTCTCAAATGATCTAATCCCATTAAGTTAATGCTCTTATTTAGGTGCCGGCAGGCACCTCCGACCCGAAGAAAACAGAAAAAACGAAGAAAAAATTTTTTTTGCCCCTGCACCAAATCCAAAAAGCCGGCCCTATTTAGGTGCCGGCAGGCACCTCCGACCCGAAGAAAACAGAAAAAACGAAGAAAAAAAATTTTTGCCCCTGCACCAAATCCAAAAAGCCGGCCCTATATATACAAACGTAGGTCTTTTTTTCGGGGGGGGGGGGGCAAATTTCAGGCAGCGATTGTGGCCACATTTTTTGAGATATCGACCTGAAATTTTGTAGGCGTGTTCTAGTAGTATAACTACGTGTCATAACGTGGCCGGATTTTTGATTTTTTGCCTAATTAATTAATTATAGGTAATTAAAAAGTAGCCCCTGCACCGTGCCCCTGAGCATGGGGTGTTCTGTCCCCTGGGCATTGCCCCTGAGCCGAAATTATCTCCCGATCTGCTTGAAATATCGACTTGAAACTTTGTAGGAATGCTCTTCAAGCATAAAAAATGATCTACAAAAAGTTAGAATAGTCAAAATTAAGTAATCAATGAGTTATAGGCATGCAAAAATGGACATTTCTGGTGCCCCTGAATTTTGCCCCCGAGCATTTGAAAAAACTGCCCCTGGGCAATTTTAAAATTCAAATTGTGGCCACACTGTTTGACATATCGATCTAAAACTTTGTAGGCATGTTCTAGTGGTATAACTAAGAGTCACCACGGAGCCTGATTTTTGATTTTTTACTTAATTAATTAATTATAAGCAATTAAAATTTTAAAATTGCCCCCGCACTAACAAAAGTGGCCCAGGGGCACCTGAGTCGCAATTATCTCCCGATCTGCTTGAAATATCGACTTGAAACTTTGTAGGAATGCTCTTCAAGCATATAGAAAGGTCTACAAAAGGTATGAATATTCAAAATTAAGTAATCAATGAGTTATAAGCAATTAAAAAATGGACATTTTTATGGTGCCCCTGAGCATTGCCCCTGAGCATTTGAAAATATTTTCCGTTCTGCTATAAATATCGACTTGAAACTTTGTAGGAATGCTCTTCAAGCATATAGAAAGGTCTACAAAAAGTGGGAATATTCAAAATTAACTATCCAATTAATTATAAGCAATTAAAAAAATGTGCAGTGGCAGTGCAGGAGCAAAAAAAATAAAGCATATATATGGCGGGAAAATATTTTGGCGGGAAACCGAAAAAGCCCAATAAGCCAAGAACGGGGTGGGGCCAAGGTCTGGCCTACTAGCTTTTGATCACCTCATCGAGCCCGATCGAACGCGACCAATGTCTTGGTGACATAGACACCGTGCGCGACCAAGATTGAGCTCACACACAGGTGTCTGCTCCGCCTCAAAAAGGGTCGTTTCTTTCAAGGGATGTTGCACGCGATCCACTGGACCGATTTGCATCCGGTTTGTCGCAAAAGACTACAAATGATCCTAATATACTGGAAAATACCCGAGAAGTTTGTCTGTTAACAGGAAGTGGGTCAAAATTGACACTGAAGTCAAACCTATAATCTGGCTTCCGAGAGTTTCTGCACTACGCCCATGCAATTTAGAAGATATTGGGAGATATGTTGATGCAATTAGCATCAGCTATTAATGCCGGGTATTTTCCAGTACTCACAAGAGTTCAACTTATCTTCTGATACCCTCAGATTCATTCTACACCGTCTGGGAGTGGTGCAAAAAGGCTCGGAAGCCAGATTATAGATTTGACTTCAGTGTCAATTTTGACCCACTTCCTGTTGACAGACAAACTTCTCGGGTATTTTCCAGTAAACTAGGACCAATTTGTAGTCTTTTGCGACAAACCGGATGCAAATCGGTCCAGTGGATCACGTGCAATTTGGCTTGAAAGACACGACCCTTTTTTAGGGGGCGGAGCGGACACCTATGTGCGAGCTCGATCTCGGTCGCTGCGCGACCTCGATCTTGCACGCACTAGGTGTCAATGTCACCAAACCAATGTCGACCTCCCACGACGACCTAAACCCCTAATCCCACGTGGTGCCAGCCAACCGCCAGCCAAACGGAAAAATCTAGTGATCCTCTATCAGCTGGTATCAAAATCTAAGCTCTAAGTGACCAGGAACTGGCATTATTAGTGCTAATTGGCGATAACGTCATAAATCACATAATTACGACTAATTAGTGAACCGGGGGTGGTAGAGACCTGTGGGATGGTACTTTGGACTTTTTATAGAGTCCCTAATCATATCAGAAAGTCAAATTTAAAATTCCAGACCCAACTTCCCACAACCGACCCTACTATAATAAACAGGCCGCCGCGCATCAAAAAATATTTTAACAGCCTGAAGGTTGCTGTTTCGACGAATCTCCCAACTTCGGGTCGGACGAGGGGAAGCTTGCCTTTTGCGATCATAGTAAGAAAGGACTATTTTACAACGAATTCCCTGGTTACTATGGTAACCAACCCCGTTGTCATGGTAAATTAATCGAACTCTATCGAGTCTATCGCCAGCAACTGTATGAAACTTTCACAAAGGCTCAAAGTTTGAGCTCGTAGTTATCCTACTAGAACATACATACACAGTTTCATTTCGAAAAAACAAACGGTTTGGCCACAGTTTGAATATCAAAGTTGCAAAAAATGTGCAGGGGCAAACAAAATTGTGCAGGGGCAAAATTTTAATTGCTTATAATTAATTGGATAATTAATTTCGACTATTCCCACTTTTTGTCGATCTTTCTATATGCATGAACTACATTACTACAAAATGTTAGGTCGTTATTTATAGCAGAACAGAAAATATACCATTTTTAGTTGCCTTGTTCAGGAAATGTGCAGGGGGTCGAAATCAGCGGTGCAGGGGAAAGATGGTGCAGGGGCAAAATTTTAATTACTTATAATTAATTAGTTAAATTAAAAATAAGAAATCCAGCCTTTTTATGACTCGTAGTTATACTACTAGAACATGCATACAAAGCTTCATTTCGAAAAAACAAACAGTTTGGCCACAGTTTGAATATCAAAATTGCAAAAAATGTGCAGGGGTATTTGCCCCTGTACATTTTCAAAAAAAGTGCAGGGGGCCCTAAAAAAGTCAATTTTTGCATGCCTATAACTAATTAATTAATTAATTTTCAATACTCCCACTTTTCGAATATCATTTTTTATGATTGAAGAACATTCCTACAAAGTTTCAAGTCGATATTTCAAGCAGAACGGAAGATAAACCGTGTGCAGGGGCACGCGTGCAGGGGCAAAAAATCGAAATGTACAGGGGCAATGTGCAGGGGCAAATTTTGATAGCTTATAATTAATTAATTAATTAAAAAATCAAAAATCCGGCCACGTTATGACACGTAGTTATACTACTAGAACATGGATTTTTGGATTTGGTGCAGGGGCAAAAATTTTTTTTTCCGTTTTTTCTGTTTTCTTCGGGTCGGAGGTGCCTGCCGGCACCTAAATAAGTACTGTATAGAGAGGCCGGTTTGCCAGGCACTGACTGTACATGATCTCCAATCGCCGAGTCAAAACCTCCCTCTTAGGACACACCCTAGTGTTCGGCCTGACAAAAGGCTGTCCCCAAGGAGGAATTCTATCGCCATTCCTCTGGAATCTGGTGATGGACGACCTCCTCAGCCTAAAGAAAGACAAAATTCCTGGTGATCTCCAAGGGTTCGCAGATGACCTCTGCCTTCTAGCCGCAACAATATCGCCTCCAACGAAAGGCAATGCGGCTGCAGACATCTACCCCCTCAGAGAAGCAACCCAGAAAAGCCTATCCACCATTAGCAAGTGGTGCAAATCAGTGGGACTCAAGCTCAGCGCTCTCAAATCCCACACAGTTATATTCACCCACCGTCACAACATAAAACTCAGAGAACCCATCAAGGTAATGGGTCACGAGATCAAAGCAACCAACCACACCAAATTCCTGGGTGTCACATTGGACTCCAAGCTAAATTGGTCGAAACATATTGATACCCAAATAAAGAAATGTAAGCAAGTCCTATTCCAGTGCAGGAGAGCGGTGGGCCCAACGTGGGGCTTCTCGCCAAAGACCATGCTGTGGATCTACAAATCCATCATACGGCCCATGCTCTCCTATGGCGCGCTCGTATGGGCCAATGCCATGCTGACACAGAAAAACAAGATAAACACATCAAGAATACAAAGACTTGCCCTCCAAATGGTAACCGGAGCGATGTCCAGCACACCAGGGAAGGCGCTCGACATGATCACCCACACCATGCCCATAGTAGACCACCTGAGACAATGCGCCATTAAAACAGCGTACACGCTCAGAGCGGCCGATCAGTGGGAAGGGAGCATAGTATCACAGCTACCACAACCAAAAGTATTCACATCCCACGCAAACACAGTGGACGAATGCCTAAGCCTCCTTCCAGCAGAGTGGGAACATGACCACACCATCCCTCAACTCATCCTCGACCGGGAATACTCCCTGGAGATCCCGGACGCAGAGGACTACAAAGAAGAGGGAGAGGAGGATCACACAATAATAGCCTACACAGACGGTTCCAGAATTGACGGCAACGCCGGCGCGGGCCTCCTAATCCGTGAAAATGGACAAGAGGTCCACTCGGCCGCCTTCAACCTGGGTGATACCACAACAGTCCCTATGGCCGAAATGATAGCCATCCAAAACACCACCAAACACCTCCTTGGCACAGGAACTGCCAATCAAAAAATCCTCATCAATTGCGATAGCCAAGGAACAATCAAAGCACTGGATAGCACCGTATGCAGATCCAAAACCACCCAAAACACCATTTCCAACCTGAACGCCCTTGCAGTTTTCAACACCGTTAAAATACGGTGGATCCCTGCTCACAAAGGCCACGAAGGGAATGAACTAGCAGACTCCCTCGCCAAAAAGGGAGCACAAGAGATTGAAAACATCATACGCCCTCCAATCCCGAAGAAAGCCGCCTATGCGGCCCTCAGGGAGAAGACAAAAATGACAACGGCTCCAACGGCTCACATGAATCTTTTCTGGAACCCGAACCACGTCAAACAGCTCCAGAAACTGGACCGAAACCACTTGAGAGCGGCAACCCAGCTTCTGACTGGGCACAACACACTTAAATACCATTTTCACAAGATGAAACTAGCAAACACTCCAACCTGCCGCCTATGCGGCATAGAAAATGAAACAGCCAAACACCTCCTCACCGACTGTCCAGCTCTCTGGAAACAGCGGCAAGAGAGGTTTGATCGGCTTGGTTTAACCCTCGATGACATCAAGAATGGCTTCCCGATCACCAAGACTGTTTCATTCTTCATGGATATCCTGAAACAGTTAAACCGGGGGGAAGAGGACTAACAAATCCAAACCCCCAAACCAGGCCGGGGAAAGGAATCACTTTGGTACCACCCCTCTATCTCACCTACGAGACGGCCTAATAGAAGAAGAAGAAGACTGTACATCACGCATCCGGTGTACCGGTGCGAAGAGGACGGTCTTATATGAGACAAAGAGAGGGTATACAACAGTATTATAAGAGAGGCAAGAGGGAAAATGATTCGAATAGCCGCTCCATAACATATATGCCAAGATAGAACAATTTCAGGGTTGGCCCCCCAGCTCGAGCCGCTCAATTCATCACTTCTAGAGTAATTTACTGGGTGAATTATGCTTACCTATTATATGGCGAATAAGACCCACACTCACGGGGGAAAAGAGAGAACTAATTTCAAAAGTACTCAGGTACTAATACACGGCCTCTTATAGTCGAGGACATTACTTGTAAAGAGAGAGAGAAAAGGAAGGTCGAGATTTCTCAGCCTCTCCTAACGAGAGACACTGCTTCTCCTACTCGTAAAGAGACTGATACTGAGAGAGATTGACGTTGTAGCGTAGTTACGAAACGAGACTGGTTGTTCGGTCGCGACAGAGTTGAGAGAACTAGATCGTCTAGCGTAGTTACTAGCGCAGTTACTAAGGTAGTTACTGATCGTCGATCGATCCTATGACGATCGATCTAGTATTATGCAAGATCGATCTAGTATTATGCTAGTGAGAGTGTGGACGATTAGATAGGTGCCCAAGGAATTGAAATTACTAAACAAAACATCGTCATACCATTTCCCATCATAGTTATCATAGAGCCGCACGAGAAAACCAACTGACCAACTGTTACTTTTCAGAACGCAACCTGGCGAAAAAGCGAAAAAAGAGCGGCAAACGGGCGGAAAGTGCTGTTTCCTCGATTACTGAAAAACTCACCAACACTGACCAGCCAGTTGTAAAACCTCCGATTGTGATCGAACAGGATCCCGCGGAGAGGAGCAACGTGACATTTGCAACCAACCCTACCACATCCGATGTTGCCCTTACAAAATCTGCAATTGTGTTTAGCAGCTCGCCCGTTCCAGTCCAGTTCCGGTCAGTTTCAGCACCGCCTGATATTGATAAAACGGTCCATTCAGCTAGGAGACGGACTAATGCGTGGGCTCATAAGGCACCGACCACCCCCGATCTCCTGAAATTCAAGGTAGAGCAACGTAGAAGGTTTGGATTCGAGGTTGCAGATTTTAAGAAGCCCAGGTCGCCTTTCAGTAGTGTCATAGAAGACAAAATGAGACCATACACACTGGTTAACAGTAAAACTGGACGACCCCTATCCTCATGATAGAGCTGCTGGGTTCTTTTTTGGAATATGTTGGAATTGAGTGTCAGTTACCAGGGATTGATAATATATGTATTCCAATGAGTGATGTTGAAAAGTTAATGATCATGGCCTAATTACCGCGTATCATAGTAGATATTTATGAACAATATTAGTTCCTTGCATGGTAGCAACTTCAGTAACTACAATATCTCCCTCCATGTTTTGTTGTTGTACTGACTTCTTTCGGACGTTACAAACCACCCATAAGTTCTGTGTCCCTTTATTACAATGGGGTTGCCCGAATGAGAGCTCTAGAAGAAAATTAGAGTTTCGGGCAACCCCATTTTGAAAATCTGGAAACAACCTGGATTGGATGGGGCTGAATTCAAGAAGGCCATTTATTAATAATAATATAAGTTATATCACAACACTAAATAAATCTTGCTCCGTCAGGCCATTGCTCTGACCACATTTCTCGCACGTTTGAAAGAAATGAGAATAGGGTCAGGCCAATGCTCAGTGATCTGACAGAACTTGGTAGTTTGGCACAAATATACCTAATATACGTCATAGTTTATTACGTAAATACGTAAAACTCATCTTCGTCAATATCACAGTCCACAAATTCCATCTCACTTACAACAAAGTCGCCCCTTGATTCGTAAAGATTCACAACTAGGGCTACAGAAAAGTCTACAATCGCACCAATCCGTATACTTGCAGTTCGTTTCACAAGTCTATCATTGTTCCTTGAACGGTGGCCTCGCCTTGTTGCTCCTTTATAAATATTTCTATCGTTCCGTTTCCGGATGCGTCGTGATCTCCTTGACGCGTTGTTTTTCTCACGGAGTGATCGGTTCCAAATGGTACTCCGGAGATCTCCCGTGATCACCACTACCTCAATCGAGTGTAGCCACCACATTCCTGCAGGATCAATTACATAGTCATTAGAAGGGCGGGGATTATAGTCATTATAAGGAGCGGGGATTATAGTCATTATAAGGGGCGGGGATTATAGTCATTAGAAGGGCGGGGATTATAGTCATTATAAGGGCGGGGACTATAGTCATTAGAAGGGCGGGGATTATAGTCATTAGAGGGGCGGGGACTATAGTCATTATAAGGGGCGGGGACTATAGTCATTAGAAGGGCGGGGATTATAGTCATTATAAGGGGCGGGGATTATAGTCATTAGAAGGGCGGGGATTATAGTCATTATAAGGGCGGGGATTATAGTCATTAGAGGGGCGGGGACTATAGTCATTAGAAGGGCGGGGATTATAGTCATTAGAAGGGCGGGGATTATAGTCATTAGAAGGGCGGGGATTATAGTCATTAGAAGGGCGGGGATTATAGTCATTAGAAGGGCGGGGATTATAGTCATTAGAAGGGCGGGGATTATAGTCATTATAAGGAGCGGGGATTATAGTCATTAGAAGGGCGGGGATTATAGTCATTAGAAGGGCGGGGATTATAGTCATTAGAAGGAGCGGGGATTATAGTCATTAGAAGGGCGGGGATTATAGTGCTGTTTCCTCGATTACTGAAAAACTCACCAACACTGACCAGCCAGTTGTAAAACCTCCGATTGTGATCGAACAGGATCCCGCGGAGAGGAGCAACGTGACATTTGCAACCAACCCTACCACATCCGATGTTGCCCTTACAAAATCTGCAATTGTGTTTAGCAGCTCGCCCGTTCCAGTCCAGTTCCGGTCAGTTTCAGCACCGCCTGATATTGATAAAACGGTCCATTCAGCTAGGAGACGGACTAATGCGTGGGCTCATAAGGCACCGACCACCCCCGATCTCCTGAAATTCAAGGTAGAGCAACGTAGAAGGTTTGGATTCGAGGTTGCAGATTTTAAGAAGCCCAGGTCGCCTTTCAGTAGTGTCATAGAAGACAAAATGAGACCATACACACTGGTTAACAGTAAAACTGGACGACCCCTATCCTCATGATAGAGCTGCTGGGTTCTTTTTTGGAATATGTTGGAATTGAGTGTCAGTTACCAGGGATTGATAATATATGTATTCCAATGAGTGATGTTGAAAAGTTAATGATCATGGCCTAATTACCGCGTATCATAGTAGATATTTATGAACAATATTAGTTCCTTGCATGGTAGCAACTTCAGTAACTACAATATCTCCCTCCATGTTTTGTTGTTGTACTGACTTCTTTCGGACGTTACAAACCACCCATAAGTTCTGTGTCCCTTTATTACAATGGGGTTGCCCGAATGAGAGCTCTAGAAGAAAATTAGAGTTTCGGGCAACCCCATTTTGAAAATCTGGAAACAACCTGGATTGGATGGGGCTGAATTCAAGAAGGCCATTTATTAATAATAATATAAGTTATATCACAACACTAAATAAATCTTGCTCCGTCAGGCCATTGCTCTGACCACATTTCTCGCACGTTTGAAAGAAATGAGAATAGGGTCAGGCCAATGCTCAGTGATCTGACAGAACTTGGTAGTTTGGCACAAATATACCTAATATACGTCATAGTTTATTACGTAAATACGTAAAACTCATCTTCGTCAATATCACAGTCCACAAATTCCATCTCACTTACAACAAAATCACCCCTTGATTCGTAAAGATTCACAACTAAAGCTATAGAAAAGTCTACAATCGCACCAATCCGTATACTTGCAGTTCGTTTCACAAGTCTATCATTGTTCCTTGAACGGTGGCCTCGCCTTGTTGCTCCTTTATAAATATTTCTATCGTTCCGTTTCCGGATGCGTCGTGATCTCCTTGACGCGTTGTTTTTCTCACGGAGTGATCGGTTCCAAATGGTACTCCGGAGATCTCCCGTGATCACCACTACCTCAATCGAGTGTAGCCACCACATTCCTGCAGGATCAATTACATAGTCATTAGAAGGGCGGGGATTATAGTCATTAGAAGGGCGGGGATTATAGTCATTAGAAGGGCGGGGATTATAGTCATTAGAAGGGCGGGGATTATAGTCATTAGAAGGGCGGGGATTATAGTCATTAGAAGGGCGGGGATTATATTCATTAGAAGGGCGGGGATTATAGTCATTAGAAGGGCGGGGATTATATTCATTAGAAGGGCGGGGATTATAGTCATTATAAGGGGCGGGGATTATAGTCATTAGAAGGGCGGGGATTATAGTCATTAGAAGGGCGGGGATTATAGTCATTAGAAGGGCGGGGACTATAGTCATTAGAAGGGCGGGGACTATAGTCATTAGAAGGGCGGGGATTATAGTTATTAGAAGGGCGGGGACTATAGTCATTAGAAGGGCGGGGATTATAGTCATTAGAAGGGCGGGGATTATAGTCATTATAAAGGGCGGGGATTATATTCATTAGAAGGGCGGGGATTATTAGTGTCTGACGGTGTATAAGGTCCAAATGAGGCACGGAGTTTTTCTGAATCAGCTTTTCAAGATGAATCCGACGCAACCGGAATTAGCTTTCTATCTTATCGGGAAGGTTCGGTTCACTCACACCCATTTTTAGTCATTTTCGCCACGCGAGCCAATCAGAGGCCAGAATTTCGAAATCCAGCCCTCTGATTGGCTCGCGCGGCCAAAAATGAAAAAAATGAACCACACCTTCCCGATAAGATAGAAAGCTAATTCCGGTTGCGTTGGATTCGTCCTGAAAAACTGATTCAGAATACCTCCGTGCCTCATTTGGACCTTATACACCGTCAGTCCCTAGGGATTATAGTCATTAGAAGGGCGGGGATTATAGTTATTATAAGGGGCGGGGATTATAGTCATTATAAGGGGCGGGGATTATAGTCATTATAAGGGGCGGGGATTATAGTCATTAGAAGGGGCGGGGATTATAGTCATTATAAGGGGCGGGGATTATAGTCATTAGAAGGGCGGGGATTATAGTCATTAGAAGGGCGGGGATTATAGTCATTAGAAGGGCGGGGATTATAGTCATTAGAAGGGCGGGGACTATAGTCATTAGAAGGGCGGGGATTATAGTCATTAGAAGGGCGGGGACTATAGTCATTATAAAGGGCGGGGATTATAGTCATTAGAAGGGCGGGGATTATAGTCATTAGAAGGGCGGGGATTATAGTTATTATAAGGGGCGGGGATTATAGTCATTATAAGGGGCGGGGATTATAGTCATTATAAGGGGCGGGGATTATAGTCATTAGAAGGGGCGGGGACTATAGTCATTAGAAGGGCGGGGATTATAGTCATTAGAAGGGCGGGGACTATAGTCATTAGAAGGGCGGGGATTATAGTCATTAGAAGGGCGGGGACTATAGTCATTAGAAGGGCGGGGATTATAGTCATTAGAAGGGCGGGGATTATAGTCATTATAAGGGGCGGGGATTATAGTCATTAGAAGGGCGGGGATTATAGTCACTAGCAAAACTGGGGCGATCGTACCGATCGCAAATCGAGGGACCTGTTTCTATCTTTTTTTCTCTGCCTGCCTGCCTGTCTATCGCTATGTATCTCTATCTCTCTGTCTCTCTCTTTCTGTCTCTCTTTATGTCACTTTCTTTGTCTCACTCACCCAGAAAGTCCTGGTGATAGACCTGTCTGGCGCCGCCGACCCCATCTGAGCGCACTGCGAATCAAATTGGGGTATGGGCGCCGCCATACAGTGATAGACCAGGTAGCTAAGCGAGCTACCTTGTGATGTGATCCCTCTCTTTTACTTTCTCTCTTTCTCTCCCTTTTATGTATGTGATGTGACCCCTCTAATTCGCAAGCAGTTCTGAAGCACTTGTGATACGTGATACCTACGAATCACATCGTCACATTGACGGATCACGTCGTCACATTGACGGATCACGTCGTCACATTGACGATAGGGTGTCACATTTCCGTGCAAATTTGCATTAGATATAGTTAGATTAGAAGGGCGGGGACTATAGTCATTATAAGGGCGGGGATTATATTCATTAGAAGGGCGGGGATTATAGTCATTATAAGGGCGGGGATTATAGTCATTAGAAGGGCGGGGACTATAGTCATTAGAAGGGCGGGGATTATAGTCATTAGAAGGGCGGGGATTATAGTCATTATAAGGAGCGGGGATTATAGTCATTAGAAGGGCGGGGATTATAGTCATTAGAAGGGCGGGGATTATAGTCATTAGAAGGAGCGGGGACTATAGTCATTAGAAGGGCGGGGATTATATTCATTAGAAGGGCGGGGATTATAGTCATTAGAAGGGCGGGGATTATAGTCATTAGAAGGGCGGGGACTATAGTCATTAGAAGGGCGGGGATTATAGTTATTTGAAGGGCGGGGACTATAGTCATTAGAAGGGCGGGGATTATAGTCATTAGAAGGGCGGGGACTATAGTCATTAGAAGGGCGGGGATTATAGTTATTTGAAGGGCGGGGACTATAGTCATTAGAAGGGCGGGGATTATAGTCATTAGAAGGGCGGGGACTATAGTCATTAGAAGGGCGGGGATTATAGTCATTAGAAGGGCGGGGATTATAGTCATTAGAAGGGCGGGGATTATAGTCATTAGAAGGGCGGGGATTATAGTTATTTGAAGGGCGGGGACTATAGTCATTAGAAGGGGGATAGAAGGGGTGTTTATAACCTAGCAGTAGCTGACCCACCGGGGGGCGGGGGGGGGGGGGGGGGGGGGGGGCTCACCTGAAGATCCATATGTTATGTCCAATGTACAGTTTTCATTTGATTCCCCCACCGGGACACTTTCCAGTACAGTGAGAGATTTTATCTGTGCAGAAAACGTGGACAAATCTTTAAACGATTCGGTGGTCTTGAGAACTAAACCTGAAATGGGGAAGTGTCTAGATTTTGCTAAAATTATTACTGTAGCAAGACTTGTTATACAATTTAGCACTTGGGAGTCGTATATATCATGCAGCTCGCCAGACTACAGCTGTCTCGCCAGCCTAACTAGCTCCAATTATAAGCTAGATTATAGTGGAGGAAGTAGTTTCACTAAAACTCCTCCACTATAATCTAGCGCAATCTAGCTTATAATTGTAGCTAGTTATAGGCTGAAACTTTCAGGCTAATGCCAATGTTGGCCACATTGATACCTGAGTGAGATCGACGTCGCGCGCGACTGAGATCGAGAATCTAGGTTGCAATGAACCCAAATGCCAATGCCGTTCAACGCTGTCTAGACGGGTTTTGACCCAGGTGGGCTTGAGACGTAGTTGGAACGGCCCGTCTAGAGCTAGACGGCCTTGAGACAGAATAAAAAGAGTATTTTATTTGAACAAAACTTAATATCTTACCTTGATCACTGCTAACAAATGCCCAATCTTGTCCTACACTTGTCCCCCACTGTTCACAGTCAACCCCAGAGTTGCACGGTACCAGTACTTTTTTGTTCATCTGAGGGGGGTGGGGGGATGTTCAACCAATACAGAAAAGAAGAGAGAATCAGATAGTTTATATTAGAATGGGACTGGGAGTTTTAGATGTTATTAATGTTACTAGGGGAACTGAATGAAAGCTGAGTTTAGGGGAGGGGCGTGTGTTTTTAGTGTACACAACACACACTCATAACCTGTCTGGCGCCGCGACCCATCTGAGAATCAAATTGGGGTCTGGCGCCGCCAGACAGCTCATAACTTTCAAAACAAAAAACTAATTATTTAACGGGTCGTCAAAAGCTAAAAACTGACAATTACTAACCTCTATTGGTTGACAGGCTCCATCCCTACACTCTGTTAATTGAGGGCAGCCCCCAAAGCAAATCTTTATGTTACAGTGCTCTCCCCTCCACCCCCAGCTACAGCTGCACGTACCCCCCTGGTCACACGCCCCCTTGACACAGTAGCCTCGCTGTGAGCAGTCCTCGTTGTAGTCTGAAATCAGTTGATCTGAACCAGTGAACCAATGAAATTGAAATTACTTGGATTGAGGAAAGTATGATATGTTGAAATATTTCCAGTCTGTCTGGCAGCCCCGAATAGAACAGATGTTAATATTGAACATTTGGAACTAAAAGCATGTGACAACAAACCTTTACAAGGGTACATTATCCTCAGGAGGCGTTTATCTCCCTCACTCAGACCAACTCTCTGTCCAATCTTCCCTTTGTTTGTTCGTCCCAGTGTCTCAATAGTCGGCTTGCCGTTTCGACTGAACTAAAGAGAGAGGTGGGTGGAGGGAAAAGGGGAGAGAGGTAGGTAGACTCTACCGCGGTACTGCGGTAGAGGAAGGGATAAGGGGAGAGAAGGAGGGAGGGACTGAGGGAGAGGGAGAAAGATTATGGGAGAACGAGGGAGGGAACGAGAGGGAGAACTACAGGGAAAAAGATATAGAGCTGGGAGTTAGATAGGGGGCTCCATACATGGTCACTAGATAAACGCGTTGAATTGTTCATACTTTTTTATTCTAACACAGTGTCAGGCGACTCAAAATATACGGGAAACACAGCCTTACCTGATGGGAGGAGTAGTGCATTATGTACCTGATGGGAGGAGTAGTGCATTATGTACCTGATGGGAGGAGTAGTGCATTATGTACCTGATGGGAGGAGTAGTGCATTATGGACTCAAAATCATACGGTTCCTCAAACCACGTTACGTATTCCTTTTTCTGGCGCAGAAAGTTCCGAAAATACCTTAGCTGTAGGTGGAATACGGATGATAAGGGAATGATAAGTCCCGAATGATCTGCCAGATTATCCGAGCATTGGCCTGACCCATTCTCGTTTCTCTTAAGCGCGAGAACTGTGGTCAGAGCATTGGCCTGACAGCGAATGAGCGAAATCTAGAATTACTTTGTGGTTTCAGCGATCCAATTTATAAGCTCACTGAAGAACCGGGCCGGGGACCTGAGGATCAAAATTGCAAAACTAATTGCACAACTCACGTTCACATTGTCCCAATTGACAGTAACATATTTCTCGCGGTCAAGTCGGGCGATAGTGTGCCATAGTCCCAATGTGTGGAGCAGCTCATGGATGACGTTGCCTATTGTGGCACACCCCTGTCCAATGGACACCAGCTGTCCACCACCCTGTCGTCCTATCTACTGGGGGTGGTGGCTATATCACTGGTGTGGTTAAACTGAGATATATGGCTCCCGGTATTCGGAAGTGATGTTCAACTAGGCACAACATGTAATTTAAAGTCAGTTGTCATAAATCTTATGGATATATCAGAACGCTGGTGAGCGCCCAGGGCCCAACAACTCCTAAACTTATCAATTACCTTAGAAGAGCACTGGTAAGGGTCGTTGTACAAGACAGCGTGGTCCCTGCCGTCACCCTTGGAGAGCTCCACGAATCGTATACACGTGTGGAATTCTATCTGCCACATCGCTTCTCTGACACGGTGCCGGTACCATCGGGCACTAGATTCCTTGAATGAAGGGTAGAAAAGGAACGGGACAGTACCATTCTCCCAATAGAACGATGTATCTGAGTATGCTGCAGCTCTCTTAGGTCGGCTGGGTGTATAACCTGCAATGGACCGTGGAATTGTTAGTGGTGAAGTAAAGTATTTTATGAAGGAGCAATTTTTCTAGTCGCCGAAAAATGGTCAGACGTTGGGCCATAACTTCCTATTGAACTTTGATTTAGTTTCTCTTTAACCTCTTTGAATTTGAAAACCAGGCCTTGACTAGCACCGGAAAACGAACCAGAGTTCGACTACTGCCACAATGACAGACGTAGTTCTGAACCTAAACTCATGCGCCAAACGGGCCATTTTCTCACAGCTCCTCTCAAACTGTGTCTACATCATAAAGCATGGCTTGCTCTCCCCCGAGTTGTTTGTCCGGAGGGTCCAGAAAAGGCAATCCAAGAGGCTCCGAAAGAAAGGGGTGAATATGAACGCAAAGGGGTGTGAGTACGCGGTCGCAGAAAACATACTCCACCACCTGAAGACCCTGCCATCTCCATTGATCCCGTGGAACTTGTACCAACAACTCAGAGGACTACTGGACGTTTACACGCCCCAAGCACGGACAGCCATCATCACCGAGGCTTTCAAAGATGTTGATACAAGTACTGCTTACGTATTCCAAGCACTGCTGAAGACACTTCACCTAATGACGTGTTTTGAGGGCTGTACTGTTTGCCCTGAGTGCGGCCGGACACTGGAAGGAAATGAGATTTCTCAAACTATGGTTTCCGTTCCGATCACCTCGTATCTGCTGAGGGAGAGGGTAGAAGGAGGTCACTGGTTCATGACATGGGGCCAACAGGCGAGTGATGTGGAAGTGGTAAAGATTCTGGCTCGACACTGGAGGGAGGTGGGAAATAGTGGAGTTATACCTGATACATATCTACCTTCATGTAAGTATACCAGGAATTAAAAATTAAGAAAAAATTAGAACAGATTTCAATGGCATATATGGTTAAGACTAACAGCTGTATCTCTTGTAGTGATAAAATGGTATTGTCACGTGATAAACGGTTGCCATGGAGCCGAGGAGCCCCGTGAGATTCCAGTGCTGGAGGTAGACCACCTCATATCACCGCTGACCTTCAAACAACAACGGGAAACGAAACCAAGTAAGGGCTTCATGAGTTATATTAGCAGTAGAAAATTGAACGAGGTATCAACTCAATCAACCTGAAATCTAGCTAAGCTTAAGTTAAATCGAGCATTGCTGAATTGCATTCAACAATAAACCCATCCATACAGGTTGTGATTTCGAACTCACTCTCTACAAAGTTCCACTTGATTTGTCCGATAACAACGTATCCGATATGAAATCACTGGAAACTCTCGATACCCTCTACGAGCAGAATGTCCAGAGTCTAAAGGCCCTACAATGCCAACTCGAAGAACGAAGGAAGAATGACGGTCGGAGTCGTGCGGAGAGAAAGGCAGCAACTTTGGACCTTGTCAAGTGGATTATGAAGAGCCAGGAGAAAGGGGTGGATAACATTTGGAAACCTGCCAAGGAAGAGTTGCTCGTGGAAGAAGAGGGAGAAAAGGATCATGATCAGATTGAGATAAACTCGGCTCTTGTGGAGGTTATGTCAGGAAATGTTCTATCTGGGTGCGGTGGTGGAAGTTGGGACATGTGGGGGTCCTGTAAAAGTTCACCAGAGGAGTCCCTCACGGGCAGCTATTGGAGCAAAGAGGAATTTTTGGATACATCTGTCTCACGCATCCTCTCCTTGCTCAAACAACCGAGTTTGAAAAGGTTGGAAGCCCTGGCAAACCGACTGGCACCAATCATGACTATGAAAAGCACCAGTGCTGCCTTGGCAGCCTCGTCCATGGCATTCAAGAAGCCCCTCCATTTGGTGAAGGAGTTCGTACCCCGGTCTGAGAGAAACAAGACACGTGCTGCAGCTGCCAGGAGCATCAACCTCATTTACCCGCCTGGCCTAATGGCAGGGACTGCTAACCTCTCGGGGGTCCATCTGAAACCCATATCCCTCCAAAGTATCCCCGGGCAGATATTAGTTGGACGGCCAATTCAGCGGCCATTTCCCGTGTATCACGTGCCTGCCCAGAACTTTAACACCCACATCCCGCCCCTTCCCAAGGAGTTAGTTCACGAGACGCCTCCCAATCTTTCTACAATCAAGGTGCTTAGTCAACTATTTAACACTTATTGAGTTTTTCTTTTGTTTTAGTTTTTAGTTATTGGGTGATTTTTAGTATTCCGTTATTTGTATTTTATGTGTTTTTCAATTAACTACAATTTTATCTTCCTATGTAAATTGTTAATTTCAATGACGAGATACGCGATGTCTAGGTCTCACGTTATATGGACGTAGAAATGTAAATTGTAAATTAATTTTGTGTAACTTTCTGCAAATAAACACTACTAAATGATATCCGTGCTTGTTACAGCTATACTAATCAAGAATATAAACTAGTACAAGCCGGTTCCAAACAAATGTTTCGATCCTACAGATCTTGTCGTCCACTGACGAGATCCGTTGGATTTGATTGGAACCGGCTTGTTTTAACTCGTTTGCTGCTCTCGGTTCTTAATTGGATCGCTTGAGCTCTCTCGTGTACGATCATGCTGGGTCGACAATCAACATTGCTCATGGTTCGGTGGTGGGCGTCGAGCTACCAATTAAAAGTGGTCATAATTATCCCTGCATTATATTTCATATTGGGCGAAAACAGTCGTGCATAAATTTAGGGTTCAGCGACGGCTATTTCCTGAGATTTCAAGGAAATTTTCAGGGAAAAGTCAAGCTTATTCTAGAATACCGTGACTTGAACTCACAAATATGTTCGCGAATTTTTTCTCCAAAGCTATGTAATTTTTCACCGCCAACCTTTCTGTGTCTAAATCTCGGTCGTTGCAAGCAGAACAAAGGGGTGAAGGTCTGAGATAGACAGCCTGTCTATGGGAATGGTAAAGAGTGGAATGAGTGAGAGACGGCGAGAGAAGGATAGAGATTCAGCTAGTCTGCTGTAACTGCAATGATTGGAAGTTATAATTGGTCCAGCTATTCGATAGAGTGAGAGAGAGGAGAGAGAGAGGAGAGGCGACGAAGAGAGAGAGAGAGAGAGAGAGAGAGAGAGAGGAGAATAGAGACGAGAGAGAGAGATCCAGAGTACGAGCGAGAGTAGCTGGAGAGCGCGAGAGCGAGATAGAGCGAGGAGAGAGAGAGATAGAGAGAGGGAGAGAGATCGAGAGAGAGAGAGAGCGAGAGCGAGAGAGGAGCTATCGATCTCTCTCTCTCCGCTATCTCTCTCTCGCTCTCTCTCTCTCTACGCTCTCTCTCGATCTCTCTCTCTCTCTCTCTCTCTCTCTCTCTCTCTCTCTCTCTCTCTCTCTCTTTCTCTCTCTCTCTATTTCTCACACACAAACACACATCTCTGTCAAAATGTGCACAGACATACATGAGTTGTCACCGAAGGAGGAAGTTTAAGAAATCTACAGTAGCAGTTATAGTAACTGAGTTACTGTAACTTACTGTAATTTAGCAGAAGAAAGCTTTGCAAACATGCATAAACGCCCAAAGAAAACCAAGAGAACTATATTCATAGTTAGTTAATAATCTGGCGAACTCTTAGTCTATTTCTCACCTGATGCAGATATAAAGTAAAGGGCAAAGAGCAGAAGCATTCTTGAATAACGGAACCCTCTACAGTCTACAATTAGAGTCTGTACCCTCGTCCCCCCTCTCTCTCTTCCTCCCTTTCTACTTCTCCCTTCAATTATACCCATTCTCTCTCTCTGTCCCTCTCTGGAGGGACACTGGACACTATTATCTCTCTCACACACTCTCTTCCGCGTGCAAGTTGTGCAGACTGGCCTGCAGAAACGTGAGATCAGCATTATAATGGAACGCGACGTAGACACTGAAAACGGAATGCTGATCTCTTGCCAGAAAAGCAGAAATTGTCTAGTTTCACCTTTTAGAGCTTGACCGAGACGAAGAAATGAAATGACGCGGTATTTTTGTTGTACCTTTCAAATTCAATAGTCAGTCATAAAAAAAGCATGACATGATCACTTTTCGTTTACAGACTTTCCTACTTCCCCCTCTCTCTATCTCTATCTCTATCTCTATCTCTATCTCTATCTCTATCTCTATCTCTATCTCTATCTCTATCTCTATCTCTATCTCTATCTCTATCTCTATCTCTATCTCTATCTTCTTTTCTCCCAATCTCACATTTCCTAGCAAACACACAGAATTATATTCATATTCTCTCCGGGATCTGTAAAAAAAACTAAATGTCACTCTCGAATTGTCAAATCATACACACACGTAATCACTCTCTGTCACGCAAAATACATAATTATAACTATACCACACTCACACACGCCAAACAAAAATTGATCATATAATCCTAGTCGAGAAACACTGTCCTATCGATCGGCCCAAAGCAGTTGGGAAGACAGAATATATGCCGTATTTTACTTCGACGCCGTGGTGGCGGTGGCGTTAGCTTAGTGGGCGAGCGAACCTTTGAAAAGTTTGATGAAGGAGCACTAAAATTTTGACTTTTGAAAATATCACTCGTTGACCGCGATTTTTCCTTAGCCCCTGCAAAGCCCGATGCTATCCCGTTGATAGGTTTCACGTGGTTTCGAAAGATATCTGCACTCTTCGACCCGCTCGTGGAGAGAGTCAAGTCGTCGGTAAAGTTCTTCAAGGAAGGTAATGATTCCTGTAAACTATCCATACTGCTAGTGCTGCTGGTACTGGTGCTGCTGAGATATCTCCGGACTTGTCCGGCCCTGCGATCTAATGACCTGTTTACATCATTATCATCTTCATCATCGTTGAATAGGGTCAAGGAGAGAATATTAGAACCGGGACAAGAGTTAGCAAACCGGTAACATCGTCCCCTACTATCCAGCATCCTCCCGACAACACCCGGGAGAGGGGCCGGTGGAGGAGGGGCTCTTGGTGCCCCACCGCTGTTACTACTAGGAACCCTTACTGCCTCCGTCTGAAGGACTGGTGGCGGGGCCTGTTGGTGTCGGGGCCGTGGTACTGGTGATATAATGGGACTCTCTGGGTCACTCAGAATGTAGTCCTGTACTGAGCTACCATCACTATCGTCCGGGGGCGGTGCCGTAAAACTCATCACTCGATCAGCCTCAAACTTTCTGATGTTCTCTAGTTCATTGCTCCGGGGAGCTTTAGGGCGGGTGGAGAGGGGTGGGCAGGAGGAGGAGATTATCCGGGCGGGCGGGGGTGAGATGGGGTTGGGAGGTGGTGGTGGTGTAGGAGGGGGAGGATCCTCCATTGGCAGCTGTGTCTCAGGGAGAAGGGTGGTAGCGGGGGGACTCACAGACTCCTGGGTAGTAACTACCTTGCTGGTAGATTCGAGACTCAGGGTTATAGAGCAGTGAAGGGAGGGTCGTTGGTGGTTCGCCGGACTCTGATCGTAATACAGGCTGTTTGAGGTCAGGGAGCTGTCATTAGACGTTCCCTCCAGACTACCCTTCCTGATCCGTCTCCGTTTGGGTCGCTTCATGAGCCCCGCAAGGCGAGATAAAACATTCCTAGATTTGGATCGTGAGGGCGTTGAAGTGGATAGGATTCCCGAGCTTGCATCATCGCTCGTACAGTCACGGGCTGGGACAGGGATACAGGTGGAGTTGATTTGGGCAGGTTCTTCCTCTATGGGTGGGTGTTTAGGATCGTAGTCTACATTTGTTGTAAGAGGAGGAGGAGGAGGAGGGTGGGTGGTGGTGGCGGTGGGATCCTCGTCGTGGTCAGGAGGGTAGGGGCTTACCGTCGCTGAGAGAGAGGGAGTATAGTTGTCAGAGGGGAGAGGGGGATGCAGGCTGTCTGGCAGACCCCGGGTTTTTATTCGGGTCGGCGCCGCCAGACAGCTGATAAAATACATAACATGCAAGAAGAACACACAGTCACGAGGACACTTTCTCAGCTTTTGAGATTTCGTAGTAGCTGCAGTGTAGAGTTAGCTGATTCAGCGATTTATTAAGAAGCTCCAACTTGACATTACTGTAGCTTACAAAAAAGTTTGAAAATGGGCAGATTACAAATTGAACAGCGGAGTTTTCAGCTTTCTTCTCACCAACTGCACACATACTCCAAATTGTATCTACTGCTACTTCTAATAGAGTGTAGTGACTATAGGATCGTCTGAAACACGGCCGTTTCTGATGCTAACTGCACTGGGTGGGCCAAGGGAGGTATGCTAAGCTGTTACTGGTAGTGTGCAGAGAGTACTGAACCGAACATATGCCTTGATATGAAAACTACCCGAACCTAAAGAACTATATTTGCATCTAGGACATTTCTATCTTTTCCGTTTCCCCATCTTTTCCCTGCTGTAACTCTTGTAATACATTTGCCCTGGTACCGATCTCGCCTCCGTCACTTGCTGCATCTGGCTGACGAATCCTGCAGGGGGACACACACACAAACACATTATACCAGCACTCAGCACTTACCAGCTAATACAGCAAGAGTTAGCTCGGCGGGGGACCACCAGCAGCCAACTAACCTTTACCACTCCTCGGATCACTGTTGGTGCTGCAGGAGCTCATGGGCCGGGGCGAGCCGTCCGGGAGTCTTCGGGACTCCTGGACCGTTTTGAGCTCCTGACCCCGCTCTGGCACTCTTTTTACGTTGAATAAACCTGGCCGGTATGATCATGAAATATTGGAGAATTATTATTTATTATAGAACCTACTTAGTTTGGTGACAGTGCTCGACTGGGAGAGTGTTACTTATTAGTACATACCTTGATCAGGGTGAAAGATGGTGGGAACGTTAATTTTATCCAACACAGCTGCTTCATCTTCATCCCCCAGGTAGCCCTGCCATACATCCAACAAAGTGGGCGGTTTGGCAGCACCCCTCGCCTCGTGCTTCTCCTTCCAATCCGTGTGAAACACGTCCATATCTGAACAGAGGGGAGGGGAGGGAGTTAGCAAAGGGATCATGGATGTACGGGGCCACGGGGGTTGTAGAGAAATGTACAGAGAAGGAGATGGGATATTAGCTGGTTCAGGGGAGGGACATAGCTGGACGTCCCGATACAAAGTGCCCTATATAATAAACTATGTAGGGATGTATTCAGATTGTTCATGAACGATGGGAGCTGATTAATTTATTAATTATAAATTCATGACATTAGCATGCGATGCTTGGAGTATTGGTTTCATTTTTTGGCAAACTAAATATGTGTATAAAACGAGATTACAACCAGAAAAACGTGAGATTATAGTTGTGCAATGGAATCCACAACCACTCAACCAATTATTAAACCTCAAACTCAACAGTAAACAAATTAAAGTTATGTTCTATTACCCTTCTTTAAGTTTACGTGCAGGGCGCGGTGAGACAGGGTAGAACAAGTTTAATTTGTTTCTGCAGGCCGTCACTAAAGAATATTAAATACGTAGTTTTGAATCTGCAGGATCGGTCCAGGATCCAGCCGTCTACTGGACCGCCCCCCCAGACCCCCCCCACTCCTACACCTCTTGGTAAAACAAGGATCAAGCTGTCTACTGAAGACTCCACTAACTCTTCCCACTTAACGAGGATACGATTAAAGCTGAGGCATGGAGTAGTACCATAGAGAAGAAGAAGAATGAGCAGAGTATCGGTTTCGGTCTTTCAGGTGTCGGGATCGAAGTGGTGGTTTCCAGGAGACGGAGCATCGGAGAGAGCTGGGCTGTGTTTGTTGAGGGGGGGGACCCAGGAGGGAAAGAACACGGAGAGAGCTGGTGTGGAAGGGAGGGTGACCCAGGAGAGAGGAGCACCGGAGAGCAGTTGGTTGTGGAGAGGGAGGGGTGGACCCAGGAAAGGAAAAAACACCGGAGAGAGCTGGTGTTGGAGAGGGGGGGGTTTGACCCAGGAAAGGAAAGGCAGCACCGTAGAGAGAGCAGGTTGGTGGAGAGGGAGGGGGTGACCCAGAAAGGAACACCGGAGACGTAGGGGTGGACCCAGGAAAGGAAACACCGGAGAGAGCTGGTGGTGGAGAGGGAGGGGTGACCCAGGAGATGGAGCACCGGAGAGAGCAGGTGTGGTGTTAGGAGGTGGTGACCCAGGAAAGGAACAACCGGAGAGAGCTGGTGGGGAGGGAGGGGTGACCCAGGAGAGGGCAAAGGAGGACATGCCGGAGAGAGCAGGTGTGTGAGTGTGAGGGGGGTGAACCCAGGAAAGGAACACCGGAGAGAGAAGGTTTGGTGGTGAGGGAGGGGGACCAGAGAGGAGCACAGGAGAGAGCTGGTGTGGAGAGGAGGGTGACCAGGAGGAGCCACCGGGAGAGATGGTGTGGAGAGGAGGGGTGACCCAGGAAGGAACACCGGAGAGAGCTGAGCTGTGTGGCGAGGGAGGGGTGACCCAGGGAAAGGAGCAGACCGGATGAGAGCAGGTGTGGAGCGAGAGGAGGGTCGACCAGGAGATGGAGCAACGGAGATAGAGGGTGACCCAGGAAAGGAAACACGGAGAGAGCAGGTGTGGTGAGGAGGGGGACCCCAGGAGAGGAGGCACCGGAGAGAGCTGTGTGGTGAGGAGAGGGTGACCCAGGAAAGGAACAACGAGAGAGAGCTGGTTTGGAGAGGGAGGGGTGACCCAGGAAAGGAACACCGGGAGAGAGTGGGTGTGGAGAGGAGAGGGTGACCAGGAAAAGGAGCACCGGAGAGAGCAGGTGTGGAGGAGGGGGGGGGTGACCCAGGAGAGGAACAACCGGAGACGTCAGGGGTGACCACAGGAAGGAAACACCGGAGAGGAGCTGGTGTGGAGAGGGAGGGGTGAACCCAGGAGAGGCGCACCGGGAGAGAGCAGGTGTGGTGGAGGGGAGGGGTGTGACCACTGTTCAAAGCGCAAGCTAAATTTTGGTACAAAAGGAAGCTAGGGGGTAGGGATTACTATGCAACCTTTCCTCAGCAACCGGGTCCGATGCGGTCAGTATTAAAGTGACATTTGTGCTAAAAAAGCACTTGTCCAGCGCCAGGTTTTACACGTAAAAACGCGCAACGAGGTTGGATCTTGGTCAAAATTGAGCCTCTACTGCGCGTTTTCTATCAAATACTACGAATCTCGCCGAAGCCTATCGGACATGACCACATAGTGCATATATCTAGTTTCTCACTTAGGTGCCAAGATAGGTACTAACTAGCAAAAGTGTTCATACCACAGCCCATATTGCAGTGTTTATACAAAGATCGCGACTGTTTCTCAGAAAGAACCCCCAACAACAAATCTAACCCAAGAAAGTAATAAACACTCGCTGCAGCTGCTTCATTTGTTATAGCTCTGCAATTCTTGGAAAGACTAAAAAAGAGATTCAGAGATAGATTTGTTACTGCAAACAATCGCATTTCTTTTTAGTTAAAAGAAATGCAATTGTTTACAGCTATTTTCCAGGAATCTAAGAATCAGAGATAGAAAGTTATATATAGAAACTAGAAAACTAGAAAAAAAGGTGTATTTGTTTGTTGATGATGGTGTATTGGTACTCCAAAAGTTATACATGTTGTACCTTAATATGTAGTCAATGCAATATCATTGTATACCAAAGGTGAACATGCGTGTGGGAGAGAGAGAGAGAGAGAGAGAGAGAGAGAGAGAGAGAGAGAGAGAGAGAGAGAGAGATAGAGGGTGTGTGTTGTATACAAAGCATCACACTTATGATTATGCCTTTCCCTGCTCTGCAACTGAGCAAGTTCTCTCTTTCTTCTCCCCTGCACCCTTTATATCTAGCTCAGCTGAGTTGTAACTTATCTCTCCCAACATTCGTCTCGGTCTAACAAGCTACTATCTATGACATATAGTAACAAGTAAAACAAGGAAGTTTTCAACTGTAACTCCGGGACAAGGACCATCAACAATATGACATAGTAACATAGATTCTATATTAAATTCAGAAATCGTGTTCAAAATATATAGCGCGGCTAGTGTTGGGGTGGCTGCGTCACCAACACATATTAACAACACAAATTAACCGTTATATGTGACGTATTAGTAGATGGCTATGATAGTTATTATTATGACAGCTCCTATAATAGGATCATAGCGAGGGAGAGACCTCTAATGTAGAAAGATCGGAACAGTTATAATGCTTGTATTATGCATATAATAGTGGAATAAAATTACCATATAGTAGTGTCAGCTGGGATTCTAGAACAAGTCTGCCTGAATTAATCTCTCTCTCTCACAAACAAAGAAATAAAATATGTGTTACTGTTAGCTTTCCATCATTCGACTAGAGGTAGGTGGTCTGCTATAGCTTCTGAGGGTTCAGGAAAAATGAATGAAAATCGCTCTAAATGGTAGTGCAAAGTATATGATCGGTACACGCTCAAATCATCTGAAGTTGCAATTATGAAATAGCACAACCCGCTCGACTAGACGTGATCTAGAGAGATCTATAACAGAGATCTCTGCAGAGCTGGTAGTAGATACAGATACAGATTACAGCTTGCTCTCTGCAGAGCCCTTACAATTATGAAATAAAATGCAGTGTGAGACTGTGAGCTATTGAGCTACACAAAGATTGTGCATCACTGCATCATCGCATCCTAAGATAGTGAGATACGCAGTGAGATACTGAGATATGGTGTACCATCATGGCTATAGATACGTCTAGTTTTATAGAAAAATCGGAAAGTTTGAAATAAAAAACAATTAATGGATGGTAGATTATTTAACCCTTTGAGGGCGACAGAGCATATATTCCGCCTTCCAGATGAAATTAATGACATCTATCATTATAGCCGTATGACCATAATGATCACGTACTAGATTTCTCACGCACACAAACACACAATGATTATGCAAAGCGTTTAGTGATATACAATTTTCTAGGATGTGTATGGATAATTAGGCTCCAATTAGGCTGGACACGTGCCCTACACAAACGACAAACGACAAACGACATGCAAAATAAAACACAATGTCTAAAGATGATAGTAATGGAGAGTGAAATCAAGGCTATTTACCCCTGAGACCTACAGGTTTCAATTGACCGCGGAAATTTTAGGACATAGCCGAGAAGAGCTGGACTGAAGCGTCAGGTCTCAGGGCAGATAGCCGTGACCTGAACCTGAGGTTCAATTCAAGAATGACTGTTTTCCCCAAACTTTATGCTCATCCATGCACTCAATAATCCCGGCCTGTGCTAACTACCAGTATACACACACACACTACCTGGATCATCAGTTGTATCGTTACCACCCGTCCACTTGGACAACTTGTCCGAGAAACGAGCTGGGAAGAGGGAGACATAAAGACAGAGAGACAGAGAAACGAGCTGAGAAGTTATAATGACGTAGAGGAACACAAAATTTACTATCTAGGTATAACTCTGATAACAATGACCTCTTTTTACAGCTCGAGATATTATCGAGAAGTGAAATTATGAACTTTAAGTATATTGACGTCAATGTAGATCTAGATTGACGTCAATATACTTAAAGTTCATAATTTCACTTCTCAATAATATCTCTATCTGTCTCTCTCTGTCTCCCTCTCTCTCTGTCTCTCTGTCTCCCTCTCTCTCGTTTACTGGAATAATTCACACAGTCATCTCTGTTCTCTATTTGTCAATCTCTCTGAATATGAAGGCTATCTATTTTCTATCTCTTCTCGTTAAAAAAGAAAATTCGGAGCAAATACAAAACAACAAACATGAAAAAAATGTGTGTACCCGGTATTGGGCAGCAGCCTATACTACCTATATACTACCTACGTCCTACAGCCACCAACGAACGACCGAACGAATGACCGAACGAACAACAACTTACTGCTCCAATTTCCAGAGCTCCCCTCAACTGCGGGTTTATCAGATATCGCCTTGGTCCTGGACATGAAACCACCAAACAGCGGTTCATCTTTCGGTCCATGGTCAAACACCGTGCTTTTCTTCATCAACCAGGCCAGGGGATTTTCACCCTAACGTCAGCACTCTCTTCACCTCATTGATGTTTGACCAGATGAGCGCCTGATTTTCCTCGCTCAAACTATCAATAATCCCAAGCTCGGGAGAAGCAGACCGCGGTGGTAGACCACCTGTCACCGCTGGATCCGGTGTCGTATCTTCTTCTCCCTCCTCAAAAAACTTATCCAGATACACCTGAAACTCGGCATCCTCCGGTGATGATTCCTCGATACTCGATGGAGTCTCTGCTGTGATTGCTCCTTTTTAGCCGGAACTTTTGACACGGTAAAGCCCTCTGAACTTGCCACGGACTCCTCGATACTGTCCTGATTGTGGAACTCCACCACCCTAACATACGGCTCCAACTCAGTTATCATTTTGGGTTCCATCCCCGAGACACACACGTCACTTGCGAAGCTTGTCCCACTGGTGTCTGATCCGGATCTGCGGTGGGTTTTACAGACGGTTAGGTAGCAGGATCCCCCGGAGCACTGGGGGGTAGAGGACCGGGCTTCATAGTTGTGAGGCTGATCCGTCGAGGAGACACTTTCTGTGCTGTCTCGATTGTTAATTACCACGGCACGAGACCGGAGTAGCTCGTACATTTTGTCGTTTGTTAGGCCATCATTTCCCAATGGCAGTTGGCTTGGCATGGTTTTTGTTTCGCATAGGATGAAGGACCCCGTCCGAGATCCCATGGAGAGATCCGTTATGGACATGGGGGTAACAATTGTGAGCTCTGAGTGAGGCCGAAACCCCTCCGAAGATGGTCTCGAGTTAATCTTATCCAACGACATCCCAAACTTTTCCTTGTAACTTCGGAATTGGTTGCGAGAAAAAGCACGACCCAGGGTATCAGAAGGTCCGTATAACTGGGGCACCGACTTGGTGGTTTTCAGTTTTGGTTCTTCCACTTTCGGGTAAAATTTGAGAGCCGTTTTGGGATCCAAATCTCGGACATTTACCTTTCTTCCCCGGCCGCTATTCCGACTCCCATCGGATTTCTGAGTCGAACTCGAACTCGGATTTTTCTGTCTCTGCTGTATTTTCTCCTGCGATTCAGGTAGTATATGGTGCGATGTCTGTTGATTGATTGTCTGTTGATTGATTTGACTCCGCTGCATCTGGTGAGAGACTGTCTTCTGATGAAGTGAGGTTGAATGAAAAGGAGAGCCTTCCTCCAGAATAGGGGAGTTGTGGAACTGAAGTTGCTCCTGATATGACCTCTCTTGCTTCCTCTCCTGCACCACTTTCTTTCTTGCTACTGCCGCAAAAGATGCCATTGGACTGAGTTGATTGGAGCCTGAACTAGGTGATTCTACATCGAGAACAAGTCCCTGCCGCTTAGTTGCTGCTGCCGGGCCCCATCCACTACCAGTGGAGCCCCAAGGACTTGCACCTCATTCCTCCCCTCCTACGAAGAAACAAATCCGAGTCTGGGTCATCGTCATCTGAAATGTAATTGAACTCATCAAAGTCTCCCTCATCATCGTCATCATCATCATCGTCATCGGTCCTGTTTTTAGAGTCGTATCTGCGCCATTTCTTCAAAATGTCTTTGCTTGCTTTTCGTTCTAGTATCTTTTGGAAGGCCTGTGCCATATAACACGACTGATACGGCAAAAAAGGGGTTAAATTAGTATAACCCGACTATCAGGGTTGGTTGGTTAGAGCGGCTGGTGCTATATTACAGTATTGTTTCGGGCCGCGGGTTGACACTATCAGTGTGAAGCGGCAAAAAGGGCCGGTTATGTTAGTAAAAAGGGTAAGGAAAAGACAAAAGCTACAACCTAATTTTAAAGAAGATGAAGCATCATCGTATTTTGACAAGAGAGAGAGAGAGAGAGAACGGATAAGAGGAGAGATGAGAGAGGAGAGAGCTTGAGACGAGAGAGGAGATAGAGGGAGGAAGAGGAGAGAAGAGAGAGAGAGAGAGAGACCGATGAGAGAGAGACTGAGAGATAGAGGAAAGAGAGAGAGAGGAGGGAGAGAGAGGAGAGAGAGAGAGAGAAGAGGAGCGATTGAGAAAAACTGAAATGCTGCCGGATATTGCAGTAATCAACGAAAAGAGAGAGAAGGATGCGCATTTGTGTGTGCGCCACTGATTGAGCCATTCATTTACAGGCCGCATTACACTGTAGCACTCCTCCCCCTCTCTCTCTCGCTCTCTCTCTCTTCTCTCTCTCTCTTGTTTTTCATGGCAGGTGACTGTATCACTGACATGGCGGACCATGGATCATTCGGTGTGATAAAAAATGCACAAAAAACGGGTCAGATAGAGCCAAGACACCATGCGATGAATCGTCATCGAGAGAATGCTCAACAACTGCAGCAGCAGAGTGCAGGCAAACAACACATAAAAACCGATCTTCCACCATAAAAACTAAAGACGAGCTCCTGATGATCACTAGTATAAACTGTTTAGTGTGGGACAGAGAGTGAGAGAGGGGAAAAAAGGAGAAGGGAAAAGGGAGTGAGAACTGGGAGAGATAGAGAGAGAGAGAGAAATCGAGCGAGATATCTATCTCTTTCGCATCTATCGAGCGGCTATAGCGAGCTCTCTCTCTGCTCTCTCTCTCTCTCTGCTCTCTGCTCCATATCAGTTATCCATCTCTCTCTCTCTCCCTATCTCTCAGTCTCTCTCTCCCTATCTCTCTCTCTCTCTATCTCTCTCCCTATCTTTCTAACTAACTGAAACAATTCGAGAGTGAGCAATTTCATTACGATATACAGATATCGAACGTCTGAGTAGTAGTTGTTGCTGTTTTGTATATCTATAGATCTTAGATCTCAGCTTCATTATATCTTCAGATCACTTGAATAGTCTAGTTGTAGGGAATTGTATGATAGACACTGTGATACAGTACCTGGCGATCACCCAAGTTCACCCATATCTTTTCTATTTCAGCAGTAGCTGGGGAAATGTCCAGGAGGGGGGGGGCAAAACTAAACTCGCTCCATAGTAATAGAAGTTGGTATTTGAACAATGGCAATTGGATATGTTTATATCAAGTGCAATATTGTGTGCATGGGGCTGTATTTGGGAGGTATATGTGATCATACAATGTACCTAACACAATGTAACAATGTGATTGGAATATGGGCATCATCACCTCATGTAGACCCCCTTTCGTCAGCATGGAAACAACGGTATTGGGCTGTTGTAGCCTTTATACCGATTACCGTGTGGGCTTTTGAAATAGAGAACTGTGTACTTACATTTGGAGATCTCATTTCGTAGACTGCAAAACTGCTCAACCATGATCCGCAGTTTCTTCACAGCTAATTATACTACCCTTATTAAATCAATCAGCTGGTTAATTGGTTAGAGATTCAAAACAATGGAATTTAGTTGGTGCAGTTAGAGATTCAAAACAATGGAATTTAGTTGGTGGTTAGAGATTGAAAACAATGGAATTTAGTTGGTGGTTAGAGATTCAAAACAATGGAATTCAGTTGGTGGTTAGAGATTCAAAACAAGGATCAAATGAACCTGATATCAGGAAGGCTGATATTTCA
Source organism: Hormiphora californensis (assembly GCA_020137815.1). NCBI lineage: Eukaryota > Metazoa > Ctenophora > Tentaculata > Cydippida > Pleurobrachiidae > Hormiphora > Hormiphora californensis. The sequence goes on from CM035356.1 coordinate 4,830,087, forward strand.
AAATGCAACAACAATCCCCTTCCCTCTATACCAATTATACTGTATCAGAAAATATTGCAACAATTTAGAGTATCTCTACTCAAAGCCCGGTATTGCAACAATTTAGAGCTCCAGAGTGGTTTGAGTGACGCAGGCACCAAACGGGAGCCATGTTCACCATGCTATAGCACAACATAACAAACGGGAGCCAACCAGCACAATAACAGTCGGATCGCCGATACGTGATATAGCACAATATCCGATGTACAGGAGGGATCTCCACTGAACTAGTGCTGAACAGAAAACAAATGTAATCGATGGGTATTAGGGGACGGTGGGCGGACTCTAGTGCTAACGGACTCTTTATCTAAACTCAAGGCAGACTCTATATCTAAAACCGGACTCTTTATCTACAGTTAGACTTTGAAAAAAGTTTAGATAAAGAGTCCGCCCAGTTTAGACTTTTTAGATATAGAGTCCGCCCTGTGTAGACTTTTTAGACATAGAGTCCCCTGGTACATTTTGGCGCCAAATCCCCCAACCCGGACTCTATGTCTAAATTCCTAAACCAACCCAAAACCTAACCCTAACCATAACCCTAACCCTAACCTCGAACCCAAATAATGGCCCTAACACTTCTCAATTAGTATAGAGGTACAGCAAACTCTCGTTTCCGGCCTAACGGCCGAAATCTCGAGTTCGCTGAGAATGGCGGACTCTATGTCTAATTTAGATTTATGTAGATAGAGTCCGCTCTTTGTAGACTTTTTAGATAAAGAGTCCACCCTGTTTAGACTTTTTAGAGATAGAGTCCTCCTAGAGTTTAGACTTATTTGGACTCTTGATCTAAATCTAAATTTAGATATAGAGTCCACTGTAGACTTAGAGTGTAGCACTAGAGTCCGCCCACCTTAGGGGACGTAGGCTGCAACGTTTATTATATGATTAGATGACTGGTTAAAATGGTCTATTACTTTTTAGTGCACGAGGCCGAAGGCCGAGTGCTCTAAATACAACAATAATGAACCGAGACCGACAGGTCGAGGTAGATCCTTTTACTTAGCTGCCGAGCCTGCGAGGCACGCTAAGTGTAACTACTGAGCGAGCCTGCGAGCTCTGTAGTTGTACTTTTGGGCCGAGCCTGCGAGGCCTAAAAGTGAAAGAATCTTTAACATTATTGTTGTGTAATAGAGCATGTAAAAGCAGTCATCTAATTTTATTAGATGATTTTGGAAACAAACTGAGTGAAAGAGATAAAGATTGAGTGAGAGAGAGAAGAGAAAGAGAATGTGAGAGAGAGAGAGAGAGAGAGAGAGAGAGAGAGAGAGAGAGAGAGAGAGAGAGAGAGAGAGAGAGAGAGGCGTGTGCAGTAGTCACTACTGCACAGTGCACACGCCCTAACCCTTATCTTTTCTTCCCCTCTGCAACTATAGGTCACGTGATCGTCACGTGATGGCACCACACCAATGAGCGTCCTGCATCTGCTTTCCCTCTCTGCCTTCGATTCTCTCTTTTCCTATCTCTCTCTCACACACACACACACATTCTCTTTCTCTCTCTCTCTCTCTCTCTCTCTCTCTCTCTCTCTCTCTCTCTCTCTCTCTCTCTCTCTCTCTCTCTCACTTAATCTTTATCCCGTTCACTCAGTTTGTAATGTTTGTAATGTTCACACTGTGTTCGTGTGACTAGAAAGTGTTTAATTTTTCACATACCACTGCAGCGGTATTTTACTTTATAATTACTAGTGTTTTTGCAGTGGTCTAAAATTTCACAGTACACTTTAACCACCGGAAACGGTGTACTGTGAAAACTTAGATAACCGGTTAAAATTGTCTAATATTGTTAATATCATCATTAGAGATAGGCGTTGTCTCATATTGGATGAAACTTAAAGACGACTCTAAAGTAAATTGGAGCGGGGGATTGACCCCCCCCCCCCCCTAGCATACATATAATACGCTATATAATGAGCTTTGCCTGGGTGCAATTTCATCAGGAGACGCCATGTGCAGCAAAGAGAGGGGGAGTTTAAAGCTATAGCTGAATGGAAATTATTATGAAAAAGATAGGAGCTGGTATAATGGGCTAGGAGCTGGTATAATGCAATATATGCGAATATGTGGGAATATTACATGATGAAGGGGGTCTGCTGCAGCTTCGATCTAGTACAATTATAAGTATGCTAAGCTCTGGTCCTCTCGGGAGCTTTGGGGGCTTTCTAAAGGAAGCAACGATCGAGGCGTGCTTCTGAAAGAAAAGGGGAAGAGAGTGAGGGAGAATGGGGAGAGAAAGTTTCACGTTCTCTCCCCATTCTCACTCACTGAAAGAAAAGGAGAAATAGATTGAGAAAGACATAAAGATTGAGCCTTGGATAGAGATGTTTGGGGGAGAGGGGCGTAGAGCACACAGAGAGAAAAAAGAGGGAGAACTCTAGTGAGCAGGGTATTCAATCACACTACTATGCTAGGGTAACACGTGATAAAAAGAGGGAGAGAGAGGATCAGAGAGGAGAGAAAGGAGTGAGAGAGAGAGGAGTGAGAGAGAGGAGTGAGAGAGAGAGAGAGCGATAGAGAGAGAGAGAGAGATACAGGAAGACAGTAAAGCGAGTAGAATGATCAGAAAATAGCGAGAAAAGAGAGAAGGGTATGTTGAAAAAAGGCGATGATCGAGAATGAACGTTTACAAGTAGTAAGCGGAAAGGAACGGAGTGAGAAAGAGAGGGGGAGAGAGAGAGAGAGAGGAGAGAGGGAGAAAATAGATAGAGATAGCATAAGAGAGATTAAGAGAGAAAGCTATAGGGGCGGTAGAAAGCTATTGCACTGTATGCGGGGGATGTATGCAGCGGGGATCAACACCTGTTTCACAGTGATCTTATACCACTAGGCTCCCTAGTTGCTCAACCTACACACACTTTTATAGTAGCATGCACCCTGTTTTTAGGAATATGAGATCTAGAGAGAGAGAACAGTGTTCTAGTAGCAGAGGTCCTGTTCTCAGGTTCTCTCTGCCTCGATCTGATTGCTCTCAGCTAATGAAAGCCCTAGGGAGCTCAAGAGTCAATTAAGTCAAAACTTCTATAACAATTGACCCCATGAGGTTGTGCCCCGGTTTGAACTGTGAACAAGATAAAGCGACCTTTTTCGACCCACTCATCCCGATCCCTCACCTCCCCGTCCCCCTCCCGGTTTGATCGAAACAAGCGGTACAATCTACTCAGATAGGTAGGTAAGATAAGGTGAATGAAGCAAGGTCAATGAAGCAAGGATGCTAATGGATGGGTGGAGCCTGGCCAAGCATACTACATGCAAGGGTGGAGCACTATAACACATGTTCTAAAGGGCGGGGCTATGTTTAGAGATATATTCATGAAGAGATAATTAGAATACTACAATTAAATCTGAATTCTAAGACAGTTTCGATAGAGATTAGAGAATATCATTGTGACATACCCTAACCCAATCGATATATGATAAATCATTCTTTCAGAGCCCCCGCCCTTAAGCCCTTTCAGAGCCCCGGGGCTCTAAAGATCTCTCTATACTTTCAAAGGCACGTGTGTGTGTGTGTGTGTGTGCTTGTGCCTACTATAATGTCAATGCTACCAAAAAGAGAGACCTAGTTAACTAGTCCAGCTCCCATCTCTCCACGCTCTAATACCACAACAAGTGGGGCTACCTGGTACAAAAAGTATTGAACAATAGACAAGTCTATGGCAATTTTGCATTTGCGGGCATCGCACTATAGACGCAGTACCCACGTACTATAGAAGCATTATAAACGCATTATAAACGCATTATAGACGCATTATAGACACACGCAATATAGACGCAATTTCGTAAGCAGCACTATAGACGCAATATAGACGCATTATAACAGCAATATAAACGCATTTTTATAGACGCGACGCAGTATAGCCGCATTATAGGCGCACTACCCACCCCAAAATCACCTTATAGACGCACTATAGACGCATTATAGACTGACTATAGCAGCACCATAAACGCTACATAGACCCATATAGACGCATGATAGAAGCATTATAGACGCAAATCGCTTTTTATAGACCCCGCTGGCTCAGATAGACGCACGGCGCGCTCAAACAATTTGCACTGGTCTATTGGGCCGTGCACTGCCGTGAGTTTGTGTCTCGATAGACGCACGCCCTCTGACAGATTTGTGTAAAGATCACCAAGAATCACTGGAAACACGATAAAATGACATGACAACACAAGAGGGAGTGTGTGTACAACCTACAACACTCTCTGTCTAGATTTGGCGCCCGCCAGTCTGTTGCAACTGTTGCTCATGACCCACAATTAACTGTAATCTCTCTCTGCATTCCACCCTTTGAAACTGTTACGACGATTGTTACGAGTGTGTAGGAATGTAGAGAGGCACTCTGTAGCTTCATTTCTAACTGTTTGACCCGTTTTGTGTGAGCTCTCTCTGTGTCAACCACCTAATTTGTGCTTGTTTTGCTTCTAGGTGCCCGCCAGCGGGGTCTATAGAACACAACTCCCTCCCTAACGTGCAGATATACCTGTAAACCCCTCGCTGACGCTCGGGATTTACAGGGCTGTAACGCACGGGTCCCTTCGGGACCCGTGCATTACAGCTCAATAGACGCACTGCTCTGCAGTGCGTCTATTGAATAGATGCACGCGCGGGAGGGAGTTATGTACTATATAGACGCCGCGTCTATAAAAAACGTGCTTTTTAAAGAAGCACTTTAGACGTACTCCAGGATACAGTGCGATATTTGAGGCGCAGTTGGACGTTTTATAAACGCATTTTTGTCGCATATAAAAGGAAGCAGTATAGACGCATTATAGACGCATTATAGCCGCATGTGTGCGAAATCGATAAAGACGCAATATAGACGCAAAATAAAAAGGAGAGGGAGAGAGAGGGAGGGAGGGAGGGAGAGGGAAGGAGAGGGAAAGAGAGGGATCAGGGACTGAGGGAGGGGTACAGGGACAGAAACAGACGGATAAAGACCTGAGACAGAAGGACAGAGTAAGATGGAAAGAGAGTAAGATGGAAAGATAGTGATATAGGGACGGAGTGAGAGAGAAAAAGAGTGATACAGAAAAAGACAGAGATGGAAACAAACGGACAGAGACAGACGGACGGACAAACACGCGCTTACTATCTCCCTCTCTGTCTCACTCTTTCTCCACTCTCCATCTTAATCTCTCTCCATCTTACTCTGTCCGTCTGTCTCAGATCTGTGTCCATCTGTCTCTGTCTGATCTGTCTCTGTATCCCTCCCTCTTTCCCTCTCCTTCCCTCTCCCTCCCTCCCTCCCTCCCTCCCTCTAGTCTCTCTCCCTCTCCTTCTTATTAATTGCGTCTATATTGCGTCTTTATCGATTTCGTGCACATGCGTCTATAATGCGTCTATACTGCTTCCTTTTATATGCGACAAAAATGCGTTTATAGTTCGCCCAACTGCGCCTCAAATATGGCAGCGTGCGTCTGAGTACGTCTATAGTGCTTCTTAAAAAAGCACGTTTTTTATAGACGCGGCGTCTATAAAAAGCGATTTGCGTCTATAATGCTTCTATCATGCGTCTATATGGGTCTATGTAGCGTTTATGGTGCTGCTATAGTCAGTCTATAATGCGTCTATAGTGCGTCTATAAGGTGATTTTGGGGTGGGTAGTGCGCCTATAATGCGGCTATACTGCGTCGCGTCTATAAAAATGCGTTTATATTGCTGTTATAATGCGTCTATATTGCGTCTATAGTGCTGCTTACGAAATTGCGTCTATATTGCGTGTGTCTATAATGCGTCTATAATGCGTTTATAATGCGTTTATAATGCGTCTATAGTACGTGGGTACTGCGTCTATAGTGCGATGCCCGCAAATGCAAAATTGCCCAAGTCTATACGGAGTTACAATAAAAACAATTACTGATCTGCAGTAGAACCAATTTATGTTTCACGTTTAATTGATTGAATAACTCAAATCGATGGTAACAACACTTGGCGTATTGGCGTAAATGAGAAAGGAGATAATTTTTAGTGTATATATCTTTTTTTCTGTCAGTTTCACTGTTTTTCAGGCAAATGAACCCACTGAATGCATGCACAGATCACGTACATGATCTTGTATCTGCACTTTAATAGGTTCTTATTGGGTAACAACAACACATGGTAGTACGTGGTCAACTGGCTGTGACCCCTTACTCAACAACTAACCAACTGGCTGTTCATGTTTTTCTCATTAATGTTAAAACCAGGCGGGTCCAGAGCAATGCAATCAACAAGGGCCGGGGACATATTATAGGGTCACGCTCACAAGAACCTGCATCGCTTCATACACAGCAGCAGAGTCAAAGGATGAACTGTAGCCGATTGTAACAAGGTAAAAGAGATGAAATGGGGATCACTGAAACGTATAGATGGAACGAGACACATGTGTAATTGTAGTGCAGGATCATATAGATCATGACATCACATCACTTGTACACTGCACACGTGCACATGCTGCTGCAGATGGTACGTGACGTAGCGGGGATATTATAAGGAGGGGGGCTGGGGGAGAGCACTCCCGTAACTAGTCCGTGATAGTAATTAGAACGGTCCAAGCTGATAATACTTGAATTAATCCGCTCTTGCGTCTAAGAATAAATGTATTTTCTCACATAATGTGAACATCATGTGGTCATATACTGACTAATACGTCATCTTGACAGCTTTGTAATTACATTTATAATTATTTAAACATTTATAATAACATCAGCTATATGGAGGAAATCTAGTTCTTGTACTGTGCATTCCTGTATTGGTGTACTATTCGTGATGAACAAAAACCTAAGATAACTTGCAGATACATTTCATTGCAATATTGGTTACATCTAAATTCTTAACTAACCAACTAAACTCTTGACTCATATAAGACCGTCCTCAATTCCCACCGGGCCGGGGTGTGATGTATAACAGTCAGTGCCTGACAACTAAACTCATGGACTATGTTCATGTTCCTATAATTAAATTAATTGCCAAACTATGGGGTGAATTATATTGTCATTGTACCCAATAGGGGTTAATGCCCATGGCAACCGTTCGGCGTTCACGCCCATGGCAACCGCTCTTATCAAATCAAATAAAAAATGGTATGTTAATAGTTATTGTTACCTGAACCTGATCCTCCACCTGCATCTTCCTCAACTTTCTGCTTAACTTTCCCATCTTTAGTCACGTGATAAACCATCTCAGGGGGCTCCCACTTTCTAGCTTTCCTTGGCATCTTGTACTGTTGCTATTGACAACCCTTCGTTGCTATGGGTGACTGTTAAACTCTGCTTCACTTTAGTTATGAATTAGTTACCAGATTGGTCGACACAAATTATCACAATAGCACAAAGGAGAAATGGTATGATTCAAACTGTGAAGCAACTGTTATTGTATATCTGCCTATAAAAAGCACTGAAACAATAGTGCATCTTCGGGAGTGATAAAATTAATGAGAAAAGGAAAATAGAGGGAGAATCTGGGAGAGATGTTTTTTTAAAGCCGGCAGCTACGAAAATGAGTGCGAATCAAAGAGAACAAAACAATGAAGTCTGAGATGAAAAAGGGATGGAAGAGAGAGAGAGAAAGAGAGAGAGAGAGAGAGAGAGAGAGAGAGAGAGAGAGAGAGAGAGAGAGAGAGAGAGAGAGAGAGAGAGAGAGAGAGAGAGAGAGAGAGAGAGAGAGAGAGAGAGTGAGAGAGAGTGAAAGAGAGAGAACGGAAACAGGAAAAACAAGGCCTGTACTTACTACAACAAGTCATGACAAAGTTCAAACAAATTTAGTTCTTCCAAGGACAGGTATTTTAGTTGTATTTTAATTAGACTGCAGTAGTATCCGACAGCATAATAAATGATGATGGCATTCAATGTGACATATATGATGAGGTACAGGACCCGTCCTATAAACAATGAAATAATTAAATGGTTGCAATTCAGATACGTCACAATTGTAATGAGCAGATCATACTGCAACCTTGATATGTTCTAACCCTCCCTTTTACATTTTACTTTACATTTGCTCGCGAAAGGCAGTCTAGATCTAGCTTGGCAAAATGCAACCATGTTGAGGTGAGAGATGAGAGGTTTACTAGATTCCGACACTCGAGTATATCAGTACCAAGCTATATCCTTTACTATCATATGCAGGGCATAAGGAAGATATATAGAAAATGTCTGAGGACTAAGATGGGGACGTTGGCAATGTAATAATGAAAAATACTTTTATGACAACAACTTTTATTGCAACAACTTTTATTGCAACAACTTTTATTGTCATAATATAACACATGATATCCAAAGACGTTGTGATATGCAGGCATATCATATGCAGGCATATCATATCCGAAACTGCAGACTTTACAAAGATATGCTATATAAATCATTTGACTGGTCTAGAAATTGGTGGAGAAATTGGTGGAGAAATTGGTGAATAAATTGGTCTATCATATCATTTGGTCTAGCAATTGGTCTAGAAATCTATTACAGAATATTTTAAGAATCAATTACCCAAAAGAGAATAAGGATCGGTTGATTGTTTATTAGCCGCATATCAGTGAGGAAATTTTGTTTTCTCCTTCCGGCTGGACAAAATGAGTAGACGGGGTTTTTATTGTAGAACGGCCCGTCTACTCATTTTGTCCAGCCGGAAGGAAAGAAAACAAAACTTCCTCACTGCTAATAAACAATCAACCGATCCTTATTCTCTTTTGGGTTATTCTGTAATAGATTTCTAGACCAATTTCTAGGCCGTTCTACAATAAAAACCCCGTCTACTCATTTTGTCCAGCCGGAAGGAAAGAAAACAAAACTTCCTCATCAATAACCCAAACAAACTGTGTAACTTACTGAGCGTTGCAAGGGAGCTGAGAAGATCCAATGAGTTCTGACAGGGTGAAACTCCTTCCTGATCCCCATCCATGATAGGTTCATCTAGTGCCATGCTATATCGGGGGGTGTTTGTTGTTTAGTTACGATGATTCAAGGAATCAAGGATGAGATTAGTGTTTGTTGTTTAGTTACAACTGATAAAGAGAGAGAGCTGTCACGCCTCTGTTTAGTTAGAAGAAAAAGAAGCAAAAATGTCTTCATGCATTCGAACAAGATCAAACTAGAAGGGGAAAAAAACCGTCGATAAATGCTTTGAAAAACAGAGTCTGATCAAAGCCACTTTGATAAACGGTCGGTGTCGCATGGTCCCTATAATAATGATCCAAAAAAGAGATATTTTCAATTAAAAAGGGTCGGGTCGCTTCAACTAGAAGCAGACCAAACTTCAATCAAAATCATTAAGACTGAAAGATATCCCAATTACCTAGTATTATAGAGATCGATATACGACTAAACAGCTTTTAAATGACACACAAAGCTGCCGTTTCCATACTCGATTGTTAGTCGCCATAATTATCTACACAAATGATCTAAACACACATGTTACAGCTTACTTGACCCTGAGATCTCTCTCTCTCTCTCTCTCTCTCTCTCTCTCTCTCTCTCTCTCTCTCTCTCTCTCTCTCTCTCTCTCTCTCTCTCTCTCTCTCTCTCTCTCTCTCCGTGCCCCCTCACGGATTTAACAGTTTACCACAGATGTTTATTGGAAGTGACATATAATTGGGGCAATGATCTTATACTGGGAGGGTATAATTATGTGATATGATCAACTGCAGCAGAAGACTTGTCAAATAATTTCAACTAAATATATCGCTTACCGTCATTCACGTAGTTTTATGAAAGACAAGTATTGGATGTTCAAATCGTGTATGTGTGATGGGTATAATGACCCATCATGAAAACTGGAAATGAAAACCAAGAAGGCGCCCAAAACCCAAGAGCTACTTAAAAACATGCTGCCGCGTCACCAAACCAGTGGAAAAGCTGAGAGGGTCGAATGAGAAGAAATTGAAGTTTTGCACAGCTGCTAAGGTGTGCACGTGCAGCTAGGAAACCTTGAAAGAAAAACAAGTTACAAAAAAGATCTCCTTATAACTGCGTTCCAGCTATTATATCAACTAACTTCCTATACAGAGCTGTAATAGTGATCGTTACAAAGTTGTTCCTCTTCCACGTGGAGCATACAAACATTGCAGCTACAGCGTGGTCTAATTATAAATCACGTCCCCTATACGTTAGGGAGCGGATCACGGATGTAGGTTCCTGACACTGACTCGTACCGTAATCGGGAAGGTAATATTGAATCAATGTTTTGTTCCGTCTATTATTAGTTGTGACATCAATTACTAATTGATATCACAATTAAAAATAGACGGAACAAAGCATATTCCAGTGTATGATTTGAATCAATGAAGTGATTCTGCAGGCTGCTCGACAGGTTGATGGGAGCTTGTATGCTGGCTACTGGTATGAAGTAGAAGTGAGGAAGCAGAATTAGTGAGGGAATATCGCGCAATTAGGCATTGTCGACAAAGCCGCTACTGTTCCTGAATTCATCAATTAGATCATCAATTTAATTAAAATGATATAATTGATATTTACAATAACAAACACGAGTGTTTTAGAAAACAATTGTTTCACTACTAGTAGCCTGGTAGATCATCAGGGAACTGATGATCTACCAGGCTACTAGTAGTGAAACAATTGTTTTCTAAAACACTCGTGTTTGTTATTGTACAGTACTCCAGGAAAATTTCATTGCCCTGTCGAGTTCTCCTGAGGACGCAATCCCCACAAATCACAGTAATTGATATTTATATAATCATACTACTTACTAAGCAAATTGTGTAACGGTGATCACCTAGCAACTACACTTGCACGTGCAATTATTAGAGTGACCTGGAGATCTCTCTCCCGGTTGAAGCTGGCTACCAAGGGGAAATTCAATTCTGCACGTGCATTCTTTTACTTCTGTCCTGAATCCTGATGTCTTCCACCTCAAGCGCTATTCGGCAACGGTTATATGGACCCAGAAGATCTGCAGATCTGCTGCTGTCAGAGAGCAGGCAAGAGAATATGACAGATTACGCCAACGTGTTCAAGCGAGCCAATCAACGACTACGGATAGCTTTACCCAACGTCGCCCAACTAGAGTAATCACCCTTGGGCGGCCCAACAACATGAGTAGGAAGATAGTGAGAGATAGGCTAGGAACGGATGGTGCAGGTGATGTCAGCGTTCCCTAATCATAATGGCTAATCTAGCTACCATTTCCCCGAAATTCGCCCGTAGGGCGAACGGGCCTACTAGTTGATATTTATTCATAAAAGGAGAAATTACAAATCATCAAATGCATTCAAACTCGCCTGAAGTTATCTTTCTAATTCTACTACCTCCGTATTAATTCAAAGCTAGGAGACTTCAATTGAGATGTATTAGAACCATCTAGAATATGGCCGGTGCCAAAGAGAAAAGATAGACTGACAAACAGCTTTGGAGAGAGAATAGATCGAAGAAATAGAGATCCACATGGATAAAAAGCTGTGCCATTATTGCCCCTTACTATAGGGAATAAATTTAACTATTCAACTATAAAATGATCCGTATTTCTCTCTCTTAGAGAAAGACCAAGCCTAAAATTATAATCCTGACCGACTAGGAATAATTGTAGGTACACTTAGGATAATAATTCTCAATTGAATACAGCAGTGAAGTTGACTACATATATAGACGTATTATAGGCGTATTATAGACGTATTATAGACGTATACGGTGGCAGATTCCGGCCAAGAGTTTTTTCAATCAAGTGAAATATTTTTGTTAGAAGTTTTATAAAAAATGTGGCAGGTGCACAGTTGCTCGACAGTCTATTTCTGGCTGCTATTTCTGGCTGCTATTTCTGGCTGCTAGACCTATTTCTGGCTGCTAAATCTATTTCTGGCTGCAAGCAGCCAGAAATAGGGTCTAGCAGCCAGAAATAGATTTTAGCAGCCAGAAACAGATCGTGATCAGAGTTCCCCGCCAATTGTCTTGCTATAAACAGTGTTTATGACGGTGGAGACGGTGGAGGCGGAGTACAGGCTGGATGTTGAGGTAGGAAAAGAGTCGGAGACGGCGGAGGTGGTAGGTATTCAGGGACTGGAGGGAAAGGGACAGGCGGAACCGCTAAGACTTCATCCTCAGGTATAGGAGTGGTAGATGCTGGCTGATGAGAGCGCTGGTCCAGATCGAGTATGGTGTAGTCCTCAGTCGGGCGCTGCTGCTGGACGTGTTGGCGAGGAAGATGGTGGTCGCATATGAACTGGTCCACTATGGTCCTCTCGATGTGCGTATTCGGGTCCAGGTTTACGGTCCTCGATACCTCACAGGGACACAGATCGAAACGCCACAGGATCCGGAGCGGAGATGTGGGCCTGTTTAGAGGGAGGCCTGAAGCTGGTGTCTTCCCTCCGTACAGGGCATACCGAATCACTTCACCGATTCGTCTCCCGTATCCCATACCCAATTAGCTGCAGATACGGGAGACGAATCGGTGAATTGATTTGGTATCTGCAGCTAATTCGGTATGGCCATACCCAATTAGCTGCAGATACCAAATCACTTCACCGATTCGTCTCCCGTATCTGCAGCTAATTGGGTATGGGATACGGGAGACGAATCGGTGAAGTGATTCGGTATCCCCTGTATGGAGGAAAGACGAATCGGTGAAGTGATTTGGTATCTGCAGCTAATTAGGTATGGCCAATGGGTGTGCTATTTCAAATTTTTTTCGACTAGGCCATTCAGTATCTAGCTGATGTGAAACTATGGACAATTCTCTATCACATCAGCAAAACAGAATCGGGATAGTGTTTGTCAGTTACGTTGGCATCGCGATTTAAAAAGTGTAGTTTTTAACCGAAAAATGGTAGAAACAGAAAAATATGTGTGATTTTCACCAGTTTTTGACATGTTCTTGATATCAACTTTTTATGGTCAGGATTGTGTTCAGCACCTCAAAACTGACAGGAATGGATATGCATCATTAACCCTTTAAGGGCGAGAAGGATTGGCTCCATAGATTTTTCTAATTTTTCGTTTATAAGTAGATATTATTACCACAAACTACCTCGAAAAAGAAATTTGAAGTTTCGACATGTAGTTTTTGCTGGGCCCACTGTGTCATATATGACTCTATCGTCCGTAAGGGAATTCTAGTAACAAATGTCATTTGTGCAAAAGTATGGGTCCAATAGTCAAATTTTATGCTTTGAGGCAGTCTATAGCTATAATTTCTACAATCTTGAACGGTTTTTACTAGAAAAATACCCCAAATTCTACATTTTGTATCATATATGACTCTATCGTCCCAATTGGTAAATTCTCCAAAAACATCCATAACTCGGGCTAGAAAAGGAGCTAAGAGTCAAATCAGGGCACTAAACTGTGTAGAATCATCGCATTAGTGGGGGTAGAGCACATATTTAGGTCGCTATCTTGCCCCCTAATTGAGATAATTGGATAATTAGCCAATTATCTGTCCCACGCATGCTAATAAATGAAACTTTGCTTTGGGAAGGAGTTATGAGGCAAATGGGGGCACTAAAATGTGTAGAATCATCACATTAGTGGGGTTAGAGCACATATTTAGGTCTCTATCTGGACCCCTAATTGAGATAATTGGATAATTAGCTAATTAGTTGCCCTCCAGCGCTAAAAAATTAAATTTGGCGGAGTATACAAGACAAATGGGGGCACTAAAATGTGTAAAATCGTCGCCTTAGTGGGGGCAGAGCACATAGCTGAGTTTCTATTCCCGCTCCTAATTGAGATAATTGGATAATTAGCTAATTGACGGTTGCATAATGCCCCCTTTTCACCATATACCGTGGTTTCTGGCTAATCCTGAGCTCTTTTGTTCAATCTAAGGATCTTTTGGCATCCCTTTACCCCATTTGTATCACCTTTGACTCGTTTTACACAATAATATAGCACTCTATACAACCCTAGACGCCGACTTCAGCTCTGTACAACCCCCTTGCTTCATCCTACTCCTAGCTAGACCTCTCATACACCATACTAAACGCCTTCTACAGATCATCTTTATTTCCGATGGAGTTCATGAGAAGTTTCCTTAGTGGCAAATGAGATTGTGAGAGTGATGAGGAGAAATAATGTAGGGGGAATCTAAACTGTGTGTCCAATAATAAAATGGGAAACTGTAGTACATTAGGGGTTGAACGTCTTGTAGGAGCAATAGGATATCCCAAAAAAATCGGTTAGGAAGGTGTATGGATCTCGAAATTATGAGAGGTCTAGGATTAAGCAAGAGGGTTCTAAAGAGCTGAAGGCGGTGTCTAGGGTTGTATAGAGTGCTATATTAGTGTGTAAAACGAGTCAAAGGTGATACAAATGGGGTAAAGGGATGCCAAAAGATCCTTAGATTGAACAAAAGAGCTCAGGATTAGCCAGAAACCACGGTATATGGTGAAAAGGGGGCATTATGCAACCGTCAATTAGCTAATTATCCAATTATCTCAATTAGGAGCGGGAATAGAAACTCAGCTATGTGCTCTGCCCCCACTAAGGCGACGATTTTACACATTTTAGTGCCCCCATTTGTCTTGTATACTCCGCCAAATTTAATTTTTTAGCGCTGGAGGGCAACTAATTAGCTAATTATCCAATTATCTCAATTAGGGGTCCAGATAGAGACCTAAATATGTGCTCTAACCCCACTAATGTGATGATTCTACACATTTTAGTGCCCCCATTTGCCTCATAACTCCTTCCCAAAGCAAAGTTTCATTTATTAGCATGCGCGGGGACAGATAATTGGCTAATTATCCAATTATCTCAATTAGGGGGCAAGATAGCGACCTAAATATGTGCTCTACCCCCACTAATGCGATGATTCTACACAGTTTAGTGCCCTGATTTGACTCTTAGCTCCTTTTCTAGCCCGAGTTATGGATGTTTTTGGAGAATTTACCAATTGGGACGATAGAGTCATATATGATACAAAATGTAGAATTTGGGGTATTTTTCTAGTAAAAACCGTTCAAGATTGTAGAAATTATAGCTATAGACTGCCTCAAAGCATAAAATTTGACTATTGGACCCATACTTTTGCACAAATGACATTTGTTACTAGAATTCCCTTACGGACGATAGAGTCATATATGATACAACGACTAAAACGTTAATAACTCATTCAATTTTCAATATTTTTTGATGCGGTTTTTTGCATTCGTTTTGTTATGTCACGTAGTTTTATCCCTTCAAAGGATTATTTGTGCCCCTCAAAAACAAAAATTTGAGAGGGTTTTTTAAAAAAAGGCCTAAATTAGCCTCCCGAGAAGGGCCATAAAAAAATTTCTTCGATTTTACGAGCAGATTTGGACGTGGTTTTGGGTTCAAAATCCCTAAAACTAGCTTGTGACAAAAAATTAGCCACCTAGACATCATGTAGCGCCTTCCAGACGATCTAGAATGGACCGTGTCATATATGACCTATCGCCCTCAAAGGGTTAAATGATGCTAAAGTTCATTTTGACCTAAAAATGTTCATTTTTGACAAAAAATGTTCATTTTGGACATTTTCTTCAATTTTGAGAGCTTTTTCATCAACGGGATCGTGTTCCGCAGGCCAAAATTAGTCGATTACAACCGAAATTTGCTTTCCACCAAGAAAAAACTAAAAAAATTAAAATTTGTCCCCACGATTCTGCAAGTTGGTAAAATTAGCAATAATCATACTATTATTAAAGCAAATAGGGAAATCCCATGTCCCGTTTTTTAACCAAATATGGCACAAAATTCCTGGAAATGGCCTTTTGCACGTGTTGTCCCTGGACCCTGGCAACCTGCCAGCTTGAGCCTTAAACTGCACGTGCATCCTTGATTCATCTCTCTGCCGGTTGTGTGATTTATCGTTTGCTCGATTTGATCTGTTCACCACGTTTCTTGAACATGACTACTCAACTTCAACACAATCGCCAGCGAGTTTGGAGGACCCATATGTCCCAAACTGGCGCTGACGCCTATAGACTACGTGATAGAATCCTACAAAAGAGGTGATTATTATTCAAAAAATGTTGTCAACACACGTCGGTAATAACAAAGTATCAATGGCACTAACAAGAAATGACAGTAATACGTGAAAGTATTTTGCCAATGTACTCCTTCATAAAATACTTCAGGACCTGTCAAAAGAATCCCTTTGGTTAATTCACCTGATAAATCTACTGATTTTAAAAATTTCAAATGATAATACACTATTTGCTTAGGTTACTGTATGACCATTGACCATCCCCGACATTCGCCCGTAGGGCGAGCGGGCTTACTAGTAATAATAATAATAATATCAAGTTTTGTATACCGCCACAGACACGACAGGGCCAGACAAGTCAAACTGTATCTGACACTGACGAGCTTCAGAGCGGTATACCTAACGCAAAAAAGATCCTTATATTCTTACACACTTTGGAAAAAACTCACTCCTAATTGAAGATATACTAAAAAGATAACTGGTCACATAACTTACAAAAAACTGATAAGATGAAAAAATTACAGACTTTATTAAATAAAGGGGACAAAGCCAACAACCCACACTTATCAGCAGCTCAACAATACTGATAAAAAAGCCCTAAGTGAAAATGGTGAGCACGCCCAAGACCGCCTACTGACAGATGGGGAGTCCGGTGAACAACTCAGACGCCACACCGGGAGTCCTCAGGAGCAGCTGCTGGGAACGCTTCAAGAAAAAGTCTGGTCTTCAACTTAGATTTGAACAACTCAATGGGCTGTACAGATCTCAGGTCCAAAGGCAAGGAGTTCCAAACTGTCGGTAGAAACACCGAAACCCTCCTCCTCCTCAGTTTAGAGTTTGCATTAACGCTCGAGAGTTTAGGATATTTCAGTTTATAGAAGTCAATCACTGAATTCGCTCTCGTTGGTCTCATACCCAGAATATCCTCATCTCTAGGGACCAGTTCTTGTAAATACTCCGGAGCAGTTCCACGTACAATTTTGTACGCTAACAGGCAGGCCTTGAAGATCAGTCTCTGCTGTATTGGGAGGATATGAGCCTCCTTGAAATACTCATCATAGCTATCCTGATGTCAAGAAAAAAAAGGGAGAAAAACTTTTATTTTTGTTCATAAAGTGGATATCTGAAGGCTCAAACTGGAAGTAACAGTTGTATAAGTTGTCACGAGACGATTTGTATGTGTGTTTTGTTCGAAATAACGCCCTAAAACAGACTTTTTGAAATGAATATGCCCATATATGGGCATAGCTCGTGCCAACGTAATTGGGCCATGGTAGAGCCAAAACTTTGTCATAAAATGTTTTAGAATGATCGTAGGAGCTCATTTAACCCGATACCAAGTGAAATTTTGAATTAAATTAGGCATTTGAAAAAATAGCACACCATACCCAATTAGCTGCAGATACCAAATCACTTCACCGATTCGTCTCCCGTATCTGCAGCTAATTGGGTATGGGATACGGGAGACGAATCGGTGAAGTGATTCGGCATCCCCTGTATGGAGGAAAGACACCAGCTTCAGGCCTCCCTCTAAACAGGCCCACATCTCCGCTCCGGATCCTGCGGCGTTTCGATCTGTGTGCCTGTGAGGTATCGAGGACCGTAAACCTGGACCCGAATACGCACATCGAGAGGACCATAGTGGACCAGTTCATATGCGACCACCATCTTCCTCGCCAACACGTCCAGCAGCAGCGCCCGACTGAGGACTACACCATATTCGATCTGGACCAGTGCTCTCATCAGCCAGCATCTACCACTCCTATACCTGAGGATGAAGTCTTAGCGGTTCCGCTTGTCCCTTTCCCTCCAGTCCCTGAATACCTACCACCTCCGCCGTCTCCGACTCTTTTCCTACCTCAACATCCAGCCTGTACTCCGCCTCCACCGTCTCCACCGTCATAAACACTGTTTATAGCAAGACAATTGGCGGGGAACTCTGATCACGATCTGTTTCTGGCTGCTAAAATCTATTTCTGGCTGCTAGACCCTATTTCTGGCTGCTTGCAGCCAGAAATAGGTCTAGCAGCCAGAAATAGGTCTAGCAGCCAGAAATAGCAGCCAGAAATAGCAGCCAGAAATAGCAGCCAGAAATAGACTGTCGAGCAACTGTGCACCTGCCAAAAATGTATTTCAAAATAAAAATAAACATGTCGTTGAAATTATTAGCCGGAATCTGCCACGCGAGTGGCAGATCTCGGCCAAGATTTTAAAAACCTTGGCCAGAATCTGCCAACCACGTGGCAGATTCCGGCCAACAAACTGAAACTTATTAATATCAAGGCAAAAACTTAACCGCTGTACCCGACTAATTTTGATACGCTGATTCACGTAAGCAACTTTTCCAATCCCTCAGAGGTCGGGAAAGTGTCCTAATTGAGCATAATAGGGTCTAATTGACCCCACTTACAACTTTTCACCTGGAAACGATAGACGCTTATGTGAAGGCACTTTTCCGACTAATTTTGATACGCTGAATCACGTAAGCAACTTTTCCAAGCCCTCCGAGGTCGGGAATTCGCCCTAATTGAGCAATTAAGGCCAATTAGACCCAATTATACTGGACCCAATTATACTAGACCCAATTATACTGGCCAGATTCTGGCCAAGGTGTTTTTAGAATCTTGGCCGAGATCTGCCACTCGCGTGGCAGATTCCGGCCAATAATTTCAACGACATGTTTATTTTTATTTTGAAATAAATTTTTTATAAAACTTCAAACAAAAATATTTCACTTGATTGAAAAAAACTCTTGGCCGGAATCTGCCACCGTACATGTTAACGTATGGTGTGTGCGTCAAAATTGATAAATATCTCATTCGCGGTCATTTGGGGGTGACAAATTGAAAAAATCCGACTTTACCGGAGGCGGAATCGCCAATCGTGAATGATTTGTAGACCAAGTTATTAAGATATTATGTAGCGCGCGAATTTCTTATGTTGAAAACGCAAGAGAGCGCGCGCGGTTATTTTACCCGCGCGCTCTTGATCGAATTCGATGCGCCGTTTTATTGTCGAATTTTTTAATCAAGGGACGGCCAGCGTTAAAATCTGGGTGTTTTGGGAGTGCTGACAAACGGTTTTTTAGGGTTAGGGCTAAAGTAGGGTTAGGGCTGGGGTTTGGGTTGGGGTTAGGCCTTGACATTTAAGTATTGTTTAAACCTCTTTAGGAAACCGCTGATGTAAACTGTATATTTTCACCTCTCAGCCTTGTATCACTTTTATTGGTGTATGGTGTAAGAGCGGGACGAAGTTATATATAAATTGTGTGACTTTGTGATAAATTGTGCATAAACTTAAACTTAAACATACTGGGCACACCTACGATGTAGTCCCCGTGGCCGTAAAAAACTTGGGGACTGCAGTGCATTCGGGTGTGACAGCACCCTCTTTTGCTCATACAACGCCCAACGGCAAAAAACGGAAATAAT
Organism: Hormiphora californensis; assembly: GCA_020137815.1. NCBI lineage: Eukaryota > Metazoa > Ctenophora > Tentaculata > Cydippida > Pleurobrachiidae > Hormiphora > Hormiphora californensis. Next base: position 4,849,433 of record CM035356.1, read on the forward strand.
TTTTGGAGCCCGTAAAATTTGATGAATCTGATGAACCATCGATAAAAAATGACTTTTGATAAACTTCTATTTAGCATATCAGAAGGAATGTCTCTCCTAGAATCTGACTTGTCAATGGAGGCATCAGGAGACCCGGTGATACTCACTGCTTCTTCGACCTCACTTATAAGCAATCCCCATGTAAGTTCCCTTTTTCTCACTTCACAAATGACATTACTTTGCGGAGTAGATTTACAACACAAGATAACAGAATGAAGACAGAATGTAAATCTCTATTTCTAGGACCTGCAAGAAGAGAGCTACTGTACAGGTGATCTAACACTCGACCCACCCGCCACGGCGTCCATCGAACAGGTGAGACATGCTTCCGGCCCCATATAATGTGATGTAAGCCATTGTACTCCGCAAACAATGCTATGACGCCGTCTATACTCCGCTCTTTTTTAGAGAAAATATATATGTTGTGTCTGCAGCTTCCCTTGGCTTTGTTGGTGCTATTCTGTTTTAACTCTTTCTCAGTTTTTTACACTTTTTCAGAGAAAGACTAATGATTCGTTGAGTTTTTTAAAGCTTCAAACATTTATATATCAGTGATCATGTTCTTTAATGTTTTATTTGCTCATTTGCATTAAGTTTGTCCAGCACCCAAAATGGTGGTACTGAACGCTTCACCATGGGATGAAGAGGAAACCAAGGGACATGAAACCCAGCGTGTCAGTGATGATCCATTTCTCTTTGGATTTCAAGATCTTGCCAGCGAATATTATCAGGTTTTGCCATCGAATATTATCAGGTTTTGCCACTCAAACTAACTTTAAGTCCGGCAGAAATTTTCGTCTAACACAGTTTACATTTCAGGTGCTTAGAGAGAAATCTCGGCCTAAAATTTGCAAAATTATTTGGGCAGTTTTGGTGTTTGGTCTTATGATCCTTACGTTTTACATGATCTACAAACTTCTCCACGACTATTTTCAGTACGACTCGTTCAACAAAATATCAACAAAATTTGAAACGAGTTTGGTGTTTCCTGCCATCAGTATTTGTAACCTCAACTACATCAACTACACCAAGTTATCTGACTATCTTCAAGATGATCCATCAACGAAAAACAGCCTTGACGCATTTCTATTCGGATTGACGGCCAATGGTCACGACACTCGGGATCCATTTACATTTATCAACAAAACCGCTTTCGACTTGTTGGAAGAGTGGGAGGATAACCTAAACGAATCCGTGAGCATAACTTTCAGAAATCAGCTCTACGATATGATGATAGGAAAATACGATTTTGTGTTCGGAGGTGCAGGAATGTACATTCCCACTAGTAATTGGTCACTCTACGATGGCTACACAAAACTCGGAAACTGCCTTGAAATGAATGACGATGGGAGTTTGGAGCAGATTATCCACGGCAAGGATGGAGGACTGACAGTTGATCTTGACACAAAGTCCGACAATTACATTTTCACTGCCGGTTCCCGAGGTTTTGTAGCTTTTATCCGTGATCAGGATGAAACAGTGCTGTTCAACCAAGGCGGAACGTACATCCAGCCGGGCTCGGAGACTTTCCTGAAGATTTCAAAGAAGAAAATATCACGACTGGGAGATCCATACGGGACTTGTAAAGATACATACAGCAAATTTTCAAAGTTCGCCACACCCAAAGCAGAGACGGTACGAGAGTGCATCCAGCGTCAGTTCATTTCATTTTACACCACCGGTTGTGGGTGTATTCCATGGTATGTGGTGCAGAGAATGGGAAACTTGGAAAAGTTTGAAGTCCTCGATGATATGGTGCTGGATGTCATTGCGAGGTCGAGTAAAGTTGATGAGGAAATGGAAACCAATGATAAGGGAGGAGAGCGGCCTGAGAAGAGGAAGGAGGGAGTTAACCATACCAAGAAACTGTCAGGCATAGAAAAACTGCGAAAAGGTGTCCGAAAATTCAAAATGTCCAGTACAAATACTGTCGATCGTTCCAAAAAAGAAGAATCAGGCGATAAAGGATTCGATCAGGACTCCTTTGGTGGTGAAGACTCTGAAAATTCCACGGAAGAAACGGAGCCATGGCCTACTTTAGAACCTCAAATAAATACCAGTAACTACACAAACTACACGTGTTCTTTTGCCCTCGATCAAACGTGTGACTTCGTCATCAAATACCTGACCCGAACGGCGGAATTGAAGTACGAGTCATGTAGTGAGCCGTGTAGTTACGACAGTTGGGACGTCGAAATTGATCAAGTTGGATTCCCCTCAACCCTCGACTACTTTACCCGCTTTTTGAAGCACGAGGTCTACATCTGGCCTGCACCGAGTTTTGAGTATGCCAAGGAGAATCTGGCGAGGATTCACATTTACTACGCCGAACTAAAGGAAGACGTTGTAGAGCAGGAAAAAGCGTACGAAGTTCAGAATTTTGTTGCTGAGTTTGGGGGAACGGTTGATTTGTTCATTGGGTTTTCGTTTTTTACCGTTTTCCAGCTCGTTGAGATAATGATGGCGTGGTGTGTGTTTAAGTGCTGTAGGAGGAAGAAGGAGTCTGTTGATCTCCCCTCCTATGAAGACGTTACTAGTCCTACTGTACTGGAGAATGCTATTGTGTAAATAATACTATTTGAACAAGGTGGTAGAGACTGGTAGTGCAATTGTAATACAGTGTACTACTTTTCAATTATACATTTAGCTCATTACATTCTTGATCAAATTGCCTCTATAATTGTCTCACTGAGCGGTTAAAATAATTTAAATATCATTAATCATTCCACGTAGAATTATTATAGAACAGCAATATATTTACATTATGCATACATCCTTGATCATTCTATACATTAGCTTGCCTTGCTCGATCCTCTCTCACGACGGACGAGGATACCCACAACATAACCAGCTACAATATAATAAATATCTTTGAAAACTTCCAATTTCCAGATCTAGATATGTATCTAGTAGATATGTATCTAGTAGATATGTATCTCACACGGCATTATTTGCTACCACAGTTGCTTTGCTAGGTCCGGGCTCACTTTGCTCACACGTATTTCCTCTGGTCGCAGCTCTCCGGCAACACTTCATCACAATCCAAGCAACTCCAATCTCAATAAGTTGAAAAACTGTAAAAAATGAAAATCCGATAAAAATATCCACCGTTCCACCGAATTCGGCTATGAAATTCTGGATTTCGTAAACTTTTTGCTGTTGAACAACGTCTTCTTTGAGTGCGGTGTAGTAAATATGTAACCGAGCCATGTTTTCCTTTGCATACTCGTATGTTGGGGGAGGTGAGATGTAGACTTTGTCCTTAATGAACGCATCGAAATATGCCTCTGTTGCTGGAAATCCAACCGAATCAATTTCCACATTCCAGGAGTTGTAAGAACATGGTTCACTACACTCATCTAACTCTATCTCACCGGACCGTACGAGGAAGTTGTAGATGAAGTCGCAGGTCCTTGCCAGTGTGTAGGTGCACATCATATCAGTATAGCTGTTGTTTAAAAACTCATCTACCATCCTTTTCTCCCTCCTTTTCTCCCTCCTTTTCTCCGTCATCTTCTCCCTCCTCCTCCCATTGGATTGCTTGAACAGTTTTGTTATGTTGTCAGGAAGCGAGGTAGTTGATATTCTGCTAGTTTTTCTAGCGGCAATGGTTTCGGTCCACTTTATCATAAGATCATCAAGTACTTGATACTTCTCTAGCCCTATCATCCGCTTGATAAAATACCATGGTATACAAGCACAAGTGTCCAGTAAAGTGTCAATATACTGTCTCTCTATACACTCCCTCACTGTCTCAGAACTTCCTCCAAACTTGGAGTACCGACTCTCAACATCCTGACAGGTGCCGTAGGGCGGGCCAAGCCGGGAAACCTTTCTCTTGTTCAACTTCATGAAGGTCTCCGTGCCGGGGGAAATAAAGTACGCACCATGCTCCGTAAACACTGTTTCATCTTGGTCTCTGATAAAGACAGCGAACCCCCGGGTCTTAACCCCAGGAACATAATCTTGTAGTTTCGCGTCCAGATCTACCGTTAAACCACCGTGAATACCCTGAATGACCTGGATATACGATGCGTCATCGTTAATTTCCATACAGCTTCCAAGCTTGGTGTACCCGTCATATAATGACCAGTTGGCAGTAGAGATAACAAACCCCTGACCGCCAAATATGTAATCGTAACTACCAACAAACGTGTCGTATAGTTGCATCCTGTAATGGTAGTCCATAGTTGTGTATGTCTCACGTTCCCATTTGTCCAACGTTTGTACGATCTCAACGTATTGCTGCAAGCCGGATATGGGGTCTTCTAAATATTCCATTTCATTAAGAATCCACATGTAACTCCCAAATACTTCCATGACGTCAGAATCCACCATTTCCTCCTCCACTTTTGTGTAGTTGATGTAGTTGAGGTTACAAATACTGATGGCAGGAAACACCAAACTCGTTACAAATTCCGTGGAGAGTTTGTTATATGAATCGTACTGAAAATAGTCGTGGATAAGCCTGTAGACCATATACAGTGTGAGAGCCATCAGACCACACACCAAAACTGCCCAGATTATTTTACACCATCTTGGACGAGATTTTTCTCGTAGCACCTGAGGATAATAGAGTCAGAAAATGGTAGCTTTGCTCGTAGCACCTGATGATAAAAGATTCGGAAAATAACTGGTAGCTTTGCGCTCCAGTCTACACTACATCTTTAACTTATTTCGTCTCGACCTATAGCTTTATAGTTGTCTGTTGTTTATTACCTGGTAGTAATCGCTGGCAAGATCTTGGAATCCAAACAAGACAGGATCATCATCATTGCTGCCTCTCTCAGGTTGTTCCTCGGTTTCTTCCACTGTCCACGGTGTTGTGTTTAGTACAACCATTGTGCCTTGTTCGACCCTCTATCTCTTTACAAATGTAAAGGAGGGTTAGAACATATAACAACAACCATCTCTGTGTTTAGATTTTAGTCAATAAGGGTGTGTAGTGTGTGTAGATAGTAATAGTTTAATCTATTAAGATTATCATTAATTAAGATAGGATGGCTATGGTATACAAAAAGCTAACAAAGCAAAGATATAGAGAATTCTCAGAGCAAACCAGTACATACATCTTTAATATTTATAGGACTCTCTTTCTCCACCCGGCCCTCTCTCTCTCTCTCTCTCTGCATTAAGATGGGATCTCTAAACCCTCTCTCTCTCTGTCTCTCTCTCTCTCTCTCTCTCTCTCTCTCTCTCTCTCTCTCTCTCTCTCTCTCTCTCTCTCTCTCTCTGCATTAAGATGGGATCTCTAAACCCCCTCTCTCCTCATTAGGTTCGGCAGGACCTGTACAAGGCAAGTAGGGACTGTCAGGAACGAGGGTTATGGGAATATCTAAACTGGATAACGGAGCAACTGGTGCACCTTCCGAAACCAACTTCTGGTAAAGTTGAGTTACCGAAGGAGAGAGCTGTGTGGAATGAGGATTATGATGTTATTCAGTTTACATTGCAACTCATGCGGGGGCAGGTGAGAAATAATAAAAACATTATTCACAGCTATATACCAAAACAACGTTCTCTAGTTCTGAAATTATATAACAGTTTCTTAATTGATATAATTATATTTTTAATTAATCACGTTCTTCAGGAGTACTACAGGGCATCTCAGATGCTCAAAGGATGCGAAACTCAACACGGCAAGTTCCTCTACTTTTACTGTAGATTTCTTCATGGTGAAAAGAAAAGGATAGACCAGGTAATGTTCTAGCCTTGATTTTATAAACCGGGCTGCGAGGGGATCAAGACAAGTAATGATACGAATAATTCAAGATGAGCCAAATTATCTGTCAGAGCATTAGCCTGACAGTCTCGACTAGAGTATATTTCACAAACGTTGTATCGAGGATAGACCAGGTATTATATCGATTTGTTATGTAACATTTATAAAATCAAGAACAAAACTTACGTTCTTGATTTTATAAAATGGGCTGCGAGAGGATCGATCAAGACAAGTAAATAATGATATACGAATATTCCTTGTCTACCAAGATGTGACAATACAAATGATCTGTCAAGTGTCAGAGCATTAGCCTGACAGTCTCGACTAGAGTATATTTCACAAACGTTGTATCGAGGATAGACCAGGTATTATATCGATTTGTTATGTAACATTTATAAAATCAAGAACAAAACTTACGTTCTTGATTTTATAAAATGGGCTGCGAGAGGATCGATCAAGACAAGTAAATAATGATATACGAATATTCCTTGTCTACCAAGATGTGACAATACAAATGATCTGTCAAGTGTCAGAGCATTAGCCTGACAGTCTCGACTAGAGTATATTTCACAAACGTTGTATCGAGGATAGACCAGGTATTATATCGATTTGTTATGTAACATTTATAAAATCAAGAACAAAACTTACGTTCTTGATTTTATAAAATGGGCTGCGAGAGGATCGATCAAGACAAGTAAATAATGATATACGAATATTCCTTGTCTACCAAGATGTGACAATACAAATGATCTGTCAAGTGTCAGAGCATTGGCCTGACAGTCTCGACTAGAGTATATTTCACACACGTTGTATCGAGAAACGAAGGAAACAACTGTAATGTGTAACAGCTTTAGACCTGGGCAATTTAGAGAGCAAGTTCCTATGGATGCAACTAGGCAACGGGATATAATTAGTAATTACTGTTCAAATGGGGCTATTAAGAGTCTACCATTAGAGTCAGAGAGAGAGTGGTTATATTCTACCTTTCACAGTCTTGAAAACCCTCCAACATATATTACTAGCACTCAATAGTACTCAAGAAAAGAAACAGAGGGATTCTATCCCTCTATCTCCCAGTCCCTATCTATCTCTCCCTCTATCTCTCAGTGCCTATCTATCTCTCCCTCTATCTCTCATTGCCTATCTATATCTCCCTCTATCTCCCAGTCCCTATCTATCTCTCCCTCTATCTCTCAGTCCCTATCTATATCTCCCTCTATCTCTCATTCCCTATCTACCTCTCCCTCTATCTCTCAGTCCCTATCTATATCTCCCTCTATCTCTCAGTCCCTATCTATATCTCCCTCTATCTCTCAGTCCCTATATATATCTCCCTCTATCTCTCAGTCCCTATCTATATCTCCCTCTATCTCTCAGTCCCTATCTATCTCTCCCTCTATCTCTCATTCCCTATCTATCTCTCCCTCTATCTCTCAGTCCCTATCTATATCTCCCTCTATCTCTCAGTCCCTATCTATATCTCCCTCTATCTCTCAGTCCCTATCTATATCTCACTCTATCTCTCAGTCCCTATCTCTCTCCCCACAGTTTGACATCAAGAACAAAAGAGACTTGAAGAATGAATCTCTGTTTAATCTGAGGATTGAGCTAGAGGAGCTCAGGCGAAACAAAAAGCTTGACACATACGGGTAAGAAAACCGCTAAGATATATGTAATATGCCAGTTACTGATCAGTATACCTCTATTATTTCTTGGCTCGTAAATAGTCAGGGATTGCCTTGCTCGACCCTCTTTCCGTGCGCTCTGCCCGCGGAAAGAAGGGTTAGAACATTTAAACAAGTCGGGACGGGATAAAATGTTGTGTGCTGTTTGTTGTGACTTTGTGCCAATTTTCGAACCCGGGAAGAGTGTTGTGGAGGGCGCGGGGTCGATCTTCCATACAAAATGGCGCTGTTCTGGTGCGCGCACTCAACCGTGGGAAAATACAGTTCGTCAGCTTGAAATCGTTTTCAAAGACGGTGGTGAATACTTTTGAGGTGCTTCATTCAGGAACGAATAATAGTTAATTTTGAATTATCTCTCAACTAATACTACACTACATTTACGAAATTGACATCTGTTCAATACATCAGTCCGAAGTCTCTCTTTAATTATTGCAAACTTCGTCTGACTGTCCCTCTGTATAGCAGCTTCTGCAGCAATCCAGTTTCTCCTCACAGCAAGCTAAAACACCATGTAACACAGTAGATAATAACTGAAATTCGCAGATTTATTATTACAAACTAGGTTGAGGTGTGTCAACCATATTCCCAGAGAAATAATTGATATGAAATCAAGGAAGGGTGCATCTCAAATTGAGCCCGGTGTTACCATGTATGCAGCGAGAATCCAGGCAGTGGTGTGAGCCCACAGGGCCATATTAGATACTGTGTAGAACTCAAATATAGCAAACATGATTATCATACAAAAAACTGAAGAGGAAGAAGGAGGTTAGAAGATTATAGTGGACCTGCGAGTGGAAGATTATGACTCCCGGTTGAAGAATGTATAATAATAGAAGTTCCAGTTAACTCTTACCCTGAATGATTTTGACGATTGGCATTACCGTCGTTTTGATTAACGGACTCATAAAATCAAATATGACCCAAGATATCCAAAGTGCAGAGCAGATGATTGATCCAATTAGGAGCCCTCCAGTGAAACCAATTAGCGTGTTAATTGTGTCTTTGTTGGGCCCTGCAGCGTATTCTAAATTGCAGGGTGGTTGGTATTTTTAGACTTTTTAGGAGAAATTAAAAAGACTTGATTGGTTTTCACTCAGCTCGAATTTTGGAGAGGGTTTTGGAGAGAGTGACGTGTGAGACAAGCTAATTCTAGTTATCAGTATACTTACTAAGTGTTGACCAACAACTAGTGCTGACTGTATAAAGATCCTCCCCAGTACGGGCAGGTTCCTCCCAGACACCATACACGTCGTATTTGTACTCTTTTGCACATGTAAACCATGGGCCAAATGATACCTGGATAATTGTGTGGATCATTTCTCTCTCTCTCTCTCTCTCTCTCTCTCTCTCTCTCTCTCTCTCTCTCTCTCTCTCTCTCACTCTCTCTCTCTCTCTCTCTCTCTCTCTCTCTCTCTCTCTCTCTCTCTCTCTTTCTCTCTCTCACTCTCTCTCTCTCTCTCTCTCTCTCTCTCTCTCACTCTCTGTACCTGTTTGCCCCACCAGGAGCCAGTATCAGTAAACATTAAGCTGGATATTGGTCCGACTTTCCAGTGAGATGAAAAGAGAACCGCCCACCATAACATAAACTCCGCCCAGTGAAACAAAAACAAAACATAGACCAGGGGATGGTGCTGAAACAATTAATTAGTTAATTAGTTAATTAATTAATTAGTTAATTGCTTCACATCGTTGAGCACTGATCAGTATAATAGGTGGTGTTTTATCATAAACACGGATATTAAAGCGCTAACAAGCTGTCAGGCCAATGCTCTGACCACAGTTCTCCCGCGCTCCTTATTTGAGAGAAATGAGAATAGGGTCAGGCCAATGCTCTGACAGCTAACAAGAGTCAATCCTAGGACAAATGATAACAACTGAATATATCACAAACCACTAGGAGCTTCCGTCCCCGTACTTCCGCAACCGCAGACTCCTCCTCGGAGTCGACCTGATCCCCGGTCATCAAACTGTAACAGTAGGGTGTTCAATGTATATATAATGGAACTGTTAATGTAACACGTGGTCCCTATAACAACCCCACTTTGCTTACACATTCCTGGTTATATAACAAGCGCTGAAGAGAGAGAGATCAGGGAGAGAAAAATACGAAGTGTGGAGGGTTAATTAACGCAATGTTGGAACATATCTAACCTCCTAATTTTCATACAGGTTATGGCTGCTTGGAGTTGTGCTACGACAATCCGAGATGGTCGACATGGCCATGACAGTGTTGGTGGAGTCAATAAACCTTGATCCCACGTTCTGGGGGAGCTGGAAAACTCTGGCAAAGGTCATCAAAAATAAAAATCAACTCCAGGTAGGTCGGTTTACTTTGATTTCTCATGCTATTCTGTATTCGGTAACGTTTCAATCCCTCCCCTACCCCTCCATTCCAATCCCTCCCCTAACCCACCGGTCCCTATTCATGTCAATCCCTGTCCAGACCCCCCCCCCCCATTTCAGTCCCTACCCTAACCCTTTTCTAATTTCAGTCGCTACCGTCGCTTCCCAAATTAACTACCCCCTCCCCCATTTCAGTCGCTACCCTCGCTTCCCTAATTACCTAACCCATTCCCTCCATTTCTGATTTCAGGCTCTACCCCAACCCCCCACCCGCCCTAACTAACTACCCCCCCCCATTTCAGTCCCTACCCTCGCTCCCCTAATTAACTAACCCCCCACCCTAATTAACTACCCCCTCCCCCTATCCTACCCACCCCCCCCCCATTTCAGTCGCTACCCTCACTTCCCTACCACTGGATGAAGAACGTCTTTTATGTCGAGCTGTGTCAGGACATGTATTACGCTAACGATGCCCTCGCCTTCATCCAGGTTAGATTTTAAACGTTTCTAAACTATGTTTTTGTCTGTTAGAACTCGGATCGGGTTTTGTCTAGGACTTGAGACAGTTATCACCCCTCGAGTTGATCTAACGAACCCTCTCACAGACTCACCAGGGGTTCTCACCACCTTCTCACCACCTTCTCACCACTTGTACCTTTCAGGCGTTACAGGACATGGGTTTGGAAGATAATCCGTATCTCTTGTCAAAGAGGGCAGAGGTCCATTACACACTGAGAGAATATGAAATTGGTGAGAGATACATACCCAGTAAATTTCACCGACGCGTCCTTACGGGGTCCTTACTTTCCCTTTCTTTTGGGCACAGCTTCTACGTACCTATTGTACAATCTTTTTTTCCGCTCTCAACCTCTCCTGCTGGTAATAATTCTGCAATTTTATCCCCCCCCCCTCCAGCTCGAGATAGGTTCAAGGAGTTGCTTGATAAGGATCCTAATAGACTTGATATTGTGGATATGTACTCGAACATTCTGTATGTCAAGGAAGATAAGGCAAACCTGAATCACCTGGCACACCACTGTATCGAGGTAAGGACAGACAGACAGACAGACAGACAGACAGACAGACAGACAGACAGACAGACAGACAGACAGACAGACAGACAGACAGACAGACAGACAGACAGACAGACAGACAGACAGACAGACAGACAGACAGACAGACAGACAGACAGACAGACAGAGAAGCATTATATATGTGGAACTAACTGAGTCATCTTCCTCACATTTTTTTTCTTTCTAGGTGGACAAATACCGACCAGAAACGTGCTTTGTCGTTGGTAACTTCTATTCAATCTTCGGAAAACACGAGAAATCTATCATTTACTTTCAGGTAACTGAGTTAGTTAGTAGCCCCCCCCCCCTGGTTCTTTTGTCTTCATGCCCTGTTGTAGGCTGTCAGAGCATTGGCCTGACAGGTCATAGGCCTACCAGAAACATGATTCTTAAAAACATATCTCTCTCAGAGAGCACTGAGGTTGGACCCTGAATACCTCTCAGCGTGGACGTTGATGGGCCACGAGTATGTGGAGCTTAAAAACTATAACATGGCCATTGAATGCTATCGGAACGCACTTGACGTGAGTGGTCAAATGTGGATCAATTGTGGGCCTTTTTATGGGGTCAATTCAAACTAAAACGGGCCTTATTATCTTTGGACATGATTATCTTTGAACATGATGTTTTTACACATTTTTTAATTTCAGATTAACCCCCGTGATTACCGGTCATGGTACCTCATTGGTCAGACATATGAACTGCTAAAGATGCACGCTTACTCTCTTTACTATTATATGGAGGCTCAGAGACTCAGACCAACTGATAGCAGGATGACTGTCGCTCTAGGTTCGGACACCCTTCCTTCTTGTTGTCAAATGTGTTGGCCAGTTTAGTTCGCCCAACCCACCCTTTATATGCTTCTTGTTGTAACCCCTAACTCAACAACTTCCATTACCCCGGACCACTCCCCCTTACTTGACCCTTACCTGTCTGGTGGCGCCAGACCCCGATTTAATTCTCAGTGTGCTCAGATTGGGTCTGCGGCGCCAGACAGACCCTCACCGTGCCCCGGTAAACGCTAGAGTTAGAATAACACCACTCTCCTTTTTGTCAACCCCCCCCCCTCCCTTACTTGACCCCTCTCCCTCACCTTGCCCCGGTAAAGGCTAGGGTCTCTCCTTTTTGTCAGGTGCCACGTATGAGAAGCTGGAACAACCAATGAAAGCTAAAAAGTGTTTTCTGAGGGCCATGAATGTTGGAGATCAGGAGGATATCGCCATGATACGGCTAGCACGGGTGTGTGAGGCGCTGCATGATGAACAGGCTGCTGTGAGGTGGGTATAGTTTTATATTTTTTATATTCCTTCATCGTTTCCTCTCCCACCTAACCAATAAACCCCCCCCCCCCATCCAACCACTAAACTCCCCTATTCAATCGATCTCCCCTCCCTTCTCAACCATTAACCTACCCCTCCCTACCCAACCACTAACCTGCCCAACCACTAACCACCCACCCCTCTCTCCCAGGTGGTATTCGAGGTATGTGGAGCTGGTGGATGGAGGAGAGGTAGACCCTGGGGAGGACATCTGTTTTGCTTACCGATACCTTGCACATTATCACCTCCGAAATGACAGGTATAACCACTCTTCTACGGTGGCAGATTCCGGCCAAGAGTTTTTTCAATCAAGTGAAATATTTTTGTTTGAAGTTTTATAAAAATTTTATTTCAAAATAAAAATAAACATGTCGTTAAAATTATTGGCCGGAATCTGCCACGCGAGTGGCAGATTCCGGCCAAGATTCTCAAAAAACCTTGGCCAGAATCTGCCACACACGTGGCAGATTCTGGCCAACCAACTAAAACTTGTTTATATCAAAGCGAAAACCACTGTATCCGACTAATTTTGATACGCTGAATCACGTAAGATACTTTTCCAATCCCTCAGAGGTCGGGAAAGTGTCATAACTGACCATAATTGGGTCTAATTGACCCCACTTACAACTTTTCACCTTAAAACGATAGACGCTTATGTGAAGGCACTTTTCCGACTAATTTTGATACGCTGAATCACGTAAACAACTTTTCCAAGTCCTCAGAGATCGGCAAAGTGCCCTAATTGAGCAATTAAGGCTAATTAGACCCAATTATACCCAATTAAGGCATTTTCCCGACCTCGGAGGACTTGGAAAAGTTGCTTACGTGATTCAGCGTATCAAAATTAGTCGGAAAAGTGCCTTCACATAAGCGTCTATCGTTTTAAGGTAAAAAGTTGTAAGTGGGATCAATTAGACCCAATTATGGTCAATTATGACACTTTTCCTACCTCTGAGGGATCGGAAAAGTATCTTACGTGATTCAGCGTATCAAAATTAGTCGGATACAGTGGTTTTCGCTTTGATATAAACAAGTTTTAGTTGGTTGGCCAGAATCTGCCACGTGTGTGGCAGATTCTGGCCAAGGTTTTTTGAGAATCTTGGCCGGAATCTGCCACCCGCGTGGCAGATTCCGGCCAATAATTTTAACGACATGTTTATTTTTATTTTGAAATAAAATTTTTATAAAACTTCAAACAAAAATATTTCACTTGATTGAAAAAACACTTGGCCGGAATCTGCCACCGTACTCTTCATCTAGGTATCAGTTGCCGTCACTCCGCACTACACAATTAAAATATCGCCAGCCCCCTTAATTTTTGTTTAGTAAGCTCCACCTCTTACTCAAAAACCCCAATTTTTCCCGGTCTAGATTGTCCGAAGCTGACGTGTTTGCACACAAATGCTGTGAGTTTAAAGAAACTAAGAATGATGGAAAAGCGCTAGTTAGACAGATAGCCGCTCACAGGAACACCGGAGTATTTCAACAGCAACAACAACAGAGACCCTCTAAATCCAATATTAGGTGGGTATGGGTGGATATGGGTCTGTCTTTTCCTGTCTGGTGGCGCCGACCCCATCTGAGCACACTGTAGCGCACTCATTTGAGAATCAAATGGGTTATGGCGCCGCCATACAGGTCTGGCGGCGCCGACTCGATCTGAGCAGTGTGTACATTGTGTTTGGCAACCAAAAAGTTCTAAAATATTGTTATTTTCTAGCACGATACCCTAATAGCATTTCATAACATTGGACTATATAATCTGAGTTTTAATTTCCATGTTTTTCAGGGTGAATCTAATGGCAATGGCGGGTGTGACACCAAGTCCAGGAGGAGGGGCCTCGTCATCATCCAACAAGAGATCCAGGACACCCCCACCCCCTGATACCCCCAGTGATAATGACATGTCATTCTGATGAGAGATCAAGGACACCCCCACCCCCTGATACCCCCAGTGATAATGACATGTCATTCTGATGAGAGATCAAGGACACCCCCACCCCCTGATACCCCCAGTGATAATGACATGTCATTCTGATGAGAGATCCAGGACACCCCCACCCCCTGATACCCCCAGTGATAATGACATGTCATTCTGATGAGAGATCCAGGACACCACCACCCCCTGATACCCCCAGTGATAATGACATGTCATTCTGATGAGAGATCTAGGACACCCCCACCCCCTGATACCCCCAGTGATAATGACATGTCATTCTGATGAGAGATCCAGGACACCCCCACCCCCTGATACCCCCAGTGATAATGACATGTCATTCTGATGAGAGATCCAGGACACCCCCACCCCCTGATACCCCCAGTGATAATGACATGTCATTCTGATGAGAGATCCAGGACACCCCCACCCCCTGATACCCCCAGTGATAATGACATGTCATTCTGATGAGAGATTCAGGACACCCCCACCCCCTGATACCCCCAGTGATAATGACATGTCATTCTGATGAGAGATCCAGGACACCCCCACCCCCTGATACCCCCAGTGATAATGACATGTCATTCTGATGAGAGATCCAGGACACCCCCACCCCCTGATACCCCCAGTGATAATGAAATGTCATTCTGATGAGAGATCAAGGACACCCCCACCCCCTGATACCCCCAGTGATAATGACATGTCATTCTGATGAGAGATCTAGGACACCCCCACCCCCTGATACCCCCAGTGATAATGACATGTCATTCTGATGAGAGATCAAGGACACCCCCACCCCCTGATACCCCCAGTGATAATGACATGTCATTCTGATGAGAGATCCAGGACACCCCCCACCCCCTGATACCCCCAGTGATAATGACATGTCATTCTGATGAGAGATCTAGGACACCACCACCCCCTGATACCCCCAGTGATAATGACATGTCATTCTGATGAGAGATCCAGGACACCCCCACCCCCTGATACCCCCAGTGATAATGACATGTCATTCTGATGAGAGATCCAGGACACCCCCACCCCCTGATACCCCCAGTGATAATGACATGTCATTCTGATGAGAGATCCAGGACACCCCCACCCCCTGATACCCCCAGTGATAATGACATGTCATTCTGATGAGAGATCCAGGACACCCCCACCCCCTGATACCCCCAGTGATAATGACATGTCATTCTGATGAGAGATCCAGGACACCCCCACCCCCTGATACCCCCAGTGATAATGACATGTCATTCTGATGAGAGATCTAGGACACCCCCACCCCCTGATACCCCCAGTGATAATGACATGTCATTCTGATGAGAGATCCAGGACACCACCACCCCCTGATACCCCCAGTGATAATGACATGTCATTCTGATGAGAGATCCAGGACACCCCCACCCCCTGATACCCCCAGTGATAATGACATGTCATTCTGATGAGAGATCCAGGACACCCCCACCCCCTGATACCCCCAGTGATAATGACATGTCATTCTGATGAGAGATCCAGGACACCCCCACCCCCTGATACCCCCAGTGATAATGACATGTCATTCTGATGAGAGATCCAGGACACCCCCACCCCCTGATACCCCCAGTGATAATGACATGTCATTCTGATGAGAGATCTAGGACACCCCCACCCCCTGATACCCCCAGTGATAATGACATGTCATTCTGATGAGAGATCTAGGACACCACCACCCCCTGATACCCCCAGTGATAATGACATGTCATTCTGATGAGAGATCAAGGACACCCCCACCCCCTGATACCCCCAGTGATAATGACATGTCATTCTGATGAGAGATCTAGGACACCACCACCCCCTGATACCCCCAGTGATAATGACATGTCATTCTGATGAGAGATCCAGGACACCACCACCCCCTGATACCCCCAGTGATAATGACATGTCATTCTGATGAGAGATCAAGGACACCCCCACCCCCTGATACCCCCAGTGATAATGACATGTCATTCTGATCTAGGACGGACTTTGATATCTAGATATTTCACATTTTGGGACAATATATTACGATCAACATTAATATTGAAAATATGAGGCCAAGTTGCCCACACTTGACAATACATAACTTGTAGTTGTAGCTAAAGAATGAACCTTGGGCAGGGATTACTATTTGGAAATCTAGTGTATGTTATTTGTTCGAGTATGTATTGTTTTTTTGTTGCAAGAGAAAGGGATATTTTAATCTTGGCTCAGTAGCGGACTACTGGTACCTGCCGTAATCCGCCGTGCGATAGAAGATCATGGGTGTATTAATGTGGAAGATGGTTGATCGTGATGTTTTTATGTCAGATTTGTATTTTAAACAATTCTTTCACATTAACCCAAAAACTCTGTTGTCGTTTCGATTTATCATACGTTTGGATTTGGAAATCGTCTTTCCACATGGCTTGGCTGGTTACTGTTAGGTGTGGTTGACCAACACCAGCGGTCGGGTTCGCTATCGGTTGTGCCAGTTCAAATGGGCAGGGGGCACCGTCCGCGGTGGATGGAGGACGGAGGTGGACGGTGGTTCGAGTCTAGTTGGGGGCTGCTGCAGTGAATCTCGCTGTTCCGGAGTTCGGTCAGACATTGGACGTCGTGAACCAGTACCTGTACTCCTTACCAGCACCGCCACCACACTGTGGCCGTGAGTGGTCAATATGACGGAGCATCACTGAAAAAAAGCGAAGCTTTTTCAGAACATTATTCTCAGTACGCGACCCCATCTGAGCGCACAGATCAGAATCAAATGGGCATGGCGCCGCCATACAGGGAACACGTGAGACCCACTGCAGCAGCCCCGGCCCCAACTTCAAACCACCTCTCTGGTCCCATAGCTCCATGGTTGTCCTGGCCTGAGCCGCCAGCCAGCTCGGTCATACGAATCCAACTAACATGGGTGCTTGTAGTGAGAATACGGTATCGGTTCAACACGGTGTCAGTGAAAAACGGTAAGACGAGACCAATCAGAGCGCCAGATTGACAACACGTGACACCGAAATATATATGTATTTGAAATACATATGTATTTCAGAAACCGTAATGGTCAAATACCGTATTATTCAGACACTTGTTGAGTTACTCAACAATCAGACACCGTATTCCCACTACAAGCAGCACTGTTAACCAAGACGATCATCGTTCTCTTTGGAGAAATTACGTTCGTGAGCTCGTTAAATTTTGGTTCGATTCGTATGACAATACTGACAAAGTCAAAGGCGTTCATTTTACATTTGAAACTCTGAACAGAGTTACAAGAAATCGAGGAAAATAACAATTGTTTTACATGGGTTTCCTTCAGAGTTCACTAATATATTCAAAATTTAAATAGTTTAGTCCTAGACAGTGTAATAATTTACTAGCACATTCAATTATCTCTCTCCCTCTTCAATTCTCGTGTGACGACTGAGTAACTGCATGACGTCCACGGTAGAATGATTATTCCTTGGGTGCAGGTCCTGTACTACAGGATCCTATAAAGCTGGTAGTGATCGTCTACATGCCAGCGGGTCGGAATCTAGGGAAGAAAGAATGGGTTTGTGAATTGAACGCGGTGTCTTTCAAATTTTAGATGCATCAGACCATTACATAATCTGCAGAACTAACTGAAGATTGGCCCGGACAGAGCATTGGCATTCTCATTTATTCAAGAGATCTGTGGTCAGAGCATTGGCCTGACATGATTGGCCTGACCCTATTCACTGCTATTCAGAACTCACCCCCTCCAGTTTAAAGTTTTCCTGAGTCGAAGGCACTGCTGCTCATCAATCTGGATGCTCTTCTTTTTGATGGCAATGTCCTGCTGGAGCCTCTCCTTGTTCTTCATCAGCCTGCAAAGGAACATTGGGTTCAAGTTATAGCAGGAGAAGGAATATGGGTTCAAGAGCAGCACGATCTATACTGCTTCGGAACCCGATTTAGGTCGATAAATCGGGGTCAGTAGGTCACACGACTCAAGGTACACAAGGGGGTACTGTACCCGTTTCCCCAGGAGATACTGTACCTGGTACACATTTAGTGCCACCGCTGTGTAACATGCCAAATTATATCTCACCTGTGAAGGGTTTCCTCAGCACATGCGATCTGGTTCTTCAGGGATTCCTGACTGCTTGCAATCTCGTTAATCTCGTTCATGAGCCCTCCGTGAACAAAGTCTCGCGTCTGCTCAACATTGGGCCTCTTCGATCGGACAGCAAACCTGTGGAGGGGGAGGGAGGGTTGTCAGAGTATTGGCCTGACAGGGAGGGTGTGAAATCAACTTGATTATCAAGGGTTCCTAGCGGTATCGGGGCTGCTAATTTGTACAACAACGTGATCTCAGGGGACTGAGCTGTTTATAGTCCTAAATTATTTGTAAACCGCTTTTTTGACCATCTTGGCAGCCGGTAACGAGTATTATTTAGTTGTGTTATAATAGTCCACTAGACAGTCTACTAGACTATTCCCCCCCCCCCCCTCATAGAAATTATGTAGTGCCTATAATTGGGGGTCTGCCTATTGTTTCCACACAACAAGGGCCACTGAACATGCTGCTGATATGGTGGGGAGCTCTATCCTTCACAGTTCAAGGGTTGATAGTGGGACTAGTTAACCAAAATATAAAAGAACTAAGTTGACACACTTCCAAGGGGTACCGGTATGCACCCTAGAGGAGCCACGTCAAAAGAAGAACCGGGCTATAAAATAAGAAGAACGGGACTATGTAACTCAGTTCTCTGAACAGTTTATTTTGGTCCTGATCAGTGCAGCAGAAGTATATAGTTTGGAGGAAGATGGCGTCCATTAGATTCATGACTGTGGTTTTGGTTCTAGCGTGTGTTGCTACCATTGCAGGTAATGTTAGGCACTATCAGGAACTTTCTGACCTTGAGTGTGTTTTATCAAAGATAACACCAGAGAGCACATCCAACTGATCCCATTATTTTCAGTTGCCTTCCCCCGCCCTAACGGTGAAATCAAAAGAAGCGCCGATCCTGCCAGTGGAAATGGAACAGACGCAGACAGCTCTTTTGGAAGTGGCAACAGGAATGGAACAGACGCAGACAACGCTTTTGGAAGTGGGGCTGACTCAGACAACTCCCGTGAAGAAGGAAGTGGGGCTGACTCAGACAACTCCCGTGAAGAAGGAAGTGGGGCTGACTCAGACAACTCCCGTGGAGAAGGAAGTGGGGCTGACTCAGACAACTCCCGTGGAGAAGGAAGTGGGGCTGACAACTCTGATGATGGTGCAAGTGGTGATGGTGCAAGTGGTGATTCTGACTCCGACAACTCTGACAACTCTGGTGGCAAGGGAGAGGGAAGTGCCATGGGACCAGATTCAGTCAACTCTGGTATGGAAGGGGCCGGTAAGAAACCAAGAAAAGCTTAGTGGGATGTGTTGCCATGGGGCCAGCTGAACTCTGAAGTGGGATGTGTTGCCATGGGACCAGCTGAACTCTGAAGTGGGATGTGATCAAAGCACGGAGAACAGTTATCCGTTTGTCACATGTATTAGATATCACACATATATTAGCTGTAAGATGATGATGAGTTTTTGAAGCACTGTTATTTGTGAGTTTTAATTCGTTGACTAATAGATACATTTTATTTACTCATAACTTGGAGAGCGCCTGACATGGCATTATGATTCCATACCTGATAGTGGCGACCTTACGAAATAACTCCTCGTGACCTTCGCGCGCGCTGGCAAGGGAGGGGCTATTTCGTAACCAAGACCTTCATGGATTCGTGTCTTACCTGGTAGTGGCGACCTTCATGGGTCCATCCTTGCTCCTCAGTGCCTCTCTGAGCTGGTGTAGGGAGTCCTCCACGCTGGAAATCTCTTGGTTTGTCTGAAAGTGGGGGGTATTATAGTAGGAGCATCAAGGGGAGATATCATAGCGCTGGCAAGCGCCAAGCGCCCGGGGCCCAAGGGGAGATATAACTATAACTGTATTACTTATACAGTTATAGTTATACTATAAGGACCATGCAGGAAGGGTTCATAGGAATATTATCGGTAGCTGAAAGATGGAGTGATAGAGCAGAGGGAGTGAAAGAGAGAGAGAGAGAGAGAGAGAGAGAGAGAGAGAGAGAGAGAGAGAAAAGAGAGAAAAAATGTGGCCTGTCAACTCTGCGCTGAGATCAGAGTAATTTTTAGCGGGTATGAGTGTCTATTTACAGGTCTTTTGCCATTATGCTTTTCTTCTTCCGAGAAGCAGTGGTAAACCATTATCAGTCTCTTTCTCTCTCTCTCTCTCTCTCTCTCTCTCTCTCTCTCTCTCTCTCTCTCTCTCTCTCTCTCTCTCTCTCTCTCTCCCCTCCCATCTCTCAAGAATTATTGAGTGAGGGGAATAATATATTCAGTACCCATTTTTCCTCGCAGTGATGATACCAGTGATTTGCTGTTTTGTTCAAACCCGGGGCGCAGAGAGAGGGTGGAGAAAGTGATTTGCTACTAATCCATGAATGCATCTCATGTACATTTTCAAGCAAATTTCAATTTTGAAGTTTTAGAGAGGTAAAAAATTTGTGCACTTTCATTTTGACCTTGCTTTGACCCTCTTTTGCCAAGTTTATATCTCTCACCTTCTCAAGCTGGCTATCAAGACCAGTCTTGGCATCGGTCAGCTCCTTCAGTCTCTGCCTAAACATGGCTCCCACCAGCTCACTCTGTTTCTGGAGTTCATCATTACTCTTGTTGATTGAGAAATCATTGAGTTCCCGCTGCAACACGGACATCACCCTGGCAATCTCACTCTGCTCCAGGTTCTTCTGGGAGAAATTCTCGTGGTCGTCCACAGTAGAGCTGGGAGGGGGGAGGGGGAGGGGGTGTTAGAGGTGGATATCATCAAGACCCAAACACATGAAGTTGTTTAGGTTCAAGATAGACGATAGTGTACTAACGATTCTCAAGAACTAAAAGATGGGAAGGGTGGTTGATGTTTTTTGTGTCAATTATTTTCAAGCCAAGAATTGTTTCTATGACGCGTGCTAAAAAGTGCTAATTTCTGGTTTTGTCATCACTCAGAAGCCGAGATGGCTGGAAAATTTAGATTTAGAATCTTATCTTGATGATCTTGAAACTTTTAAAAAAAGGGAATGCTTGCTTACTGTCGGCCTCGTCTGTGTGGAGAGAGAAGGGAGGGTTAGAGAAGGAGAAATTCTATATTTACTTGGGTTTTTGTTTGTATATCGATGTTTGGATGAATGATGATAATATTAATGTCGCGACAGGAGATATTATTCCTACAGAGATTCACGGAATATGTGACACTGACAAGGAGAGGGATAGACAGAGATAGAGAGAGAGAGAGAGGGAAAAGGAGAGATAAAGGGAGAGTTAAAGGGAGAGAGAGGGACACGGAAAAAGGAACTTAGAAAGTAAACGTGAATTAGAATGCATAAATTAGGAAATACGGGATATGAATATAAGTGACAAATGCGAATTTATATCTACTACTTTTTTCCAAAATCTCTCTCTCTCTCTCTCTCTCTCTCTCTCTCTCTCTCTCTCTCTCTCTCTCTCTCTCTCTCTCTCTCTCCCTCTCTCCTTTTATCTATCTCTCCTTTTATCTATCTCTCCCTCTCTATCTCTCCCTCTCTCTACGTACGAGCCTCCTTCGTAGATTGAAGCTTGGGAGACTTGCTGCAGACCAGAGCTTCCGTTGTTCAGCTTGTAGCAATGTTCATCCAGCCTGTGTGGGGGAGATAGTTTTCAGTAAAATGAGGGGAATTGGAGGGGGGACTGTTTTATATTCTTCCAGAGAGAGATGGTCGAACAAGGGGAAGGGTGGGGGAAGGGGTGGGGGAAGGGAAGGGGTGGGGGAAGGGGAGGGGTGGTGGGTTGTTGGAAGGGGAGGGGAGGTTTATTATTACGAGGGGAGGTTTATTATTGCGAGAGAGTTATAAAGTTAGATGACTACTGCAGCTAACGCTTATTCGGTGTTTTCAAAGACTCGGATTTGACGGCCGTCAGTGCGGATAATTCGAGAGTAACCTTAGACAGCCAAGTATGTTAAAAATTACACACCCTATAGCTTGATGACAGACAGCTCAATACAAATTTCTAGTATTATGACCGAACAGGAACTGATACTTGTCTGTAGACTTAGAGAGAGAAACAGAGAGAGAGGTGTTAATTTGTTATAGGATTTTAGAGGCCGGTCGAGACCCATCTGTAGGATTTAGTGCAGCATGATTTGTGCAGCATTGTGTTGTTACCTAAATTGCAGCCCATGATCTAGAACTTTTAAAAAGTTGCTGCTGCTGCTGCGGTGCTTATACATCTGATACATAAGACCTATTATTATTATGCTTCTATTGATATCGACTCTCAGTTCTGAGACTACCTGCGGAGCTATTATCCTGTACTATTGCTCTACCGTTTAACCCTTTGACGGCGACAGAGCATATATGCTACAGTCTATTCTAGGCGGCCTGGAAGTCCTTATGTTTTATCTAGGTGGCCCATATTTTGTCACAAGCTAGTTTTGGGGATTATGAACCTAAAACCACGTCCAGATCAGCTCAGAAAATCAAGAAAAAATTTTTATAGCCCTTCTAAAGGGGCTAATTTCGGCCTTTTTTTAAAAACATTTCTCATTTTTTTGCTTTTTGGGGGCACAACTAATCCTTTGAAGGAATAAAAGTGCTCGACATAACCGACCGAATGCAAAAAGCCGCATCAAAAAATATTGAAAATTGAATGAGTTATTAACATTTAAGGCGCCGTATCATATATGATACTATCGCCCGTAAGGGAATTCTAGTAACAAATCTAAATTGTACAAGTTAGTGGGTGCTATGGCATAAATTTATGCTTTCATGTGGTATGTAGCTACAAATTCTACAATCCTGAACGGTTTTTACCAGGAAAAGAACCCAAATTTGAGATTTGTATCATATATGATACTACCGTCCTAAGGGTAAATTCTCCTAAAACATACATAATTCGTGCTAGAAAAGGAGCTAAGAGACAAATGGGGGCACTAAAATGTGTAGAATCATCGCATTAGTGGGGGTAGAGCACATATTTAGGCCGCTATCTGGATCCATAATTGAGATAATTGGATAATTAGCTAATTAGTTGCCCTGGAGCGCTAATAAATGAGACTAGGCGGAGTATACAAGACAAGTGAGGGCACTAAAATGTGTAAAATCATCGCCTTAGCGGGGGTAGAGCACATAGCTGAGTTTCTATTCCCACTCCTAATTGAGATAATTGGATAATTAGCTAATTGACGGTTGCACACCGTCCACTTTTCACCAAATCCCGTGGTTTCTAGGTAATCCTGAGCTCTTTTGCTCAATCTAAGGATCTTCTGACAACCCCTAACCCCATTTGTATCACCTTTGACTCGTTTTACAAAATAGTAAAGCACTCGATACAACCCTAGACACTGCCTTCAGCTCTTTAGAACCCTCTTGCTCCATCCTAGACCTCTCATACATCCAAGATCCAACTACAATCCTATAGAATTTTTATATCCTATTGCTCCTACAACACGTTCAACCTCTAATATGTACTACAGTTTCCCATATTTATTGTTTGGACACACGGTTATAGGGGTTTAGGGATATTAGGGGATGTCAGAAGATCCTTAGATTGAGCAAAAGAGCTCAGGATTACCTAGTAACCACGGGATTTGGTGAAAAGTGGACGGTGTGCAACCGTCAATTAGCTAATTATCCAATTATCTCATTTAGGAGTTGGAATAGAAACTCAGCTATGTGCTCTACCTCCACTAAGGCGATGATTTTACACATTTTAGTGCCCCTACTTGTCTTGGATACTCCGCAAAGTCTCATTTATTAGCGCTCCAGGGCAACTAATTAGCTAATTATCCAATTATCTCAATTATGGATCCAGATAGCGACCTAAATATGTGCTCTACCCCCACTAATGCGATGATTCTACACATTTTAGTGCCCCCATTTGTCTCTTAGCTCCCCCATTTGTCTCTTAGCTCCTTTTCTAGCCCGAATTATGTATGTTTTAGGAGAATTTACCCTTAGGACGATAGTATCATATATGATACAAATCTCAAATTTGGGTTCTTTTCCTGGTAAAAACCGTTCACGATTGTAGAACTTGTAGCTACAAACCTCATGAAAGCATCAATTTATGCCATAACACCAACAAACTTGTACAATTTAGATTTGTTACTAGAATTCTCTTACGGACGATAGTATCATATATGCTACAGTGGGCCCAGCAAAAACTACATGTCGGAATTGCAAATTTCCTTTTCGAGGCGTTTTGTGTTGATAATATCTACTTATAAACGAAAAATTAGACAATTCTATCGAGCCAATCCTTCTCGCCGTCAAAGGGTTAAGGGTACGCTAACCAAAAATTTTTTTCGAGTGCAGGGAAATCTCTCACCGTAGGGTTGTAGGCCATGCCAAGGAGACCTCAAATATGCAATTTGAGCTCTCAAGTCGAATTCATATTTTTGCTACAGCTGCTTGAAAAATGAACTGAAAATAAGTTTTTGGCATCTTAAAAATACATTTGTAAAGATAGGATCATAAAAATTTGTGGATTTGAAGAGGACAAAGAGGAGAGTAGCCACAAAAAATTTTTTTGAAATCCGAGCTGATTTCCGGTCCTGAGATGGATTTCTTTTTTTTTACTTTAACGCCATATTTGGCCAAGTTCCGAAAATATGTGAAAGCTGTAAATTGGTCAAAAGTTGCGTCTAACGATTCTCTATATGGCCATAAATTTTGGGCGTGTCCTTATTTGAGATAAGCTGTACAGAGTTTTTTTTGTGAAAGCCGTCATTTCAGAAATAAATAAATTCCCTGTATCTCAAAAACGGCTGATCGTAGAGACCTGAGACTATGATTAAAAGATTCAGAAGGTCCGATTTTGGGGGGGTCTTCTGAGAGACATTTTGCTCCTACTTCAACCGTTTTTGCTGTAATTGCGAAAAACAAAAACCCATCTTCGCCATTGTGGATTTTTTGTGATTTTGTTTTTGGTGATTATAGGGACCCATATGGACCAAATAGTGAAGGAATTAGCTTGTTACACATTTTTCCATAGTTTCGGTCCTTTCTTAGCCAAAATTCCCTAATTACAGGATATTGGAGTTTAGCTTTTGCCCTTTTCATAGAATTTGTTTTTCGCAATTACAGCAAAAACGGTTGAAGTAGGAGCAAAATGTCTCTCAGAAGACCCCCCCAAAATCGGACCTTCTGAATCGTTTAAGCATAGTCTCAGGTCTCTACGATCAGCCGTTTTTGAGATACAGGGAATTTATTTATTTCTGAAATGACGGCTTTCACAAAAAAAACTCTGTACAGCTTATCTCAAATAAGGACACGCCCAAAATTTACGGCCACTTAGATAATCGTTAGACGCAACTTTTCACCAATTTACAGCTTTCACATATTTTCGGAACTTTGCCAAATAGGGCGTTAAAGTTGAAAAAAAGAAATCCATCTCAGGACCGGAAATCAGCTCGGATTTCAAAAAAATTTTTTGTGGCTACTCTCCTCTTTGTCCTCTTCAAATCCACAAATTTTTATGATCCTATCTTTACAAATGTATTTTTAAGATGCCAAAAACGTTTTTACAGGACATTTTTTAAACAGCTGTAGCAAAAATATGAATTCGACTTGAGGGCTAAAATTGCATATTTGAGGTCTCCTTGGTATGGCCTACAACCCTACGGTGAGAGATTTCCCTGCACTCGAAAAAAAATTTTGGTTAGCGTACCCTTAATCTAGTTTAATTAAATAATTAACTGGTTAATTAATAATAATTAACTGGTTAATTAATATACCTGAGGCATTCCTCCTTGTCCCTGATATCCAGTTCAAGGTTGTTCTTGCAGTCGTTTAGGTTTCTCAGCCTGTTATCTGTGTCAAGAAGTCGGGTCTGCATCAGCCGCTGGATCTCACTCAGCAGATTCAGCTCCTGTGGGGGGAGGGGGGAGTGGTTCAACTCCTGTGTTGGAGGGGGGAAAGGAGTATGCAATAGGTCTCTACAAGTGCATGAGAGAAGAATTGATTGGATAAATGAGCGCCATTAGGAAATCGACTAGTTAGGTCTCTGATCTAATTCTCTGGTGACAGATATAGAGCGTAAAATGAATTGTGTGAGAGAGATTCAAACATTGGTGGGCCAGCTTCATCAAGCATCTTAATCTAGGCTCATGAAGGTGAGCCTTCTTGCCGACAAGCTCTGCACGAATAAAAACAATTCTCAAGTTTGAAAACTTGTTACAAATTGTTAAAACTCGATTATTGCACGATCAGAGAGCTGTGATGTATCCTACAAATAAAATAAAGAAACACAAATTAACCTTAGAACCCAACTCAACACCTCACAGGGTGGTCCGGGGTGTCTGATCATTGATTATGGGTCGAAGATAATATCGTTGTAAATCAAGTTAAACAGAAGCATTCGACAATAATATGGTTCATGTTTTCAGCTTATAAGTGGTAGGTATTCACAGACATAAGTATTGGAGAATTATAAATACCATGTTTCATGTTATGAGCTGTCAGAGCATTGGCCTGACCAGGGGGGGGGGGGTCTCATGTTGGTTTTGTTGTCCATACTACCAACAACCAACATGAAACCCCCCCCCCTCGCCTGACCCTACTCCCATTTCAAGGAGCGTGACAGTGGTCAGAGCATTGGCCTGACAGCTGTTATGATAGTGGTATACTCACGTTGATCAGTTCATCATCGACAAGATCTTGAACCAGATCAATGGCCTCCCTACCCTCCCTGTTCTTCAGGCAGTTTGTAGAAACTTCCGTGGGCAGTTCCGTGGCAGCAAGTGCCTGAGGGAGAGGGAGAAAGGGAGAGAGGGAGTGCGAGTGAGAGAGAGAGAGAGAGAGATCAGAGAGAGAGAGAGAGAAAGAGAGAGAGAGAGAGAGAGAGAGAGAGAGAGAGAGAGAGAGAGAGAGAGAGAGAGAGAGAGAGAGAGAGAGAGAGAGAGAGAATAGACAGAGAGAGAGAGAGAGGGGAGAGAGAGGGAGATAGAGAAAGAGAGAGAGATAGGGAGAGAGAGAGAGTGTGAGAGAGATAGAATCGTCTGGTTTCTGTTTCAGTGTGTCATTAGACTAGAAAAATTAGAACAATTGAGTGTCCGGAATAAAAAGTTGTACGAATATTATTTTTCGGAAGTACCGCATTACTTTTATCTAAGTGGCCTGATACTTTTATTTAAGTGGCTCATTAGTTCTATCTAAAGTGTCTAGTAGACCCTATTTAGTTTAGGTGGAAGGGCTTGGGCACTGTAAATCGTTTGGCATTGTAAAAAAAGCGATAGAATAGAGTACATTTGATTTTACCACTCATCTGAGTATTAGAACTTCTATAATAACTCTGTTGGTTGTCTGCTGGTCAACTTAGTGACACTGTTAGGCTGAAAACTACAGTGACTTTCACGGAGGGAGGGAGGGAGAGAGCTAGAAGTAGAGTGAGAGATAGATGGATAGAAAGAGAGATAGAGGGATCTGGGATAGAAAGAGAGATAGAGTGAGAGGGAACGATGAGAGAGAGATGGGAACCCATACTTTCTCCAAATACACTTTCTAGAACAGCTTCTACCTAGTTCGAGTTCTTTTTTACCTGTCTGTACTATTTGCTACATCTATCAGGTGCTGATTACTGCATTATGTAAAATCTCGATCTAGTCGTACTGTGAGTGTGCATTTCAGCTGTACTGATGTGGCTATATCTGGCTGTTTGTCTGTCTGTTTGTCTGTCTGTTCATACTGAGTTTTCTGTTAGTCCTACTAGTACTGAGTTTGTCAGTTTGTACCTGCTGTGTCTTCTGCTTTGACATGTTGAGGTTGGTTATCTCTTGGCAGATTGAGGCATGTTCAGTGTTCAACCTCTGCTTCCAGTAACTAACAGTAGTGATCCTGAGATGTTAGGAAGATGTTAAGAAGATGTTAGGGAGATGTTAGGGAGATGTTAGGAAGATGTTAGGGAGATGTTAGGAAGATGTTAGGAAGATGTTAGGAAGATGCTAGGAAGATTTTAGGAAGATGTTAGGAAGATGTTAGGAAGATGTTAGGAAGATGTTAAGAAGATGTTAGGAAGATGTTAGGAAGATGTTAGGAGGGTGTTATAGGAAGATGTTAGGAAGATGTTAGGAAGATGTTAGAGAGATGTTAGAGGTATGTTGGGGAGATGTTAGGAAGATGTTAGGAAGATGTTAGGAAGATTTTAGGAAGATGTTAGGAAGATGTTGGGAAGATGTTAGGGAGATGTTAGAGAGGTGTTAGGAAGATGTTAGGGAGATGTTAGGAAGATGTTAGGAAGATGTTAGGAAGATGTTAGGAAGATGTTAGGAAGATGTTAGGGAGATGTTAGAGAGATGTTAGAAAGATGTTAAAGAGATGTTAGGAAGATGTTAGGAAGATGTTAGGAAGATCAGGATCTCTGATGAGCTTTCTTTTATACTCATCACTCACCTGTCCTGTAGCTGCCTATTGATCTCGGCCTGTTTAGTCTTGGTCCTCTGATCAAGATCCTTGATGAGCCTGTTAGAGGCATCCCTCTGAGTCTCACTCTTATTCTTATCCTTATCTGTAGAGGAGGGAGTTATTAAATGTGGTAATTTTGGAATATTATTTGTGTTATATGCCGCATTTTTATAACTTCTTCTCCCTTATAACACTTCTATCTCTCTTGATGACCAGCCCTTTGCCTTTTTGACACACCGCCCTGCATGCACGTTGTAAAGATTTTAGGTTCTGTAAATTCCCTAGTAATAAAATCTCCGTGACAGACGACAAATGACTCTGCCCCGACTCAGCCCCCCCCCCTATCAACGTTGTGGATGACTCAGCCCCCTTAGTAACGTTGTGGATGACTCAGCCCCCTTAGCAACGTTGTGGATGACTCAGCCCCCTTAGCAACGTTGCCAATGACTCAGCCCCCTTAGCAACGTTGTGGATGACTCAGCCCCCTTAGCAACGTTGTGGATGACTCAACCCCCTATAGCAACGTTGTGGATGACTCAGCCCCCTTAGCAACGTTGTGGATGACTCAAACCCCCCCTGAGCGCCCTTGGCAACGTTGCCAATGACTCAGCCCCCTTAGCAACGTTGTGGATGACTCAAACCCCCCCTGAGCGCCCTTGGCAACGTTGCCAATGACTCAGCCCCCTTAGCAACTAACCTGAGAGTCGGACGTGGGTGTTGTAGGCTGCGTTCCAGTCCTGGGGGATCTTCCTGTCCCGGACAGCAGTTGAGGGAGCACCAAGAGTCTAGAGGGGGAGGAGTTGTTACAGGGGTCTAGGGAGGGGGGTTGTTACAAGAGTCTAGGGAGGGGGAATTGTTACAAGAGTCTAGGAGTCTAGAATGGAAGACATTATGATTTATCTAACTAATTAATTAATTAACACCCACCTGAAGTAGAGCCTTGCCGGGATCCCTCTTGGACCCATAAGAAGGGAGGACACTAGCGTAAGCGGAGGTCATCTGGGCGGGTTCTCTGATTCGTGGTAACTGGGAGGGTTGAAAGGTAGGCATTGGGAAATCTGAGTTATACAGATCCATGACGATGGCAGAAAATTAAGAAGCTACTACTGAACTGCTGGGTACTGGATATAACTAACTGAGGTGGCACTATGCGTGCCCCCTGTCATCATGATAAACTCATAATCGCAACATGATGCGCTTTTGTGCTTGTTGATTGTTTATCATATTGCAAAACAGCAGAGAGAAACAACTATTTTAAACACAGAGAAGGCGAGAGAGAGAGGGAGATAGACGAGAGAGGGATAGAGAGAAGGGAGATAGAGAGGGAAGATTGAAAGAGAGAGAGGGACAAAAAACAATAGTAAACAGGGCCAGGGAAAACAACATATATCACATGTGTCCAATCTAGGTCCATGTGACAAATATAGGCTTACCTCGGAAGACATAACGAGAGAGATTAACTGTATCACCGGAGAGCAAGGGAGAGAGATCGAGATGATGTAGAATGAATGCACGCATGCACGCACTTGCTCCCCATCTTGTCTCCATGTCTCGGGTCACGTGGTAGCTCGTCACGTGACCACCGGAGTTTTACAACCCACTCGAGAGAGTACGATCTTCGTTTCCTAGGTACCCACAGCAGCTGCCATGATGAGAGCTACTGCAGAGAAGAGAGAGAGAGAGAGAGAGAGAGAGAGAGAGAGAGAGAGAGAGAGAGAGAGAGAGAGAGAGAGAGAGAGAGAGAGAGAGAGAGAGAGAGAGAGAGAGAGAGAGAGAGAGAGAGAGAGAGAGAGAGAGAGAGAGAGAGAGAGAGAGAGAGAGATAATATGGTCAGGGCTTCTGTAAAATTTAAAGTTTTGTGTAAAAGCTTCAATGAATATATTAATTCATGCAGGAGGATTTAAAAATACGCCCCTTGGAGAAAAAGTTGGGTGTCTTGGAAATTGTAACGGTTAAAAAATTCCTCGACTCTTTCTCGAGATCTCCAACAAGCACTTGCAGCGTGAGACATGATCACTTATTGACCGCATAAGTTATTATATGCAGAATTGTTCGAGATGTGTCTCTCTCTCCCTCTCTCTCTCTCTCTCTCTCTCTCTCTCTCTCTCTCTCTCTCTCTCTCTCCCCCCTCTCTCTCTCTCTCCCCCCTCTCTCTCCATTCGTTCAGTGCACTAAAAGGAACAGTTTTATAACGCTGATATAGCTGCAGTCTAACAAGTACCATACGAGTAACAAAGAAAACTTCATATTCTACCAGTAAAAGTGGATGAAAAGTAACACAATTTAATAAGTTAACTGTGAGACCAGGAAAGCGATACAGAATATCTATTGGCCGCCACTTGCGGGGAAATCCCTTTGACTACTTAGATCAAAGATGGGAATTGCGTGCGTTAGAAAATTAACGATCACGCAACACGATTCATTATCGATCCTGTCTGGCGGCGCCAGACCCCGATCCTGGGGCGCCAGACCCCGATTTGATTCTCAAACTAATCTGAGCGGATGGTGAGCAGATGGGGTCTGCTTGCCTTGTTCGACCCTCCCTCCCCGCGCCCCGGTTTGAACAAAACAAGGGTCTGCGGTGCAAGACAGGATCGATCTTAATTTTCATTTGCTGTGAGGGTACTGTAAAAAACGATAGACCAACTAAAAACTGCACTAAAAACTCCCTAAAAACTTGTTGACTAAAAATTAGGGTTCTGACTCGTTCTCCTGGTTGAGGAGGGGAATCAGATACTTCCCTAAAAATTGACTCCAGCTCCTATCCTCTCTCCATCAGTCCATCAATTAAGAAGTTTCCGAAGACTGGAGAAACGTGAGAGTCCTAGAAAGTCCTAAAGTTTGAAAACGTTGGTAGCTCTATCCACAATATGATCGGCTATTGCCAGGGATGAGGTGGCCGCGGGAGAGGGTGCATTCCGGACGTGGAGCATGCCCGGGCAGGTCTCATCAAACTGGAAATCATCAACTAGGGCACCCGAGGGTGAAATGGCCTGGGCCCTGACACCAGCAATATTGGACCTGTATAGGAGGAGGGGGACTGAGATGGGGTAGAGTGGTACTGGGGAGGAGGGGAACTGAGATGGGGTAGAGTGGGACTTGGGAGGAGGGGAACTGAGATGGGGTAGAGTGGGACTGGGGAGGAGGGGAACTGAGATGGGGTAGAGTGGAAAGGGGAGGAGGGGAATTGGGGAGGGGTAGAGTAAAAGGGGGAGGAGTGGCCTGGGGGGCACTCGAGTTTTTCTTCCCAGCCACTAACCGGACAGCCACTAACCGGACAGCCATATTTTTAGGAGTGGGGTTCCAGCAGGATTTAGTTTAATTCTAACACCTGATGTACATTGATACACTATATCATATAATGCTTGCTTCTACTTTGTTGATTCTACTAATATCTAGCACGCGTATATATTGACGGAAACTCATGCATGGTCTAATTGATTGAGCGTGTTTGTGAATTCACTGATTCAAGCTTCACGCAACACCATGAATAGCTATCATGAATTCAATTTACTGCTCTGCAGTGGTGTGTGTGTGTGTGTTCGGTACCTCCCGTCGTTCCACCCCATGCTGAGGTTATTGATGACCCCTCAGCCGGCCCGTTACTGACCTCACTCCTTGCCAGATGACCCCCACACGCAGGGTCACTGTCGGTATGATTCCACTTAGATTCCATTGGTTTCCCAGCAGTCTCTTTGTGGTACCGCAAAAGGAGCATGCGAGTCTGTGTCGGGTTTGGCACGGAGAAATCTTTCCCCGCAGACATGTGATGGGACTTACCTTCCGATTGGATGGTCTTTGGTTACCACTGTCACGACAACTGTGGAAGTAGGTGATTTGCCGGATATCATTGATTACCTATCAAGGGATTAAATGCTTATCTTTACACCAGGGGTCTTGTAGTCTAAGCTAGCTAGTAATGTATTCACAAGTACGACCCAAGGGTCCGGTCAGGCGATGTTGCCATCGCCGGGTGGCCAGGTTATAGATTAGTTGCTGTAAAACAACGTCTATGGTTGTCCCTGAGTGCATTTGACCAGTATCAGTTCACTCAAGGCTTCGCGTAATTAATGCGAGGGGTCTCAGTGTAAGCGTGTCTGCTATTTGAATAAGGGTACCATTGTTTAAGTGTCCCAAACTGTAATGGGCTTTTCCCTGACTACTAAAGGGTCTTTCAGATTTGTAGGTTTGTCACTTGCCTTGTTTTGGGGTGTGCGTGTCTGAGGCTCGGTGATTTGTTGTAGGTGTGGAGATCACGCATGTGCGGAGCTTGGGATTAGGGGGGGGGGTAGGGTGTGTCTGAGGAGTCTAGAACTTGGGCTTGGAACTGTGCACGCAGTTTGTTCGGCCTGGGTCGGACTTTGTTCACCATGGCGTTTTCGCGCGTTACGTTTGAAGTAGTGGTAGGGTAAGTTATTTTGTGTCTAGATCTGTTTTTTGGAACAAATAGGGTGTGGGGGTTAAATAGGCAGAGGTTTTTAGGTGCAAATTTGGGCAGGGGTTCCCCAGGGGCGACCAGCCCCTACTTGGTTATTACTGGGTTTATCTCTGCCCTGTCATAAAGACAGCCATGGGCAAGAGAGCTGTTTTGCAGGCGACAGCAGCCGGGTCGACGGGCAGAGCCCTCAGGGGTTGCTGTATATAGCGGGGTTGACGTGAGTCAGAATTGAAAATATCCAGAAGTTGTCTGGACGTCCGTAGTCATTTAGCCGTCACTCTCTCAGTGGTGTAGTGAGTTGTCCAGGTGGCCGGGGATAGACATGAATTGGGCTGGGAGAGCGTCATTGGCGGGTGCAGGGTACCTCGATCTCGTGTCTATGTCACCAAGGGGGGGGGGAGAATATGATCACATACCTGACAATGTCTCCTAAGCCCAGTGTTGGTATAAACCGTTGTAGTTCTCGAAGTTGGAGGGGCCATGCTAGTGATCGGGCTGCTTCGCCAATTCCGTACTTTATATTTGGAAGTGCCAGCTTCCACAGACCACTGCAGAGAAGAAGAGGGGTTATGAGCGGGGTTGAATTGTTGAGTAACAAATAATGACAGGACAATTATACAGGGTAACAGATGTCTTACAGTCCGTCATACGCATTTTCAAATGGAATTTTATTATACGACTCCAACCCCCCACCCCCCGCTCCAAAATACTCGTAGACCAATACAACTCAAAATCCCCTACATGATATCGTTATTGCAATGCAATTTGCATACTCTTCCGAAAACCACATAACCCCAGTTCTAATCGCCTGATTATTTCCCGTCAGGGATTCCATGTGTTGTGTCCTAAATACAGCTGTATTATTTCGTTGTAACCAACCCCTAGATTGTCATGAAGTATGACCGGGTATTCCATCTCCTTCTTCTTCTCCTACATGCCATATCTGGATACGTATCAATGCCCCGTCAGTTGTTAGTGAAACCAGGGGAGGAGCTGAGTATATCCTGTATCAGTAATGACAGCTCTAGTACCGTTGTAAGTGCCCTAGAAACCCAATTTAGGCATCATTGTACTTCTTCCCGCCACCATTACATAGACCATATAACTTTTTCACTCTCTGATCCCAAACCGAACCTAAACGATGGCTAAAAACTGTCAAAGTTCTCTCCCACTAGTTAAAGTAACAATCTCTCCCACTAGTTAAAGTAACAATCTCTCCCCTATTTCACAGATTCTAAACCCAGAGGGAAAGACACCTGAAGAGCTAGTGATCTACTCTCCTGAAATGGCAGAACTCAGGATCAACAATGCCACCCACGCCCACTCTGGAACCTACCGATGTGTCTCTATCACCCGATCCACGGGAGAATACCGCTCAACCCTCTCTGAGATTACCGTTACAGACCTCTGCTCCAACTCAACCTGTAGATCGGAGATCCACGAGAGGTGCAGGGGAGATTATGAGGTGGGAGATTACACATGCGAGTGTGATTTTGATTGTTCAGATGCTGGTGCTGCGGTGTGTTCTGATAGATGTGAGGATCATTGGAGTGAATGTCACATGAATATTGTGAGTTGTCTGGAGGGTGTTGAGAGGAGGGTGTTGAGGAAGGGGAAGTGTCCGGATATAGTTCTACCTACAGTTCGAGTTGTGAGAGGCGTTCAGAGGATTGACACGGAGACCGATACAACGGTAGGGATCTCTCTTTCTCACTAGTTAAAGTAACTATCTCTCCCACCAGTTAAAGTAACAATCTCTCCCACCAGTTAAAGTAACAATCTCTCCCACTAGTTAAAGTAACAATCTCTCCCACTAGTTAAAGTATCTCTCCCACTAGTGAAAGTAACAATCTCTCCAACTAGGTGATATTGCGGAGTGGTGTTGAGAGTGAGGGGTCTCCCCCAGCAGATATCCAATGGACTTACAACGGGGACCCAGTGGAAGCAGGTAGGGGTACACCTTCTCTCTCCCACTAGTTAAACTAACAATCTCTCCCACTAGTTAAAGTAACAATCTCTCCCATTAAACAGGTGCCAGTGGAAACTTGGAAGTTGTGGCCAGTAGCAAGACGGAGGGCCGATATGTCTGTGTCGTGAGTCATTGCCGCACCAACACCTTTACTAACACATTTGAGATAAAAGTGATGGACCAGGCTGTGAAATTAGAGATCCAAACAACCCAACAACCTGAACCAGAAGTAATCTCTCACTAGTTAAAGTAACAATCTCTCCCACTAGTCAAAGTAACAATCTCTCCCACTAGTTAAAGTAACAATCTCTCCCACTAGTTAAGGGTACGCTAACCAAAATTTTTTTTCGAGTGCAGGGAAATCTCTCACCGCAGGGTTGTAGGCCATGCCAAGGAGACCTCAAATATGCAATTTTAGCCCTCAAGTCGAATTCATATTTTTGCTACAGCCGTTTTAAAATCGTCTTGAAAATTTCTGAAAAGACGTTTTTGACACCCTAAAAATACATTTTCAGGGCTAGAAGCATAAAATTATGGGGATTTGAAGGGGATAGGAAGGTTTATCGACACAAATATTTTTTATTAAAATCGGTGATGATTTTCGGTCGTGAGATTGATTTACTTTTTTCCCTCTTAAAGGCCCTATTTAGCAAAGTTCCGAAAGTTTGTGAAGGCTGTAAATTGGTGAAAAGTTGCGTCTAACGATTATCTAAGTGGCCACAAATTTTTGGCGTGTCCTTATTTGAGACAAGTTCTACAGAGCTTTTTTTGTGAAAGCCGTTTTTTTAGAAATAAAGAAATAGCCTGTATCTCAAAAACGACTAATTTTAGAGACCTGAGACCAAGCTTAAACGATTCAGAAGGTCCGATTTTGGGGGGGTCTTCTGAGAGACATTTTTCTCCTACTTCAACGGTTTTCGCTGTAATTGCGAAAAACAAATCCTTTGAAGAGGGCAAAAGAGGAGTTCCGACAGCCTGCTTCGTGCTGCTTTTCCACCTTCTTGCAAAATCCTTTTTCGCAATTACAGCGAAATCCGTTGAAGTAGGAGAAAAATGTCTCTCAGAAGACCCCCCCAAAATCGGACCTTCTGAATCGTTTAAGCTTGGTCTCAGGTCTCTAAAATTAGTCGTTTTTGAGATACAGGCTATTTCTTTATTTCTAAAAAAACGGCTTTCACAAAAAAAGCTCTGTAGAACTTGTCTCAAATAAGGACACGCCAAAAATTTGTGGCCACTTAGATAATCGTTAGACGCAACTTTTCACCAATTTACAGCCTTCACAAACTTTCGGAACTTTGCTAAATAGGGCCTTTAAGAGGGAAAAAAGTAAATCAATCTCACGACCGAAAATCATCACCGATTTTAATAAAAATTTTTGTGTCGATAATCCTTCCTATCCCCTTCAAATCCCCATAATTTTATGCTTCTAGCCCTGAAAATGTATTTTAGGGTGTCAAAAACGTCTTTTCAGAAATTTTCAAGACGATTTTAAAACGGCTGTAGCAAAAATATGAATTCGACTTGAGGGCTAAAATTGCATATTTGAGGTCTCCTTGGCATGGCCTACAACTCTGCGGTGAGAGATTTCCCTGCACTCGAAAAAAAATTTTGGTTAGCGTACCCTTAAAGTACCAATCTCTCCCACTAATGTAACAACTATCTCTCCCACTAGTCAAAGTAACAATCTCTCCCACTAGTTAAAGTAACAATCTCTCCCACTAGTTAAAGTACCAATCTCTCCCACTAATGTAACAACTATCTCTCCCACTAGAAACCAGAAGAGGAAGAACCAGAACCAACTTCCCCACCCCGTTACACTTGTTCAGCCCTACCGGGAGGTGTAATCGACAGATTCGACTCCGAGACCCACATCTACGATCTATCCTGTAATCACATCCTTGCGGCCGATATTGACATGCGTGGTGGATATCGGGACATGTGGTTTATATACGGGGTGTACGACCAATTCCAGGGTCACATCGCACTGGAATCTATGTCATTCTATGTGCGGGGAGGTCGGTGGGAGGTCCACCGGGGATGGTTGATTAACATGGGTGGTGACAAGTGGCCCATATCTGAACACCCCCGGGTAGTGCCAGGGACATCGTGCAATATCACCTTTATCAACTGGCATGTTCGAGTGGCATGTCCCGGGTTCGTTGCCTACTACGATGGAATTATGTCAGGTCATATCTCCCTGACAGCAAATACTTCCGGAAGCGGGAAAGATCCAGAAAGTTGGGGGTTCCCAGTTTGGGTTGTGTTTTGATGAACAATGGGGCAGGAAGACAAACTGGCAGATTGCCCAACCCTAACTGTGACATAAACCCCAGTAAAGCAGCTTGTGCAGCAGGAGGGGAAGGGAGGAGGAGTAACATGTGTGATCAGGATTACTTCCTTACCCGCACCTGCTGGATCGGAATCATTGGCAGCGGTGCGGTGGTGGAGTGAGGCAGAGTTGTGTTGAGGTGAACTGTCATGTAAGTGGAACTAGTGGTGATATGACGTCATCAGATAGTGGTGATTACTTAACGGGAACTACTGACCGTGACTTACTTTACGGGATGTGTGTTTGAGCAGGCTCGAGACATGGCATGTGCTCTCAAACAAGGGTTTAGGTGAGGTCAGGAGGGGTGGTAGCTGTCCCGTGGATGAATGTGAGTGGTTTGGGAGAGTCGTTCAGCACGGATGCCCTCAGGATCACCTTCCCTTCCAGTGTGAACAGGTTATTAATTGGACTTGAGTAATTAGGATACAGTTGGACCCCAATTTATACCAGGATCCTCGGGGGAACTGGGTTTTACCCGGTAAATCGGGGTCAAATCCTATTCATTTCCTATATCGGGGGAAATTTATCCTCCCGTTAAATCGGGGTCTAGTAAATTGGGGTCCGACTGTATATAGTAGTGAGATGAGGCCGGCTAGTTGGGCAGAGAGATAAGGTATCCCCCTATTTGATGAACACAATATTGTTGCAGTGAATTATGTGGCCACAATGGATAAAGTATAGACATTCTTGATATATACTGTTGACCAAAGAGTAACTTTAAATATGCGAATCTTTATAACGATTTTTATTTCAGTTTTATTTTAAAGATTCCTAAAATTTTTCGGTATAATTCGCTCATTAAAAACTGATGTAATTTCCAATAAGAGCCATACGACACAGTATATACCAAACATGTTCAAACCCCCAGATTTCTTGCCTAGCTAGACTGTGTTTTGCGAGCCTTACAAATGTAAAGGGAGGGTTACAACATAATAACAACAGATTCCAACCAGTTAAATATAATATACCAACCACTTGACTTACTTGATTCCAGATCAAATGAAAATATATTCCCTACCTGAATGTCGCCATCTCCACTAGATCCCGAGGACGTACATCCGTCCAAGAATACCCCTCCCTAGATCCCGCCAACACAGCGTTCGGTCCTGAATGAGCGAGACCGGCATTATAAGACAGATACACTTAATTTCCCCTGCTCGATCTCGATATTATCACACCGCGTTTGAAAAAATAAACGCAATTCAAACTTACCCAACCAAATGGCTCCATCCATCCTTGGAGTAAAGTGGACACCGAGAAAAGGGAAATTAGGATTCGGAACTGGGTATATGTTCCCCCTGACCAGGTGTCTCTTAGAGGGGTGAAGTTCAAGGTATTCTCCCCGAAATGGGACTACTTTGGGAAATTCATCTCCGCCAGACCTCCGGGCTAACCTGTTATGTGGAAAACTAGTTGGAATCAACAAGTTTAGGACGGAAGTTGGTACAAAATGAACCATCTCCGCCTCGATCTGAACAACGGTGCCAGACAGAAAACTAAAGAATATAGACTCCCTTTATGGAACCCTGTTATCACTGCACAATTATAGAGAGAACAATTACTGACCTGTCGGACTGGAGTCCAGCACAAGTAATAACATGTTTCGCCTCAATTCGACCCTTGTCTCCACACTCCACTCTAAGTACACTACCCACGTCCTTTACTCTGGTAACCTGGTTTGGAATGTGTGACACTAATGAATACGGGGCGTTATGACCCCTGCCGGTATGCCCACCAGTGGTAGGCAAACAAGTCAGAAGGGTAGCTTAGCACTATTGTTACCTTTGAGTCAAGCTGTATAACTCCTCCGGCAGCCTCAAAATCAGAACCATAGCTGATGGCTACTCTTCTCCAGTCAACTATACCAGTGTTTGGCGAGTGAATTGCCTTAACTCCCCCTGCAAAATTGTAGTCAAATAAGGAGAGAGAATACTTACCTATTTATCATAGAGAGATGGAGAGTGGAGAGAGACTAGGGAGAGAGAGAGAGAGAGAGAGAGAGAGAGAGAGAGAGAGAGAGAGAGAGAGAGAGAGAGAGAGAGAGAGAGAGAGAGAGAGAGAGAGAGAGAGAGAGAGAGAGAGAGAGAGAGAGAGAGAGAAACTCGTGGTTATATTTCCAATATCTTACCGTGCAATAAGGTTCAATTTCCAAGATCTCTTTCCGATCAACCATAGCTAGTCCAGGTACCTATTAATTGGGGGAGAATGGAGATCGGCTGGTGGGCAGTGTTTCAATATATTGCAGTTTAGAATGGGTGATGAGTTCCCATTTGTCTAATTCAGGGAGGAGTTAATTGTTTGGCACCCCGCACCTCAACCTCACTGGAGTTCCAGGAAAATTCTTCATACCTTGTTCTGCTGTCCCTTTTCAAATAGAATGTCAAGTCTTGCACTCTCTTCATCATTAGTGGCAACTATCAACTGTTGGGGGTGGGGGAAGTTATAGGAACTATCAACTGCAGTAGGGACAGGGAGTTATTTAGGCAGTGGGGAGCAACTATCAACTATGGGGAGAGGGGGAAGTGGAGTGAAGGAAGTAGGGAAGATATGCTGATTGATATTTGTAAAGATTTCATGAAAAGAAAGAAATTGAGTTTAGTAACTCAGCTACGAATGTTTTATATGTTGGTACATAATTTAGTCACGTTGTAACTCTTGCCAAATTGGTGAAGGGTATTATGTGCTAAATAAGCGCACATACAGCAATTCTCTCTCTTTCTTTCTTTCTCTATTCCTCCCTCCCTCCCTCTCTCCCTCTCTGTACAAGAAGTGTGAGGGACTGAGAGACTCTCAGTCTATCATACTCCTTCTCTCTCTCACAAGCTGGCAGGTGTTGTGTACTAATTGTATACACATTACACAGCCATGTACATTAATCATTGTACAACCGTCACATGTACAGAGAGAGTAGTGCATAGAGACAAGATATATCGTGGGGAAATCATCTTTTCAGAAATGTAATGTTTCTATTTTCGACATCATTTGTCATTGGAATTTTAAATCTCCAATGTTACCGAGAAATGAGAATTATGTATGTTATAAAATTAGCAAAAGTATCATACTTTATAAAGAGGAGCTGATAAATTTCAGTTTTTCTAGGGATGGCACATACACAATATATGATGCCTAAATCTGCCATTCTGCCAACAACATTTCTACTTAAATGTGTCCCCCCATGATCTGCCCGGGGAAGACAGAGTGGAGGAAGACAGGGCTGGGTACAAATTGCTTCTTAAAATAGCCATCAGTACTTGAAATAGGGAAGAGAGAGGGAGAGAGAGAGGGGATATATATTTGGTAGAAATGTACCGAGCCACAATTGAAATATAAGTACCCTTTCGAATTTAATATTTCGCAGTAAATAAGAAAGGCCGAGAAACTAAGGCTTTGTTGCGGGGCCGAATATAGGAATTGAAGTGATGGAGCATTGCATTGACGCAACACACAGCCCTAAATTTCAAACTCTCTACTACTCAACATACTCTTCCAGAAGCAGTATTATATAATGCACAGCGCTGTGAAGCTGTCAGGCCAATGCTCTGACCACAGTTCTCGCGCACTCCCGCGAGAATGGGTCAGGCCAATGCTCTGACAGCTGTGAAGCAAGCTTACCTTTCCACATTTCTTGTACGGTATGAGTCGTTCATCACAGTATTCATAGGTCCGCATAGCTCCATCCACACACAGCTTCGCCTTCAGAGACCCGGGTGTGTAGTAAATTCCCATGTGTATCACCCCACTGTTGTGACCGGTTTGGTGGGTCGCTGTGTGGGAGAGAATGATGATAGATTGTGACCGGTTTGGTGGATCGCTGTGTGGGAGAGAATGATGATAGATTGTGACCGGTTTGGTGGGTCGCTGTGTGGGAGAGAATGATGATAGATTGTGGCCAGTTTGGTGGGTCGCTGGGTGGGAGAGAATGTGAAGGTTAGGTTAGGAAACGAGAACCTTTTAAAAATTGGGGTGTAGGTAGTTTGGAAGACAAATTATTGAAGGTATTTTACACAGATCGAGAGGAAGAAATGTTGTTGAGTAAGGGGGGGGGGGAGGGATGGTTGTAGAAACATTAAATTCTGATCCTGATCTTGAAAATAGCAAATCTACTTACACAACTGTTTTTCCTTTTCCAGTAGTATTATACTCATATCAGGATAGGCTATCTTTAGGGCCCGTGCAGTGCCCAATCCCACTATACCACCACCAATTACACACATATCGTAGGTAGTGCTACCTGCTGCAGATGATGCTGCATATCTGAACAGTGATTTGGGAATGAGGATAGTTGTTTATCATATACATATCTTCAATGAGGAAGTTTAGTTTTCTCTCAATCCAAAGAGAGAAAAACAAACTGTTTTTGGTTGAATTATTGTTAGTAATACACACGCTTGGTTGTGCAATTGAAACGTACTTTGATGCTGATGTACAGATGCCACGGGAGACCAACGTTCGAAGCATCACGTGTACCTATATATAAAGGTGGAATCATCAGGAATTAGAGCAGGTAGTGATTGACGGGAGTGATATCAGTTAGTGGGATGTTATTAATAAGGAAGGGGTGGAGCTCAGCGGGGGGGGGGGGGGGGGGGGACAGAAAATATGAATACCATATCCACATAATTATCTGTAAAATGCTGGCATATTAAACATATTTTATTGAGATAGTGGTC
This sequence comes from Hormiphora californensis, assembly GCA_020137815.1. Lineage (NCBI taxonomy): Eukaryota > Metazoa > Ctenophora > Tentaculata > Cydippida > Pleurobrachiidae > Hormiphora > Hormiphora californensis. Next base: position 4,891,413 of record CM035356.1, read on the forward strand.
AGGAAATTATGGTTACGGGGGCGGCTCGCGAGTCGTCCAGGGTGTCCGGGCGGCCGCCTCGGTCAGAGGGTATGGGGGTGAAACCCCCCTTCCCCCATCGCAGGGTCCAGGGGTGTAGGGGGAGAGCCCCCGCAAGCAGGGTCTAGGGGCTGGAAGCCCCGGTGGGGGGTCAAGGGGGCGAAGCCCCCTGGAAAATTTGGGGGTTATGCGAGGATCAATGGGAAGGAGGAGAGAGAATTGCCATGCTGAAAACAGGCCGCGCGCACAAACCATGTTGCACCATTGCGCGTCCTACGTAAAGTATCCGTGTACACCCGAAAAAAAGTGTGACAGAGTGTGGGACATAACACAGTGACGAGCATGAAGGGTGAGTGGTGACTTGGTTGGCTTGGTTTCAACCTGAATAAAGAGTACCTACTGTACTTCAGAAGCAAATTAAACGGGAACTAAACATCCAGTTTTACACTTTTGATTTCGAGTTTTATGAAGGAGCAACATAAAGCAATCAAAAATTAGAGTCCATCAATTGTCAGTACGATTTAAGCTTTGCCCCTTGAATTTCTATTGGATCGCCCTAACACAACCACATTCATGTACACTACTTTTCTGCCCGTTATAACTTACCTTTTTTCTTGAAATCAACATACTGAACTTCTTGTAGATCTTACCATGTCTGAAGCAAAGACCAACGACCAATCGCCATCCACCGCCGACCAATCATCCAATGACGACGGACCCTCAATCGCTAAGTCTTTTCACAATCTCCTGAAGAAATTTAGGGGGCCAGCCGTCGAAGACGTAGACGAGAATGGCAGTCCTGTGCTGGTAAATGCCGAGCCAGCACCTGCCGAGCCAGCACCTGCACCAGCTGTAGATGAGCCAGCACCAGCCCAGGAGGCTCCAAAAGAGACACCTGCACCATCATCCCCTTTTAAGATGCCAAAATCAATCCGGAAAGAGAAATCAGCGAGTAAACCTCGTGAGCCACCCAGCACGGGTTCCTCTACAGCGTTTGGCAATCCCAGCTACACCGGAGCAGCGCCCTTTATGTTCCCTCCAATGGGTATGATGATGATGGCTCCACGATCCACCGCCACTCTGGACACCGTAGCACAGCAGCTGGATAGTTTGGCGCAGTGTGTGTCGTGGCTGTCTCAGCGAGTGATAGACAACCAGCAACTCCATGGGGAGAGCACGCGGCTGAAAGAATTAATCATTAACCTTGAGTTCCAGGTGAAGCAGAGCGAGAACTGGGCGAATGATATTGCCGTCCTGAGGCAGGACCTGGAGAAGAAGTATAAGATTGCTCCCAAGGGCAAATATGCGAGCTTACCTGTGAGTGTGACCAAAGCTGTGACTCCGTCGGGCTGGAAACCTGGAACTATTTCTTCAGAATCAGGTTAGTTATACTCCCTCCATTGGGCATCGACCCTCCTTCCTTGCCCTCCTCGATCCCATCTGTCCCTACTACGGTATATACCTCTAATCACCTCTTCCACCCTCTTATCATTACACTCTTCATTAGAACCCACGAAAGACAAAGAAGGCGACCAAGAACAGAGTGCAGAGGATGAAGGAGACGACTCGAAGAAACCCGAGGAGGACCAGGATGATGAGGAAGGACCAAAGATCCCGGAAATTACGCCCGACAATTATATAATGAAGACCAAGAAAATCGAGATGGATCACAAGACTGAGATCCCGAGCTCAATTTGGGACCAAGGTCTGGTGTGTGGTATCACCCGTCTGTCGCTGCAGCACTGCAAACTTGCAGAAGTACCGGAGCAAGTGTTCACACTGAGATGCACCCTCAAGGAGCTGGAACTGTGCCAGAACAAGCTCAAGGAGGTTCCTGCGGATATCGGGAAGATGGTGAAACTGACGAAACTTACGCTCAACCACAACCAAATCACTGCTCTTCCTACAGAAATGGGGTACGTATTATGGGTCGGAATGGGGACAGGGGTGGGATACAAATTATGGGGCCCGAAGTTTGAAAAGTAAAAGTAATATCTGTGTCCCTTCAGGAAACTCGTTAACTTGGAGGATCTGAACCTGGGTCACAACAAATTTGCAGAGGTTCCTGAACCAATTTATGAACTGAAAGCACTCTGCTCTCTGATTCTGGGCAACAACCAGATATCAAATGTTGAGGTAAGATTTTGTGTCACCCAAAGTGCGTTTATTTTGTCGCCCCAAATGCGTGTCATCCAATATTTCTAACAAATTCTCTGTGTTTCAGGGTAAGAAGTTTGTTTCCTATGAAGGCGTTGGTGACGTTAAGCTTTGAAAACAACAACTTAAGTAAGCTCTCAAACGAGCTCGGTCTTATCCCAAATCTGAAGACAATCATGGTTTCGGGTAATGCCTTCAAGATACCCCGATCACAAATAGTATCTAGAGGGAGCGCTGCAATCCTTGATTTCCTAAAGGGCAGATGTACTGAGCAATAGGTCGTTTTATAATTCAGTGTTGTGTAATTTTAAAGATCTTAAACTTAAAAACTTAACGAAATTAAAAGTGTGTCTTCATTTTGTCACAATCCGTTTTGCACTCGTATCTTTCTATCTTGCTTCTTTCTATCTTTCTTTAATACTGTATGTCTATTTCTTTTTCTCTCTCCCTCTCTCCCACTTTGAGATAACTAATGTAATGTGTCAATACAGTTCGCTCTCACGGTCTATTAACTAGAAAAAGTGTCCTCTGAGGATTGAGATCAAAGTAGACCAAGATGAGGGGGAGAACTCAGTATCCCAGGTTCCTAAGACGTCTTTAACAAACAAACAAACAAACAAACAAACAGAGAGGATTGTATTTTTCCAATTTTTATCTCCAAGTGGCTCCATGTTTCTGGCCCACCCTGTATGAACATTCTTCTACGAGGAAGGATAACACTTTCTGCATCTGGGTGAACCGAATCGCAGCAATTACACACAGAATTTAATTCAAATCGGGAATGGGAAATGTTGAGGGGTGCTCACTGTTATGGATCTCACGTGGTTCGAAGTTTGGGCAGGCATAGAAGACTCAGGATGTTACAAAGGTGAACAAATTTCGATAATAACTTTGTACTTTGCCATTACGTGTTTGATAAAGGAGCACTAACAAGTTACAGAACAGAATTCTATTCATTATTCGTTCGTTACATTGCAATTTGTTTCACTAAATTGCCTGTCTCACTCTCAGACATCTACATGGGCTCTTCTTGTCACTAAAATGCAACTTTATACCGCCTAAAAACGCCTATTTCCAGCACACATGGCCTCTCAGTTACCGCTTCACAGTCTCTCGGGTCATTCCTAGTCTCATCACTAGATTACAGCCGCATTTTTGGCCAAAATCGACAATTCAATTCGGAAAATTTTGTACTTTGCCATAACGTGTTTGATAAAGGAGCACTAACAAGTTCCAAAGCAAAAGTCTATTCATTACTCATCAGATTTACACCACCGCCGTTCTTTATCACTTTGCATTTTGTTTTACTCTCAATCCTCTCACATAGTGTCAACTACTACGACTACTACTACTTGTATCACATACATCGCTTTAGTCCACCAGTTATTTGCAGCGCTCGTCAATACAACACACTGACAGTTAACCTCCTGTAGCACAATGTCTAAGCCTTCTAAGCCAACTTTGGAGACACTAGCACAGCAAGTGCAAGGTTTGACACTAAGTGTGTCGGGACTGTCTCAGCGAGTGGCCGAAAACCAGCGTCTTTTTGAGGAGAACATGCGGCTGAAAGACGTGGTCCTTGATCTGGAGTATAGACTGAGGGAGAACACCCAGCGGACAACTGATCTTAGCGCCCTGAGGAACGCCCTGGAGAAGAAGTTTGGTCCTGCTGATTTACCCCAAATTAACCCAATCCCAATATCAATTTATTGCAACGGCAGCGGCAACGCAAATAGCTCAGTGCTCACATCTGCGAATAAGTCGGGCGGTAAGGACTCCAAAACAGAATCAGGTCAGTTTAGCTCCCTGATCTTTGTCCTTTACTAGCCTCGCATCCTACGGGCTCCCTAACCCCCTCGTTCCCTCCTAGGTACCTCTGAAAAGAAGGACACTGCGGAGAATAAGGACTCGACAGAGAAGAAGGACACGAAGGAGAACGAAAAAGAACAGAGTGCAGAGGCTGAGGGAGACGACTCTAAGAAACCCGAGGAGGACCAGGAGGAAGAGGATGAGGATAAACCAAAGATTCCGGACGTTAGGCCCGATCAGTTGATAAAGAACACCAAGACAATCGACATGAATCATAAAATTGAGATCCCGAGCTCAATTTGGGACCAAGGTCTGGTGTGTGGTATCGTCCGTCTGACACTGCAGCACTGCCAACTGACAGTAATACCGGAGCAAGTGTTCACACTGAGATGCACCCTCAAGGAGCTGGAACTGGGCCAGAACAAGCTCAAGGAGGTTCCTGCGGATATCGGAAGGATGAAGAAACTGACGAAACTAACGCTCAACCACAACCAAATCACTGATCTTCCTAAGGAACTAGGGTAAGTTTTATAATGGGGGAGTGGGGACAGGGGTGGGATATTGGGGTCTGACGTTTGCTTTTGTAAATTGAAAGTAATAACTGTGTCCCTCCAGGAAACTCGCTAACTTGGAGGATCTGAACCTGAGTCACAACAAATTTGCAGAGGTTCCTGAGTCCGTGTTTCAACTCAAAGCACTCTGCTCTCTGATTCTAGCCAACAACCAGCTATCCAAAATAGAGGTAAGATTTTGTGTCACCCAAGGTGTGTGTATGTGTAATTTCACCCCAAGTGCGTGTCACCCAATATTTCTAACAATCTCTCTGTGTTTCAGGCCATGAAGTTGGTTCCTCTGAAGGCGTTGACGTTATTGAGCATTGAAAACAACAACTTAAGTAGGCTCGCAAACGAGATCGGCCTCATCCCAAATCTGAAGACAATCATGGTTTCGGGTAATGCCTTCAGGATACCCAATACAACCCTCATAGCTAAAGGGAGCGCTGCAGTCCTTGAATACCTAAGGAATAGATGTCCTGGGCTTGAGCAATAAGTGTTTCATACACCAAAGTTGCGGAAATGAATTGTATCATGTATCACTGTATTTTACATCGTTTCGAAAAAAGATTATTTTCAATGTTATGGAACAAATTTAATACCAGTCGCACAACCTTGGCATAAAACCCTTGATAGTGAAACTGTGGTGACCATGGTCTAGGCAGTAGGCGGAAAGCGGAGTGTGATGAAGAGGATGTACGATGGCTCTCATTACCTCTCTCCCTGTTTCTCAATCATCTATCTCTCTGTTTCTCACTCTCCGTTTCTCTCTGTGTTTTGTACTCAGTCTCGTAACTTTTGTAACCCTGCTAGGCATCTGTCTCTCCCCTCACACCCCTGCTAGCAGCTAGGCTCCTGTCTCGCCCCTCACATCCCCCTGGGAGGCTCGTGCCTCTCCCCTCACGGCCCACATCCCCCAGTAAGACAGATTCTGGAGAGGGGAAGAGTGAGACAGAAAAAGGGGAATATTATATTCACATAATTATAAAATGCTGGCATATTAAATATATTTTATAGAGATAGCGGCCAGGAAATACCGGTTATGCGGGCATCAAAGGGAAGGAGGATGGATAGAGAGAGAGAGAGAGAGAGAGAGGAAAGGAAGCTGGAAGGGGTTGGAGAGAGAACAACCTTCCGAGTGAGTGAGAGAGAGAGAGAGAGAGAGAGAGATAGAGAGAGAGAGATAGAGAGAGAGAGAGAGAGAGAGAGAGAAAGAGAGAGAGAGAACAAGGGAGAATTCAGAAAGAAGGGAAGAGAGACAAGATAACCGTGTGTCCCTTCTAATTGACAGTTCCGTGACACGACACGCCTCCGCCCTGTGTGTGTGTGAGAATAACATCAAAATATGTCACTACTTTTGCTCTTCTTTGCTGTCCTACTCAGCTCCTCCTCTTGTTCTACAACCGGTGGCCTACTTGACTGTTCAGCCTGTGGAAATGGCACCCGAGATTGTATCGAGGATATCTGCACGTGCAAAACGAATGTAATCGGATCAGATTGCACCAAATGCCGTCATGGGACAGTTGGGTTGGAGGTAGAGAATCCAGCGGGGTGCTCACCGTGCTACTGTTCCGACCACTCTCCCTCATGCTCCCTCCAATCTTGGAGCATTTCCTATGCCGGGGAGTCGTTCGAGGCGAGCCGAGGGGCGGGGTGGTACGTTCAGGCTATCGGAAATAATCGCACCTCAGAGAATATCCATACCTCATTCGGAGGGAGTTCCGAGTACATCTCCTACACAAGAAACAGGTATTAGGTTGGTACCTGTATTAGGTTGGGCACGTTGCGTCCCTCACACAAGAAACAGGTAATATATCTCATTTCTTACAAAACAGGTATATATTAGGATTGAGGTCAAACCTCGAGTGGTTTATGAATCAAGTTGACCAATTAGCTGTTTTTGAGTCGCATGGTTTTGGATACAATAAGCTTGTTTTTTGATGTTCTAATATTTGTATGCAGTGATGAGGTGATAAAAACAACTTCCCCCAGGTGGGAGTTGGAGGCAAATAATTTCTACTGGATTGTACCACCTCAACACTACGGGGACTGGTTGAGCAGTTATGGGGGTCGGATATTTTATACCCTACACCTCCGATGTGGATCTGACTTTTCCTGTGGCTTCAACTATGTTAGTATACTATGTATTCGAGTTTAGAGCAAATAAAGGGGATAAAATCGAGCGGAACACGTGATATTGAGTTTAGGATTGAAAAGCAGACGGGTGTTGTCTTGGTAACGTTGTCCGATTCGGTATGCTGACTCGATCTCACACACATTCCACAAAATTGGAGTAGAAGTCTCTTCCCTACTATTTTCTTCGTGGGCTTGAACCCACGACGATAATTATGGGTACAATGAACGACTATTTAAATCGATGGCGTCCTCGTTCAATACATCTAAACCACCTAACGATTCCTTTCTCAGGAGCCATGGATAATTCTAACAGGAGGACTTCCCTCCAGTCTCACCACCCTCCACTACTACAAGTACGAGGGGAAGGGAGAGAAATGGCGGGGATTCAAGGAGATTTCAATACCTCTCCGGGAGGGGTTTGACGCTGACACATGCTGGATGTACCCTGACTTCACCTGTGCAGACCGCCGAACATTCCTCTCAGTACTGAGCAACATTGTCTCCGTTAAGATCAAAGGGGGTATCTTCAGGACATCATACGCCATGGCACTTGGTGGGTTTAGGAGAGAGGTGGCACGGCACTCTGGATCTGTTTCGAGGATGGTTGAGGTTTGCAATTGTCCGGCACCCTACACTGGCACTTCCTGCCACCTATGTCGCGAGGGACTGTGGCATAAGAGCGGCTGGGGATGTAAACCGTGCGATTGTAATGGATACAGCCTGAAATGCGACAGTTTCACTGGCTACTGTTCCGATTGTGCGTATGATACAGCCGGTACCCACTGTTCCGAGTGTGCGAGGGGTTTCTACGGTGTGCCCGATGGTGCCCCTAACCCCTGTAAACCGTGCCCGTGCAATGATCGAGCGGACGCGTGCACCACAACAGAAAGTGGCGGGTTCGGTGAATGTGTTGACTGCAAAGATGGGTACACTGGCCGACAGTGTGAGACATGTGCCGATGGTTACTATGGTAACCCAGCCCTCGGTGTTCCATGCCGGGCGTGTGAGTGCAGTGGAAACATCGACCTCACCGCCCAGGGCAACTGTCATAACGTGACCGGAGAGTGCTTGAGGTGTTTGAACCACACAACGGGTTTCAAATGTGACGAGTGTATCCGGGGTTACCATGGTGATGCTACCCGGGGAGCGTGTGTACAGTGTAACTGCAACATGGTTGGGTCCAGGGATAATATTTGTGATCCTCGTAACGGTCAGTGTAGGTGTAAAGATAATGTGGTGGGGAGATGGTGTGATAGGTGTGAGAAGGAGAACTGGGGATTGTCCAGTGGAGAGGGGTGTCAACCGTGTCAGTGTGATGTTAGTGGTACCCTTTTCAGGTACGTAACATGCACTATGCAGTTAGTTATAAGAAGGGGTTGGGGTGGCCACCACGTAACATGCAGTTAGTTGTAATTTAGGAAGGGGGGGTCAGTGGTACCCTTTTCAGGTACGTAACATGCACAGTTAGTGGTACCCTTTTCAGGTACGTAACATGCAGTTAGTTGTAATTTAGGAAGGGGGGGGGGTCAGTGGTACCCTTTTCAGGTACGTAACATGTAGTTAGTTGTAATTTAGGAAGGGGGGGGGGGCGGCCACCACTGAATACATGCAGGTAGTTAGAGTGTAGACTAGTCTGTAGAGGGGAGAGGCGATAGAGAGATGTACAATATACATCGATGTATAGATGTGTGTAGAAATGTGCAGATGTGTAGATAACTAATTATTTGGAGGGCTGTCATTACGTATTATATTCTGGGGTAGCTATCTAATAAAACGACATGTTTGCACCATATAGTTGTCTTCAATTCATTGTTCGTTATATTTCATATTCCTCCTAGGTCACGTGACTGCGACGTGAGAACGGGCCAGTGTGACTGTCGAGCAGATCGGCAATACCGGCGATGTGACGGTTGCGTGAATGGCTACTACCTCAGATCGGGTGTCTGTGTGGGCTGCCAGTGTCCCGTGTCCCGGAGTTCAAACTATAGCTGCAACGGGGTAACAGGATCTTGTTACTGTCTCCCTGCATACACGGGGCCACGGTGTGAAGTAGCGGCGTGTCTCCGGGGCAGTTGGAGCGACTGGGACAGGTGCAGTAAGGGGTGTGGTAATGGCACCCAGACGAGGACTAGAAGAGTGTTCCTACCTGATGACGAGGTGTTAGCAATGGGTCTACCCGGGGAGGAGTGTGGGAGTATCGAAACAGAGCAGAGATCTTGCAACACGGCCCAATGTGAACAGGTAACGGATGGGGGAGAGTGGTGTGGTGTGGTGGAGACTGTCCAACCTCTACACTGGGATGGGTGTAGGACACGGAGGAGCACGAGGGTGTTGGAGTGCGGGGGGGGCAAGTGCTCATGGTGTATGAGTTGCATCCCAGCTAACCCAGAGGAACTGTACCGTGGGAAGGGGATTGGAAGGTCTTGATGGCAACAGAAGGGGGTTCTGATAGTTACGGGTTAGCAATGCCGGGAGATGTCGGAGGTAGGAACGAGCAGTATTTTCTGGCAAAATACGTGCCTAATGTTACTAGATAAGGGATTGGGGGAGGGGGGTGGGTGGCGTGGAAGACTTGTCAAACCACTTTGACTGATGACAGGAAACGGGAGTACATGTTAGGTGTTAAGTGGGGGCAAGTGTTACAAAGTGTATATGTTTCAAACTTTCCATTGACAAAGGGTTTCAAAGGGCATTGTTGTCACATGGTAGGAGATTTGGAAGTTTTGAACACTTTGTAAACAGTGGGTGTCTAAATTTAACAAGGACTATGTAACAATTGCCGGGTAACATGGCGGTTAGGATTGGGTGCAGATTATTGGAAAAGCTTACTATTTAGTTACTACCCCCGACTGTACTACAGTAGATGTAGGTGTTACTATGCGACTATAACACGTTACAAAGACATCCTTCAATTACACATGAGTGTAAATTATCTCTAACGAATAAGAGGAGACAGAGGGACAAAATATATGGCCGGAATAACGCACACACACACACCTAGCCATCTAGTTTAAGAATAATAATATGCGGACATCATGCCGCATTTTAATGCATCCTATGACTGTCAGAGAGAACGGATCTAGACTCTCGAGCGGCCCTCCCCGATGGGGGAAGAGGAAGCAGTACGCGGACGAGCGAGAATCGGCAGAAAGATTTGACGACGGCCTCTTCCTAGATGTATTTCCGTATAATTTCACTGTTTGCAAGTGTACAAAGTGATCTGTGTGCGAGATCATGCAGGTCAGTTATTATGAGGTTATCTGATACTATAAGTTCCCAGCCGAGCACTATAATGGATCTCTATAATATAATGCATATCAAAACAAGAAGTTTTCTGATAATAGAAAAAACAAAATAATATTAATATATTTGTTTCCTCTTGTCTCAAAATATATATTTTACACGCTTGATCTTCCAGAGAAATAATGATGATTTAATATGTACATTAGTATAATATGAGTGTTTTACTTCATGCGTAATTTAACGGAAAAAATGGATTAAAAAGTTTTGAAATTGTCAAATTTAAAGAGCAAAAATACTTGAGGTAAGAATTATCACACGGTAAAGCAGTGGAGATAGGATGATAAAATAGGAGGGATAAGAAAATATAATTATATATATGCACATTTTATGTAGGTAGGCTCTTTGTTGAAACTTGAGTCGGCACATGTGATGTTTGACTTCCCCATAAAATAACCTTAACGGGATAAAATATTCTTTCTTTCTCTCTCTATAACAGCTGTCTCTCTCTCTCTCTCTCCTCTCTCTCCTCTATCTCTCTCTCTCCTTCTCTCTCTTCTCTCTCTCTTCTCCTCTCTCTCTCTCTCTCTCGTCTCTCTCTCTTCTCTCTCTCTCTCTTCCTCTCTCTCTTCTCTCTCTCTACTTCTCTCTCTCTGGGGGGGGGGCCGGCTGAAGTTTTTGAAGTTTTTTGAAGTCAACCTTCAAAAACTTCAAAGAGAAAACTTAGGGTGGAAAACTTCAAAAACTTCAAAAACTTCAAAAACTCATATCTCCTAACCGTTGGAGATATGGCCCTATGTTGCTTCATAACTCTTATATAAACTCGAGGCCGCTGATGATTTTGGTGTCCATATTTTTTTCACTACTCCCTTAATAAAAAATTTGCAATTGGTGAAACTGTGGAAAGAAAAGGGTGTGGCCCCAAAATTTTTTTTGAAAATTTACTTCATAATTTTTAACACTTTCTTGGCATTTTCTAGGCATTTTTTTTGAGTTATAGAATGAAAATGATATCTGTTTTTACAAAAAATTTAAATTTTTTACACCAAATTGTGCCATGGATTTCATGGCTAGGAATCATTGTAAATATCCTAATTTGTGGTAGAAAAAGGGCAGACAAGGACGGATAACTTTGCCACAATATGTATTAAGGATGAAACTAACCTAAACAAGTGTAATAATAGTCACTGATAGCATATAAAAGTAGTTTAGAGTTTTTGAAGTTTTTTAAGTTTTTGAAGTCAACTTCAAAAACTTCAAAAACTCAAAAAGTAGGGTGGAAAACTTCAAACTTCAAAAACTTCAGCCGGCCCCCCCCCCTCTCTCTCTCTCTCTCTCTCTCTCTCTCTCTCTCTCTCTCTCTCTCTCTCTCTCTCTCTCTCTAACAGCTGTCTCTCTCTAGCTCTCTCTCTCTCTCTCAATAACTCACTCTCTCTTTCTCTCTCTCTCTCTCTCTAGCTCTCTCAATAACGCACTCTCTCTCTATTTCTTTCTCTATCCCTCAACCACTAGTCTTCGTTCTGATGTTCTAAATAAAACCACGTTTATTTTCACGTGCTAAATATCGTCCCTAATTGTACACCCTTTCCTAACGAATATGAATATAGTGAATACATATACATATATATCGTAACCATAATAATATTTAATTAATAATTAACCGTGCAGCCCATTAATTGGTTGATTGGTTGGTGGTTCCACTCCTGGTTATCCTCTAAAAACGTGTACTGTACGTGAGATGAACTGACGACATATCGGGCAATCCTGAAAGGAACGGTTGTTAGAAATAATCTTGGAAGGAGCGGCTATTATTTTGGAAGGGGAATTATAACATGTGAAATACTGGATGTAGGGAAAGAAATATATCTAGAGAGAGTACTAGAGTCTATTATAGTCTTGTGTAGCTCACATTTTATTTCCCTGTGAGGGTTCATTGTTTAAGTAGACTGTAGAGAAAATCAAAATTGATTCTTATATTATCATCCTGAATTGCTCTTACGGCATTCAAAATTCATACCCAACACCACCAGTCTCCCCCACATGCATCACACAAGTCACATGTTCCATTTAATATTCATTACAAAATAAAACATAGCCCATTAGCAAGGGACGTCAATCTGAGTGAGAGGAAGAAGAGAGCAAGCGCAGGGACTGAGCAGAGTCGATAACGATGTTAGTAGCCGTCCGAATGATCCGTTACGCTAGGTCACCGAGTAAGAAAGGGGCGCCTGCTATTGAGAGGATCATGGTCAATGGATGATGCGATTCTATATATACATAGTTGGAAGACCGAACGCGCGAGCTGAGAGATGAGTAGTATTGGCAGAATAGTAGGACCCGCGAGAGGGAAGATGTTGCAGGAAAGGTGATACAAAGGAGAAAGTAGTCGAGGGACAGAAGGCAAGGAGAGAGACGAGGAGAGAGAGGCAATAGCGAGAGAAGAGAGAGAGAGGCAGAGAGGGCAGGTGAGAAAGAGAGAGCAGAGTTATCTTCAGTTGACTAGGGAGATCGAACGGAGAGAGATGAGAGAGGAGAGAAGAGGATGAAGAGAGAGAGGGAGGAAATGAGGGGACAGTCGGCAGACGAGAGGAGCTGAGATGTGCCGTGGAAGAGCGTGCAGATTAGCGGCGACTTGGTGGATAAGGAGAAAGCTACGGAAAGATGGTGATGAGCTATCGATGTTGACGGTCCAGATAGATGGGAAGGAATTGCTAAACCGACCGCCTGGCAGAAGGAGAGAGACGAGAGTAGTGGTTTGAAGTGATGTCTGTTCGTTTGTTTTCTCTAGATCCTTCTCCAAAGTGTAATGCACAGCTGCCAAAGAAACCCCTTCCCCCTCAGATTCCCTCACTTCAAATACCTACTCGCGCGTGGATGCGCAAGATATGAATTAAACGCCGGTAGTCTTATATTGAGTATCGATTATATAACTTTGAAAACTATACAACATAGTTAAAGCCTTGTTAAGTTCCTTTCTCTGTTTTCTTAATAAACTGTTCAACTTCACGCCATCTCTCTCTATTGAATACATTACACAATGCCAGTCCTCAACATAGCTCATGTGAAATACGTCGTTAGCAGGCGAACAGGTGCATATACACCTGGTCTATCCAGATTCAGTGAGAACAGCGATGTATCCTGTCTGCCAGCCGAGCGCAGTATACCCAGATGAATGAGAATCAGGGTGTCTCCTGTCTGCAGATTCAGTGAGAATCAGGGTGTCTCCTGTCTGCAGATTCAGTGAGAATCAGGGTGTATCCTGTCTGCAGATTCAGTGAGAATCAGGGTGTATCCTGTCTGCAGATTCAGTGAGAATCAGGGTGTATCCTGTCTGCAGATTCAGTGAGAATCAGGGTGTCTCCTGTCTGCAGATTCAGTGAGAATCAGGGTGTATCCTGTCTGCAGATTCAGTGAGAATCAGGGTGTATCCTGTCTGCAGATTCAGTGAGAATCAGGGTGTCTCCTGTCTGCAGATTCAGTGAGAATCAGGGTGTCTCCTGTCTGCAGATTCAGTGAGAATCAGGGTGTATCCTGTCTGCAGATTCAGTGAGAATCAGGGTGTATCCTGTCTGCAGATTCAGTGAGAATCAGGGTGTATCCTGTCTGCAGATTCAGTGAGAATCAGGGTGTATCCTGTCTGCAGATTCAGTGAGAATCAGGGTGTATCCTGTCTGCAGATTCAGTGAGAATCAGGGTGTCTCCTGTCTGCAGATTCAGTGAGAATCAGGGTGTATCCTGTCTGCAGATTCAGTGAGAATCAGGGTGTATCCTGTCTGCAGATTCAGTGAGAATCAGGGTGTATCCTGTCTGCAGATTCAGTGAGAATCAGGGTGTCTCCTGTCTGCAGATTCAGTGAGAATCAGGGTGTCTCCTGTCTGCAGATTCAGTGAGAATCAGGGTGTATCCTGTCTGCAGATTCAGTGAGAATCAGGGTGTATCCTGTCTGCAGATTCAGTGAGAATCAGGGTGTATCCTGTCTGCAGATTCAGTGAGAATCAGGGTGTCTCCTGTCTGCAGATTCAGTGAGAATCAGGGTGTCTCCTGTCTGCAGATTCAGTGAGAATCAGGGTGTATCCTGTCTGCAGATTCAGTGAGAATCAGGGTGTCTCCTGTCTGCAGATTCAGTGAGAATCAGGGTGTATCCTGTCTGCAGATTCAGTGAGAATCAGGGTGTCTCCTGTCTGCAGATTCAGTGAGAATCAGGGTGTATCCTGTCTGCAGATTCAGTGAGAATCAGGGTGTATCCTGTCTGCAGATTCAGTGAGAATCAGGGTGTCTCCTGTCTGCAGATTCAGTGAGAATCAGGGTGTCTCCTGTCTGCAGATTCAGTGAGAATCAGGGTGTACTCCTGTCTGCAGATTCAGTGAGAATCAGGGTGTATCCTGTCTGCAGATTCAGTGAGAATCAGGGTGTATCCTGTCTGCAGATTCAGTGAGAATCAGGGTGTCTCCTGTCTGCAGATTCAGTGAGAATCAGGGTGTATCCTGTCTGCAGATTCAGTGAGAATCAGGGTGTATCCTGTCTGCAGATTCAGTGAGAATCAGGGTGTATCCTGTCTGCAGATTCAGTGAGAATCAGGGTGTCTCCTGTCTGCAGATTCAGTGAGAATCAGGGTGTCTCCTGTCTGCAGATTCAGTGAGAATCAGGGTGTATCCTGTCTGCAGATTCAGTGAGAATCAGGGTGTCTCCTGTCTGCAGATTCAGTGAGAATCAGGGTGTCTCCTGTCTGCAGATTCAGTGAGAATCAGGGTGTATCCTGTCTGCAGATTCAGTGAGAATCAGGGTGTATCCTGTCTGCAGATTCAGTGAGAATCAGGGTGTATCCTGTCTGCAGATTCAGTGAGAATCAGGGTGTCTCCTGTCTGCAGATTCAGTGAGAATCAGGGTGTCTCCTGTCTGCAGATTCAGTGAGAATCAGAGGTGTTCCTGTCTGCAGATTCAGTTGAGAATCAGGGTGTCTCCTGTCTGCCAGATTCAGTGAGAATCAGGGTGTATCCTGTCTGCAGATTCAGTGAGAATCAGGGTGTATCCTGTCTGCAGATTCAGTGAGAATCAGGGTGTATCCTGTCTGCAGATTCAGTGAGAATCAGGGTGTCTCCTGTCTGCAGATTCAGTGAGAATCAGGGTGTATCCTGTCTGCAGATTCAGTGAGAATCAGGTGTATCCTGTCTGCAGATTCAGTGAGAATCAGGGTGTCTCCTGTCTGCAGATTCAGTGAGAATCAGGGTGTATCCTGTCTGCAGATTCAGTGAGAATCAGGGTGTATCCTGTCTGCAGATTCAGTGAGAATCAGGGTGTATCCTGTCTGCAGATTCAGTGAGAATCAGGGTGTATCCTGTCTGCAGATTCAGTGAGAATCAGGGTGTATCCTGTCTGCAGATTCAGTGAGAATCAGGGTGTATCCTGTCTGCAGATTCAGTGAGAATCAGGGTGTATCCTGTCTGCAGATTCAGTGAGAATCAGGGTGTCTCCTGTCTGCAGATTCAGTGAGAATCAGGGTGTATCCTGTCTGCAGATTCAGTGAGAATCAGGGTGTATCCTGTCTGCAGATTCAGTGAGAATCAGGGTGTATCCTGTCTGCAGATTCAGTGAGAATCAGGGTGTCTCCTGTCTGCAGATTCAGTGAGAATCAGGGTGTCTCCTGTCTGCAGATTCAGTGAGAATCAGGGTGTATCCTGTCTGCAGATTCAGTGAGAATCAGGGTGTATCCTGTCTGCAGATTCAGTGAGAATCAGGGTGTATCCTGTCTGCAGATTCAGTGAGAATCAGGGTGTATCCTGTCTGCAGATTCAGTGAGAATCAGGGTGTATCCTGTCTGCAGATTCAGTGAGAATCAGGGTGTATCCTGTCTGCAGATTCAGTGAGAATCAGGGTGTATCCTGTCTGCAGATTCAGTGAGAATCAGGGTGTATCCTGTCTGCAGATTCAGTGAGAATCAGGGTGTATCCTGTCTGCAGATTCAGTGAGAATCAGGGTGTCTCCTGTCTGCAGATTCAGTGAGAATCAGGGTGTATCCTGTCTGCAGATTCAGTGAGAATCAGAGTGTCTCCTGTCTGCAGATTCAGTGAGAATCAGGGTGTCTCCTGTCTGCAGATTCAGTGAGAATCAGGGTGTATCCTGTCTGCAGATTCAGTGAGAATCAGGGTGTATCCTGTCTGCAGATTCAGTGAGAATCAGGGTGTCTCCTGTCTGCAGATTCAGTGAGAATCAGGGTGTCTCCTGTCTGCAGATTCAGTGAGAATCAGGGTGTATCCTGTCTGCAGATTCAGTGAGAATCAGGGTGTATCCTGTCTGCAGATTCAGTGAGAATCAGGGTGTCTCCTGTCTGCAGATTCAGTGAGAATCAGGGTGTATCCTGTCTGCAGATTCAGTGAGAATCAGGGTGTATCCTGTCTGCAGATTCAGTGAGAATCAGGGTGTATCATGTCTGCAGATTCAGTGAGAATCAGGGTGTCTCCTGTCTGCAGATTCAGTGAGAATCATTGTGTCTCCTGTCTGCAGATTCAGTGAGAATCAGGGTGTATCCTGTCTGCAGATTCAGTGAGAATCAGGGTGTATCCTGTCTGCAGATTCAGTGAGAATCAGGGTGTATCCTGTCTGCAGATTCAGTGAGAATCAGGGTGTATCCTGTCTGCAGATTCAGTGAGAATCAGGGTGTATCCTGTCTGCAGATTCAGTGAGAATCAGGGTGTATCCTGTCTGTAGATTCAATGAGAATCAGGGTGTATCCTGTCTGTAGATTCAGTGAGAATCAGGGTGTATCCTGTCTGCAGATTCAGTGAGAATCAGGGTGTCTCCTGTCTGCAGATTCAGTGAGAATCAGGGTGTCTCCTGTCTGCAGATTCAGTGAGAATCAGGGTGTATCCTGTCTGTAGATTCAGTGAGAATCAGGGTGTATCCTGTCTGCAGATTCAGTGAGCATTAGGGTGTATCCTGTCTGCAGATTCAGTGAGAATCAGGGTGAATCCTGTCTGTAGATTCAGTGAGAATCAGGGTGAATCCTGTCTGCAGATTCAGTGAGAATCAGGGTGTCTCCTGTCTGCAGATTCAGTGAGAATCAGGGTGTATCCTGTCTGTAGATTCAGTGAGAATCAGGGTGTATCCTGTCTGCAGATTCAGTGAGAATCAGGGTGTATCCTGTCTGCAGATTCAGTGAGAATCAGGGTGTATCCTGTCTGCAGATTCAGTGAGAATCAGGGTGTATCCTGTCTGCAGATTCAGTGAGAATCAGGGTGTATCCTGTCTGCAGATTCAGTGAGAATCAGGGTGTATCCTGTCTGCAGATTCAGTGAGAATCAGGGTGTATCCTGTCTGCAGATTCAGTGAGAATCAGGGTGTATCCTGTCTGCAGATTCAGTGAGAATCAGGGTGTATCCTGTCTGCAGATTCAGTGAGAATCAGGGTGTATCCTGTCTGCAGATTCAGTGAGAATCAGGGTGTATCCTGTCTGCAGATTCAGTGAGAATCAGGGTGTATCCTGTCTGCAGATTCAGTGAGAATCAGGGTGTATCCTGTCTGTAGATTCATCCAGGAAACACACGCAATATATTGTTCCAAACCCCAAATATATTGGCTGATTTGTTATTGGGCCAATATATTACATCTCTGAGACACCAATGTCTATTATAATACTCTACTAACATTCTTCTTATTCTCCACCCCTCCCACCCCAAATGTAAACCAGATTGGTCATCAGTCCATTCTTGAGGCGCAGTTGTTATATGAATTATGCAAGCCTTGCATAACTATAATGTATATTGCATGGGTACGTGTTTTTTAGTCAACACTGCGCTGTATATCTGTATATATGTAACGTCAATACATTTCAAATCACGACATTTACAGTGCTGTATAAAAAATACGAGTACAATGGTGAGATAAGTATTTTAGTTAATAAGTAAAGATAAATTCTATGCAATGAAATATCGATGTGATATACATCTCAGACAGATCAAACTATTATAGGGTAACAGGATAACCAAGCGGCTCAGTCAGAATATTAATAGCAATATACATATCATCCACTGTCTGGTATTATACTACCAGACAGATCACTCAATAAGCAGCTCAGTCAGATAATAATTTGAGCCTGATGATGATGCTATGCTATGCTATGCTATGCTATGCGTTCTTCTACAATAAAAATCCCATCTACTTGTTTCGTACAGCCGGAAGGAGAAAACTAAACTTCCTCATTGATATGCGTCTAATAAACAACCAACCGATCCTTATTCTCAATAAAAGATACCTTCAGTTTTCTGGAGCAAGAGAGACAGCACACAAAATGTCCACACTCCAGTAGTACACAATCCACTGTGGCATCCCAACATATTTTACAGGTGTCCTCCTCCCGTCTCTCCCCCACGTTCTTCTTTCTCTCCCAGTACAAGTCACATACCTGATGGATGGGTAATGTGTCGTTACCAAGGTGACGGAGGGGGGTAATATGTTGTTACCAAGGTGATGGAGGGGGGTAATGTGTCGTTACCAAGGTGATGGAGGGGGGTAATGTGTCGTTATCAAGGTGATGGAGGGGGGTAATGTGTCGTTACCAAGGTGATGGAGGGGGGTAATATGTCGTTACCAAGGTGATGGAGGGGGGTAATGTGTCGTTACCAAGGTGGTGGAGGGGTAATGTGTCGTTACCAAGGTGATGGAGGGATAATGTGTCGTTACCAAGGTGATGGAGGGGGTAATGTGTCGTTACCAAGGTGATGGAGGGGGGTAATGTGTCGTTACCAAGGTGATGGAGGGGGGTAATGTGTCGTTACCAAGGTGATGGAGGGGGTAATGTGTCGTTACCAAGGTGATGGAGGGGGTAATGTGTCGTTACCTAGGTGATGGATGGGTTATGGCAGACGGCCGACGGTGGTAACGAGGGGTAACCTGTTTTGGGGGTCGGGGAAGTTCTGATACCCTCAAGTATATTAGGTCGCTAGATCGATATTGGAAAACAGTAAACTTTCGTATTCGGAAAAATGGCCAAACAGTTTCTATTATTTAGGCTTATTTGGACTTTCATTCTAAACGATAATGTAGTTAGAATCCTCTAGTAGTAGTATAATCCTCCCAAATCGCGTATAAAAGTGTTAAAATCATGATTTTTATAGGGGCAATGTAATTCCTTCACTAAATGATACTAAAAGGTCCACCCTACCACCAAACGGAAGTTTACCAATCAACTCCATGGGGGGAGGTCCGATAATTGGCCTTAATTGACACCTGTATTTTCAGCCTGAGGCCAAAACCATAAGTACCCTTAAAATAGGAGTAGAGACAAATCTGAGGGCACTAAAGTGATCAGCGTCCTCGCATTAGTGGGGGTATGTGGTGGAATTATGTCTCTATCTCATCTGGTTAATTAGATAATTGGATAATTAGATATGCGCAAAACCGTATTTTGGCTATATGGCTATAGCCACTTAGGAATGGTTTAGAGACGTTTCATCGGTGCCAATTTGTAGGCAAAGGCCAAGTTATGGGGGGTCGACGTCGGGCTTTTAAGCCCTATCTTCAACCGTTTAGCCGTTATTTGGCTTTAAAGGTGCTCAAAATCGGGTTTTTTACCGTTTTTTGCTCATTTTGAGTACCTTTAAAGCCAAATAACGGCTAAACGGTTGAAGATAGAGCTTAAAAGTCCGACGTCGACCCCCCATAACTTGGCCTTTGCCTACAAATTGGCACCAATGAAACGTCTCTAAACCATTCCTAAGTGGCTATAGCCATATAGCCAAAATACGGTTATGCGCATATCTAATTATCCAATTATCTAATTAACCAGATGAGATAGACACTTAATTCCACCACCTACCCCCACTAATGCGAGGACGCTGATCACTTTAGTGCCCTCAGATTTGTCTCTACTTCTATTTCAAGGGTACTTATGGTTTTGGCCTCAGGCTGAAAATACAGGTGTCAATTAAGGCCAATTATCGGACCTCCCCCCATGGAGTTGGTTGGTAAACTCTTGTTTGGTGGTAGGGTGGACCTTTTAGTATCATTTAGTGAAGGAATTACATTGCCCCTATAAATTTTATGTTCAAAGCACGATTTTGGAGGATTAGTACTAGAGAGACTTGGAGTGTAGAGCTAGATTCCACTGTCAGGCTCTGACGACGGTCCTAGTGCGCTCCGTATAGGGTCAGGCCAATGTTCTGACAGAGATTCCGTGACCCACAGACTGAGGTTACCACTTAACCACGCATGATCTAACTGAGTACTGAGTCGGATGAATCGCTCGAAATGGGCAGCGGATTTTAAGTAAATTTCGAGAATTCGATCATAGAATTACATGCTAGGAGGTAAGCAGGAAGAGTGAATATAATGTCCTTGATAACAAGGCTGGGATACCAGGTATTTCTTGGTTGCTATGGCTACCGCATATTCCAGCATGTTAAATCGGGAGCCTCCAGCCCGTTTCATCATTTCTATACAAACAAAAATCCAAAAATTCTGGAAATTCTTATCCAGACTTACCCTTTTTTGTAACTCTGACTTCTCGATGCACCCCTTGTAATCGACGCAGTAGTTCTCCAAAATGTCCTGAAATGAGGGAGGAAGATTGTTACACGAACCATGAAATACTTTGGTTTTCAGAAAATATAAGTTTAGTGTACGCTAGCAGTGATCAAGTGCGATGATAGAAATTGTGCGAAATGCGAGTTGTACGGGAGGAGAGAGAGAGAGAGAGAGAGAGAGAGAGAGAGAGAGAGAGAGAGAGAGAGAGAGAGAGAGAGAGAGATTGCACAGGAACAAATCATATTGTATGTAATGTTAGCACAGACGAAGACCTGTAGTATACTGCAGTACACTGTAGTATACTGCAGTATAATACACACACGGTAGATTTAACATCTGGCATAGACAAGGGCAGAAATTACCATTCCTTCTTAAAATTCGGTACGAGGAACATGAATTTTCGGGTCCTTGCACCTCTCACTTCAAATTCTAGAACATTCCAGGTTTTCTTCCAGCTTCAATTCTCATTATTAGTAAGGGTTGAATTCTGGGAGCTATATTTGATGCTTTGTGCGAGCTAAAGCTTTTAGTCTGCATATATAATGGTTGGCAATGCATGTGGCACATCAATCTATACACACCCTGTCTGTGTGTACTGTGTCTGTGTGTACTGTGTCTGTGTGTACTGTGTCTGTGTGTACTGTGTCTGTGTGTACTGTGTCTGTGTGTACTGTGTCTGTGTGTACTGTGTCTGTATGTACTGTGTCTGTGTGTACTGTGTCTGTGTGTACTGTGTCTGTGTGTACTGTGTCTGTGTGTACTGTGTCTGTGTGTACTGTGTCTGTGTGTACTGTGTCTGTGTGTACTGTGTCTGTGTGTACTGTGTCTGTGTGTACTGTGTCTGTGTGTACTGTGTACTGTGTCTGTGTGTACTGTGTCTGTGTGTACTGTGTCTGTGTGTATTGTGTCTGTGTGTATTGTGTCTGTGTGTACTGTGTCTGTGTGTATTGTGTCTGTGTGTACTGTGTCTGTGTGTACTGTGTCTGTGTGTACTGTGTCTGACGTCTGTGTGTACTGTGTCTGTGTGTACTGTGTCTGTGTGTACTGTGTCTGTGTGTATTGTGTCTGTGTGTACTGTGTCTGTGTGTACTGTGTCTGTGTGTATTGTGTCTGTGTGTACCCTGTCTGTGTGTACTGTGTATTGTGTCTGTGTGTACTGTGTCTGTGTGTACTGTGTCTGTGTGTACTGTGTCTGTGTGTATTGTGTCTGTGTGTACTGTGCCTGTGTGTACTGTGTCTGTGTGTATTGTGTACTGTGTGTATTGTGTCTGTGTCTGTGTGTACTGTGTGTACTGTGTCTGTGTGTACTGTGTCTGTGTGTACTGTGTCTGTGTGTACTGTGTCTGTGTGTACTGTGTCTGTGTGTACTGTGTCTGTGTGTACTGTGTCTGTGTGTACTGTGTCTGTGTGTACTGTGTCTGTGTGTACTGTGTCTGTGTGTACTGTGTCTGTGTGTACTGTGTCTGTGTGTATTGTGTGTTATACAAATCTCATTGTTCATACTACGAGCTGAGTCCCTGTCATGTCCACCCTGTATAACTGCACACAATCCTTACACTTGCTCAACCCTCTCTCACCCCGCAAATAAAGGAGGGTCAGAGTTCATAATAACACCTGTTTTCAATCTTTACATAACATAACCCTCTGTGTATCACTATAGGTGTTTATCAATTTGTGTACCACATGGTTAGACTTCTCGAAAATCATCACCCAATATGTCTCAGCTGCCATAGCTATAATAATAATCCACAATCCCACCACTCAGAAAAATATCACTGTAAGAAACTTAGGTCACGTTACTTTTTGGTGACGCACTGATCCCACTACCAGCCGCGACGAGAGGGGATGGTATATCATCAACGTTACTCCATGCCAGGAACCGACCGAATCAGGAAATACTGGTCCCTGATTGGCTGATAACCAGTCACGTGACCTAAATAACGAGTTCTGATCGGTTGTTTACTTGTTTCGGTCGGTTCCTGCTCCATGCTAAGAGGTTATAATAAGTTTGGTCGCTGTGTGACGTCAAAGATATAATACATGGATGGAGAGATGAATGATGATAGAAAACGTTTTGAGGTGAATGGAAAGGGGTACATGTGAGAAGAGGGAAGTTCGAGTGGAGAGATGAGAGGGGGAGACAGGGAAAAGGGGCGTTGAGTAGAGGGGAGAGAGGGTAAGATATGAGAGAGAGGAAGGAGAGGAAGAGAAGAAGAGAGAGAGAAGGAGTTAATTATGCGGAGGAGAGCCCGCCTGGAAGAGGAGGGGGAAGAATTTTATACCCGATGCTGAGATGAGAGTCGAGAAGGAGGAAGAATAGAAGGCAAAGAGAGAATAAGAGAGAGAGAGAGGGAGGGAGAGTTAGAGCGAGAGAAAATTTCAATCAAAGTGAAGCCCAACAAGAAAATACCCTAGCTCGAACGAGAACGAGAGATTCCTCTGTCGTGTATTGTTACACTCTCTCAAGAAATTATACTCGGAGAGTCTCAACTAGTGCATATTATAATGATAATGAATATAACCTGCCTTGCTCGACCCTCCCTCCTAGAAAGGGTTTGAACAAAACAAAATATAACTTGAACTTGAGCTCTGTTATTATACAAGTCTGTGAAGATCTCTAGAACCAAATAAGAGTAGTCTCTATTAAGGGTACGCTAACCAAAATTTTTTTTCGAGTGCAGGGAAATCTCTCACCGTAGGGTTGTAGGCCATACCAAGGAGACCTCAAATATGCAATTTTAGCCCTTAAGTCGAATTCATATTTTTGCTACAGCTGTTTAAAATATGTCCTGTAAATACGTTTTTGGCATCTCAAAAAATTTTTTTAAAAGATAGGAGCATGAAAATTTGGGGATTTGAAGAGGACATGAAGGTGAATAACCACAAAAATGTTTTTTGCAATCCGAGCTGATTTCCGGTCCTGAGATGGATTTCTTTTTTTCCACTTTAACGCCCTTTTTGGCAAAGTTCCGAAAACATGTGAAAGCTGTAAATTGGTGAAAAGTTGCGTCTAACGATTATCTAAGTGGCCATAAATTTTGGGCGTGTCCTTATTTGAGATAAGCTGTACAGAGTTTTTTTTGTGAAAGCCATCATTTCAGAAATAAATAAATTCCCTGTATCTCAAAAACGACTGATCGTAGAGACCTGAGACTATGCTTAAACGATTCAGAAGGTCCGATTTTGGGGGGGTCTTCTGAGAGACATTTTGCTCCTACTTCAACCGTTTTTGCTGTAATTGCGAAAAACAAATTCTATGAAAAGGGCGAAAGCTAAAATCCAATATCCTGTAATTAGGGAATTTTAGCTAAGAAAGGACCGAACCTATGGAAAAATGTGTAACAAGCTAATTCCTTCACTATTTGGTCCATATGGGTCCCTATAATCACCAAAAACAAAATCACAAAAAATCCACGATGGCGAAGATGGGTTTTTGTTTTTCGCAATTACAGCAAAAACGGTTGAAGTAGGAGCAAAATGTCTCTCAGAAGACCCCCCCAAAATCGGACCTTCTGAATCGTTTAAGTATAGTCTCAGGTCTCTACGATCAGTCGTTTTTGAGATACAGGGAATTTATTTATTTCTGAAATGATGGCTTTAACAAAAAAAACTCTGTACAGCTTATCTCAAATAAGGACACGCCCAAAATTTATGGCCACTTAGATAATCGTTAGACGCAACTTTTCACCAATTTACAGCTTTTACATGTTTTCGGAACTTTTCCAAAAAGGGCGTTAAAGTGGAAAAAAAGAAATCCATCTCAGGACCGGAAATCAGCTCGGATTGCAAAAAAATTTTTTGTGGTTATTCACCTTCATGTCCTCTTCAAATCCCCAAATTTTCATGCTCCTATCTTTTAAAAAAATTTTTTGAGATGCCAAAAACGTATTTACAGGACATATTTTAAACAGCTGTAGCAAAAATATGAATTCGACTTGAGAGCTCAAATTGCATATTTGAGGTCTCCTTGGCATGGCCTACAACCCTACGGTGAGAGATTTCCCTGCACTCGAAAAAATTTTTTGGTTAGCGTACCCTTAATAGACTTAGATTTCCTTAATTCTTGTGTACACTAGAGGGAATACATAAAGTACAAATAGTACTGCACTATAATATATTTCCATTCTTAGTGAGATCACGGATGATCAACTCCCCCAGTTCCAAAATCACCTTTCAAGTGCTCAAGATCCCCTATTTTCCTTCCCTCCTGTGCTGTCTCTCGCAATGTCACATGCACCCTCTTTCTAGGTATGAGAGGGTACAATCACTTTGGTAACGAAGTTACCCCTCCCTTGCCGGCGCGCGAGCCGCGAAGTGTGAGGTGTCTTCGATACCAAACAATCACTCACCTTTCTAGTACTAAAAACTCTAAAATCACTCACCTTTCTAGTACTAAAAACTCTAAAATCACTCACCTTCAGCTCTTTTACGGTAAGATTCTGAATGTCAGCCTCGTTTCGTATGGAGAGGAGGGAGTTCTTGGGGGGCTGTAGACAGCACTTCTGTAGTGCCCCTCGGGTCTCACACGGATGAACATTCGCTGTGGAGAATAGAACTTCATGGGGGTAGTTGGGGAATACTGGGGGTAGTTGGAGAAATGAGAGAATACTGGGGGTAGTTGGAGAATTGAGAGAATACTGGGGGTAGTTGGTGAATACTGGGGTAGTTGGAGAAATGAGAGAATACTGGGGGGTAGTTGGAGAATTGAGAGAATACTGGGGGTAGTTGGGGAATACTGGGGTAGTTGGTGAAATGAGAGAATACTGGGGGTAGTTGGAGAAATGAGGGAACACTGGGGGTAGTTGGAGAATTGAGAGAAGTGTGGGCAGGCAGTTGGGGTTATAATGTGTATCAGAAGACCGGATACTGGACGAGAAAGACAGACAGACGGACATACAGACAGAGTACAGACCCACAAACAAACTCACAAACACACTCACAAACACACTCACAAACACACTCACAAACACACTCACAAACACACTCACAAACACACTCACAAACAGACTCACATGTAGAGCAGCAACTTCCCATAAAACCGCATTTTACACCGGGTCCCTAATCATGATATCTGGCACTAGAGGTATTAGGGTTAGTATAAAGATCACTTTTATTGAATGATAGATCTAGCACTAGAAGTATTAGGGTTAGTATAAAGATCACTTTTATCATGATAGATCTGGCAGTAGAGGAGGTATCAGGGTTTAGTTAGGTTGCTCCACAATGACTATATTATAGAATTGCTAAATTCATTCAATTTCTTGTCCTCTCTGTAATAATTACGAAATGCTGATGATTGACGTGGCCTCCGCCTTTTTAACACCATTTGTTACGTCTACCATTCGGCAATGTTTAGTCTGTGACGATCCTTTAAAACAACCCACCACAATTGCCAACACCAATCTCAAACACCACTTCTCTCATTCTCAACTCTACACATGATGATGATCGCTCTCGTCTTCGTTTCCTGTATCCTTGCCTCCGTGGCTGCTGACGACTGCGGCGAGGGCTTCTGGGAGTGCGACAAACACGACCAGTGCATTCCCGCGGACTACAAGTGTGACGGGTATGACGATTGTGATGATCTCTCTGATGAGGCCCACTGCGACAACTCTGATAACATCGAATCCTGTGAGTGGACGTGTGCGGATGGTGGGTGTATTTCGGAGAGCCAGGTGTGTGATGGGGAGTTTGATTGTGAGGACCAGTCGGATGAGGATTCCTGTCGTCACCACCACGACGAGCTGAAGAGTGCAGGCTGTGGGGACGGGGAGACTGAGTGTGCGGATGGAACATGCATCCTGTCCGGCTGGTGGTGTGATGGTATGGTGGACTGCGACAACGATGAGACCGAGTGTCCTCCCGATAACCTGGAGAATGTCTGCTCTGAGAAGGAATGGATGTGTGATAATGGGCAGTGTATTGCTAGCGTGTGGCACTGTGACGGTTCTCCCGATTGTCAGGACGAGACAGATGAGGATAACTGTCCTCCTGACAACATCGAGGAAGAGGAGGAAGAGGAGGATGCTGAGGAACCTTCGGGAGACAACCTTGAGTCGGCCGATGACGATGCTGAGGAAGAGGAGGAAGAGGATGCTACGGACGATGCTGACGACATCAAGGCCGAGGATGCTACGGAAGAGGTAGAGGAGAAAGATTCTGCTGCACCCATCAAGGCCGAGGAAGCTACGAAAGAGGTAGAGGAGAAAGATTCTGCTGCACCCATCAATGCTGAGGAAGCTACGGAAGAGGTAGAGGAGAAAGATTCTGCTGCACCCATCAATGCTGAGGAAGCTACGGAAGAGGTAGAGGAGAAAGATTCTGCTGCACCCATCAATGCTGAGGAACCTACGGAAGAGAAGAAAAAGGATGATGCTGAAGAGATCAAGGCTGAGGATGCTGAGGAAGAGGAGGAAGAGGATGCTACCGCTACAGTGGGAAACATCGAAGATGACGAGGAAGCCAGCATCTGTAATGATTACCAGTTTGCTTGCCAGAACGGCGAGGGATGTATCCCAATGAACTGGAGGTGTGATGAGATGGACGACTGCAGGGACAAATCTGATGAGGCTGGATGCGATTACTAAGTGTTTGAGTTTTCCCATTATCTTTGAGTTTTGATGTTTAGTTTCCATACAACTGAAATGACTAATTTCACTTGATCACCACTGCTCACCACCCATCATCGAACATCTGCACAAACCACGGAAACATTTTGGGGCTGATGCATAGTTCACTGTGTTAATTGTAAGTATCATGAGCATACTGAAAGGTCCGGCATCCTCTTCAACGGCTGAAATTTGACCATTTCCAAGTAGTGAAGGCAGGTCTGGTGAATAACTTGGAGATATAGTGCTCGGTAATCAAGTTGCTCTTGAAGATGCGTTGCTTCGATAGATTTTTGTACTCTGAGTGAGGGTGAAAACTGAGACCCCCGGGGCCCAGGGATACAGCCTCGGCGCCCGGCGGAGCTGAAGGTGGCAGGGCCCCCGCTAGCAGGGTCCAGGTGCTGCAAGCCCCGGTGGGAGTCGTGGGGGCAAAGTCCCCAGAAAACTTTAGCAGTTTTTGATCATTTTTTTGCCCCAGAAATGCATTCGAAAAATATAAATTCGAAAAGTGTGCGAAAATGAAAATATTTTTTGTAAAATCATATCAGAGAATACTTGATTTTTGTGCGCGCGCAGTAAACGCGCAAATATTGCGCCGCGCGGCGATGTTTAAAATCTGTCGCAAGCCATCGCATTCCATCGAGAGATTTTCCGCAGCGACCACGCTGATTCCAGGAAGCAGTACGAGTGATTTCCGAACTGGGACTGGGTAGGTGTTGGGTGCCCCGGGGGCCGGGGGGTGAATTTGGATCCATCGCATCCTATTCTCGCTCCGCGAATAATAGGATCCCGGCCCGTTGAGAGCAAGAACTCACGTGCGCGCGATATAAAGCACGTTTTCAGCAGATCGCGCGTGATAGACCGTTTTTGGAGACCTTTTTAGCTGACCTAGCACTACTCAAAGGTCAAGTATGGCCTCATTTCGCATCGTGATGAATCGGCGGGTATTTTCCCATACTCACAAGGCCATGACGATTCCCCCAGTACCCGCAGGTTGTTCCAGGACCGAGTAGGAGCTTGCAGCCAGGTCTTTAAAGAATTGCTCATGTTTAGCGTCAATTTTGACCCACTATTCCTCAAATGCTGATACTCGCGGGTATTTTCCGTAAAAATAGAGACAATTATCTGCTAGGAGCAACAAACGAGATGCAAATCGGTTCAGTAGTTCCTTGCAGCCAGGTCTTTGAAAAAGTTTGCTCTAAAATCAATAACGCGCCGGAGGCCTAGATGTGAGATCGATCTCGGTCGCTGCGCGACCTCGATCTCACTCAGGCATCAATGTGGCCAAGGGGTGAATGTCTTTTTCAGAGTTGCCCTCCAGGAAAGTGGGAGGAAGGGGTTCAAACACACACACACTTGATTGATTTCAATAATCTATGCATACTTGATTATACATTTTATTTTATGACCAAAAAAGGTCGCCCCTCATTTCATATAAATCTCACTCCCCTCATCTTATAAATTGGTAAAAAAATCAATCATTACTGATATTGTTATGAGGAATGCTGTTAAAAGTTTTATTCTGTATCTCAGTGAACCAGTGAAAGTCTTTGATAGGTAGCGGGTGTGCCTCTGTGTTTAGTACATATTGTGAGAGTGGTAGGACATCATCTGGCAGGTTTATTAGATACAGATACTTGATTGTCTCCGCCAGAAAGAACGACTCCATGGAATCTCGTCGGGTTGGTGGCGAGCCAAAGGATGAGTCTATCCCTCCAAGTGAACTAGGAAGCAGAAATATTAGAAGTTAAGAAATATAACTTAGTTGTATAGTTCTGGAATTTAATTTTAAACAACTAAACTAGTGGTCAGGGCCCGGATCATATGATTCATACTCCCTCTCAGTCTTAATTAATTAATTAATTAATTACTCAATAACTTGAATACCTGAAGCCATGATCAGGGTGTTTAGCATATCTCTCTATGGCGCTGTAAATGTCCCATGCCCAGTTTCGGTATCGGGTTCTCTTGGTAATTCTCCACAAAACAAACAATGATTCCACAGTCTCGGGTCTCAACAACGAGAACTCATCCCTACTCTGCATGAGGGAAAAGGTTGAGAAAAAGGCCCATATCATAACATTTTTTATAACTGATTTAGTAACAGTATTATTAATCAGTACTACAATACTACTGTACTACTGTACTACTAATACACTCACCGAGATGAAGAGTCCCTTCCGAGCATCGAACTTTACTATCTCAGGAGCGAGACCAGTAAATGTGTGATACATGGCCATACATGTCCTGATAAGATCCTCCGCTAGAACAAGGTGCCAGGGGGGTGCTCCATAGAGAGTCCCCAGGGCCAGGGTCCCCGGTAAGAAACACACCAAGTGATCCTGATAGGTATCGAGTCAGCAATGGTCACTTGATTAGGGAGTTATTTTGGTGCCAAACTGCAGAAGGAATAATGAACTATTATACCATTCATATTATACCATTTTGTCGATTGAAACCATCACTGGGCTCATTTCGGCGACGTAGGTGAGTCGTTCTGGGGATGATTTCAACAGACTAACTTTAACACTCTCCATTGCCAAGAGATATTCGTTCAGCAACCTGCAGGGGGAATGTCGGTTTTCAGGCCCAAAAGTCGCTTTTTTCATTGTTTGGGGCATCGATTTTTGAACTCGGGTGAAGCGCGAGCGACAGCGAAGCCCGGAATTGAAGGTAAGCGGTAAAGGTTGACCTAGTCAGGGCATATGATGTCAATTTCATGGTGATTTTCGGCATAATTGTTATAAAGCTAATTCCACTTCTAGGAGGTCTTATTGGGTCCCTAGAACCACCAAAAAAAATGTTCGCGATTTGGTGGATGAAGAAGTTGGGTTTCCGGGCCACGCCCTTCTACCTATGTTTTGAGCCTGAGGCAAAAAATGCCAAAACTGCGCTTAGGGGAGGAGTAGGGACAAAATCAAGGGCACTAGAGTGTTCAGCGTCCTCGCATTAGTGGGGGTAGGTGCTGGAATTAAGTCTCTATCTTATCTGGTTAATTGGATAATTGGATAATTAGCTATGCGCATAGCCGTTTTGGCCATATGGCTATAGCCATGTTAGGAAAGGAGTAGAGACAAAACCGAGGGCACTAAAGTGTTTAGCGTCCTCGAATTAGTGGGGGTAGGTGCTGGAATTAAGTCTCTATCTCATCTGGTTAATTAGATAATTGGATAATTAGGTCTGGGCATAATCATTCTTGGTCATATGGCTATAGCCACTTAGGAATGGTTTATCGACTTTTCATTGGTGCCATTTTGTTCAGAAACAAATTTCAATCTAAGAGTTGAAGAAAAGTTTAGAGCCTATCTCTTACCGTTTTGGCGTTATTTGCGGTCAAAGTAGGCCAATTAACTAATTTTTTGGCATTTTCGGCTGATTTGGCATACTTAGACCACAAACAACGCCAAAACTGTTATAAATAGGCTCTAAATTTTTCCACAACTCTTAGATCCAAATTTTTTTCTGAACAATATGGCACCAATGAAAAGTCGATAAACCATTCCTAAGTGGCTATAGCCATATGGCCAAAAATGGCTATGCCCAGACCTAATTATTCAATTATCTAATTAACCAGATGAGATAGAGACTTAACTCCAGCACCTACCCCCACTAATTCGAGGACGCTGAACACTTTAGTGCCCTCGGTTTTGTCTCTACTCCTTTCCTAACATGGCTATAGCCATATGGCCAAAAACGGCTATGCGCATAGCTAATTATCCAATTATCCAATTAACCAGATAAAATAGAGACTTAATTCCAGCACCTACCCCCACTAATGCGAGGACGCTGAACACTCTAGTGCCCTTGATTTTGTCCCTACTCTTCCCCTAAGCGCAGTTTTGGCGTTTTTTGCCTCAGGCTCAAAACATAGGTAGAAGGGCGTGGCCCGGAAACCCAACTTCTTCATCCACCAAATCGCGAACATTTTTTTTGGTGGTTCTAGGGACCCAATAAGACCTCCTAGAAGTGGAATTAGCTTTATAACAATTATGCCGAAAATCTAACATCATATGCCCTGACTAACCCGTCTCCTGAGAATTATAATTATATTTTTATTTGGCCATAACTCAGCCATTTCTTGACCAATTTGCAAAATATTGGGCACGTTGGAAAGAGGACATTGAGCTCTTTCAGATGAGCCTAAGAAAATCAAAATCGGTGCAAATTGCGCGGCTTTGCGCGGCGCAATGGCGCAAAATGCGCGTTTTCGCCACTACGCCGCGCAATTTGCGCCAATTTTCATTTTATTGAGCTCATTTTAAAGATCTTAATGTCTTCTTTCCAATGAGCCCAAGATTTTGCAAATTGGTCAAGAAATGGCTGAGTTATGGCCAAAACAGTTTTAAATTCTCAGGAGACGGGTCAACCTTTACCGCTTACCGGAATTGAAACGGGAAATAAAAGTTTGAAGTTTTGAGTGAAAAAGTCTGTTTATTTTGAGCTCATTTTGGCCAAAATTGCAGCCCCCCTGTACTAATGTCAGAGGGATGGAGCTGCGCCCAGCACCCCCCACCACGGTTCCACTATTTCTGACGAGATTCAGGTTAACAGAATTAATGAAAATGCGAAGCCAAACGGTTTAAAAGAGCTGCGTGGCATGTGGTTGTGTGCGCGTGACTATTCCGCGCGCACAGTATAACACTTGTTGCATGGCGCGTTCCAGCACGTTCCTCATGGAGTAATGTGCAGCAGAACACCTCGCAATGAGATTCCCCCCTGTGTGTTGCAGCAGAGTTTAGTCAAGGGTGATTCGATCGCTAACTTAACAGATGTATGTGCACCCAATCTGCTATGTGATTGCATTTTGTATGCGGAATATGGGTCTTTACACATCCCCGCACGGCTTGAAAGAAGGCATAATGAGACCATAATGTGCATATGTGATTAGTGTATTTGTATAGAGAAGATAATTATACCCCCAAGGGGGGAGACCCTACCTTTTGTCCTTGGTCTGAATTGCTTGTTTCAGTAAGTATTCATAATAACTATCTCCCCTGGCGCCGAGAGTCAACATCCCTGAAAGGATTAGTGTGAGGTACGGTGAGGAATTATGTGTGGTGAATGTGGGTCTTTGAAAAATGAATTATATATTCACCCATATATGGGACATGGGTCTTTGAAAAATTCAAAATTCCAGGCTGTAGAGTAACGGGTGACAACTAAAAATTGTTACAGATGATTAGAATTGAGATTATCGGAGTGTGAAACAAAGTTAATTTCGTTCAAAATTGACTGAAAAATCATTCTATCGCTGCCCCGAACAGAAGCTGTAACTCAAAAAGAACAGGCGCTAGAGGTGCTAGAAAAGTAAGTGTGTAAATTTCAAGTACTACATGCTTTGGTAGGTCAACAGGAAATGATGCGATATCGCAATGAAAATGAATTTTTTTAGTTTTTCCCGTTGTGTTATTCTGATTCAAAATTGTCTGAAAAATCGTTCTATCACTGGCCTGAAGCTGTATCTCAAACGGGGCCGGCGCTAGGGCTCACAGAAAAATGTCCAGATTTTTAGTTGTCACCCGTTATAGTTTATTATAGAGGGAGGCAGAGTATTATAAGACTAGAGGGAGGGAATTTAATTCCGGTAGATCTCGAATTAATTCCCACACGGAAATTACTCTCCTAGGTCTCCTAGGACTGTAATCTGTAGCAGTGCAGGGGCCGTTATTTGCACATTTGTATATCTCTTGGCTCCTGGTACATTACAGGTATTACATGTGCTAAGTACTACAGTGTTATTATATGTCTACTGTATAAGTACATGTGTAGCTAGTAGGTATACAGTCTAGAAACGTGTGTAATGTGTGTAACTTGTAATTCTTGTAGGTTACTTGTTACAGGGTTAGGGAGGCCATCAAGCAAGCTGCTGTAAAGATAACAAAACCGTGTTAACTAACCCCTAGCAGCTCGACTCCCTTACACAAGGGCACCACTCTACCAACTATGTACTGTTATGACTCCCTACTATGATCGTCACTATACTGTCATGATTTGGTCATTGGTCAAATATATTATAAGAGGGGCCTGACATCAATCATCACATTGTCTTATTGGATATAACTGTGTAATATTATTATAGCCCACATATTACACGCACTATGATATTATTATACGCTGTATTACTAGGGGGATATTTTGATTATCACATTCATGTGTACATCTAGTTGATATAATGAAGCATAGTAACCGTGTGAATAACCTGCAGTTACTACATTAACCACGTGTTAATCATGTTAACCACGTGTTAACACCACGTGTTAATCATGTTATCTACGTGTTAACATCAAGTGTTAATCATGTTAACCACGTGTTAACACCACATGTTAATCATGTTATCTACGTGTTAACATCAAGTGTTAATCATGTTAACCACGTGTTAACATCATGTGTTAATCATGTTATCCACGTGTTAATCATCTTCGTTTCCTGTATCCTTGCCTCCGTGGCTGCTGATGACTGCGGCGAGGGCTTCTGGGAGTGCGACAAACACGACCAGTGCATTCCCGCGGACTACAAGTGTGACGGATATGACGATTGTGATGATCTCTCTGATGAGGCCCACTGCGACAACTCTGATAACATCGAATCCTGTGAGTGGGTGTGTGCCGATGGTGGGTGTATCTCTGAGAGCCAGGTGTGTGATGGGGAGTTTGATTGTGATGACCAGTCGGATGAGGATTCCTGTCGTCACCACCATGATGAGCTGAAGAGTGCAGGCTGTGGCGATGGGGAGACTGAGTGTGCGGATGGAACATGCATCCTGTCCGGCTGGTGGTGTGATGGTATGGTGGACTGCGACAACGATGAGACCGAGTGTCCTCCCGATAACCTGGAGAATGTCTGCTCTGAGAAGGAATGGATGTGTGATAATGGGCAGTGTATTGCTAGCGTGTGGCACTGTGACGGTTCTCCCGATTGTCAGGACGAGACAGATGAGGATAACTGTCCTCCTGACAACATTGAGTCGGCCGATGACGATGCTGAGGAAGAGGAGGAAGAGGATGCTACGGATGCTGACGACATCAAGGCTGAGGAAGCTACGGATGCTGAGGAAGAGGAGGAAGCTGAAGACATCAAGGCTGAGGAAGCTACGGAAGAGGAGGAAGAGGAGGAATGCTGAAGACATCAAGGCTGAGGATGCTACCGCCACCGCTACAGTGGGAAACATCGAAGATGACGAGGAAGCCAGCATCTGTAATGATTACCAGTTTGCTTGCCAGAACGGCGAGGGATGTATCCCTATGAACTGGAAGTGTGATGAGATGGACGACTGCAGGGACAAATCTGATGAGGCTGGATGCGATTACTAAGTGTTTGAGTTTTCCCATTATCTTTGAGTTTTGATGTTTCCGTACAACTGAAATGACTAATTCCACTTGATCACCACTGCTCACCACCCATCTTCGAACATCTGCACAAAACACGGAAACATTTTGGGGCTAATGCATGGTTCACTGTGTTAATTGTAAGTATCATGAGCATACTGAAAGGTCCGGCATCCTCTTCAACGGCTGAAATTAAACCATTTCCAAGTATTGAAGGGAGGTCTGGTGAACATCTTGGAGATATAGTGCTCGGTAATCAAGTTGCTCTTGAAGATGCGTTGCTTCGATAGATTTTTGTACTGCGATTGAGGGTGTAAACTGAAACCCCCGGGGCCCAGGGACGCAGCCCCGGCGCCCGGCGGAGTTGTAGGGGGCAGGGCCCCCGCTAGCAGGGTCCAGGTGCTGCAAGCCCCGGTGGGGGTCGTGCGGGCAAAGTCCCCAGAAAACTTTAGCAGTTTTGAATCATTTTTTGCCCCAGAAATGCATTCGAAAAATAAAAATTCGAAAAGTGCGCGAAAATGAAAATATTTTTTGTAAAATCACGCTCAAATTTGAAGCACGCGCTCTAAACTTGCGTAGAAGTTTTTATTAAATCGCGCGCTACGTCAAAATAAAGTCCGTTTCAAGCGACTTGACGTCAAGTCGCTTGAAACGGACTTTATTTTGACGTAGCGCGCGATTTAATAAATTGACCCGTAATTCTTGGAATTTGGCGCATTGCGCGTGTAAAGTCCGATTTTTAATAAAGCGAACCGCAAAAAATTCCCACGCACCGTGGGAAAGTTTTTTGTCGGTTGTTTCGATCATATCTCTGGCTCCTGATAAGATAAAGACTTGATCCTGGTTGCGTTGGAAAGAGAAAAATGTAATCTTTCCAATGCGACCAATGACAAGTCTCTATCTTATCAGGAACCGGATTTAGCACGCGCAAATAGAATTATATTATTATTAATGCGCGTGAGCGGTTCGCATTATTAAAAATCGCACTTTATTTACAAAGGGGAAATCCTGAATTTCCAGGAATCTCAGGTCAAGTCGTTTGAAACGCACTTTAGCTAATGCGGACTGCTATTTTAGACGTAGCGCGCGAATCAATAAATACTGCAACGGCACGCCAAAGGCGCGGCCGCGCGGGTTGGAAGAAAAATCTCATTTAAAAAAATTTCGGTTTGACGCGTTTAAAAAAATTCAAAAAATTGATTTGGCATGCGCTGCAGACCCCAAGTGCGCGCGTTTTCCACGGCTTCTAGGGCCTGTAGCATAGGCCAAAAAATTGATCGTTTTTTTAATGAGGCCCCTCGGAAATGTTCAAGTCATGCACAATCAAGTCACGCCCACCAATCACAGCTCAGAACGCGCGGAGTGTTTCGCGCGTTCTGAGCTGTGATTGGTGGGCGTGACTTGATTGTGCATGACTTGAACATTTCCGAGGGGCCTCATTTTTCTCTTTTTCCCTCCATTATCCCTCCATTATCCGAACTGTAAAAGTGAGGACGCGTCTGCATCGCCCCTGCTTTTAGGCCAAGAGAAGTGGGACAATGATGTGCCAGGGGCGGTAGCCTCGGTCAGGGGCTGTGGGGGCAGCGCCCCCGCAGGCAGGGTCCAGGGGCAATTCAAAATTTCGCAGTTTTCATTGATTCTTTTTGTTTTGTTTTTTCAATTTTTCTTCTTTTCTCTCTCCGTCTTTTTGGCCTGGGTGTCCGTGGACACTCGGACGCCCACGAGCGCAGTCCCTGAAGTGTGCACCTCTGACCTCAGAGAGAGCCCAGTGGGCACGTTACATTTTATTTGTAGCCATCATTATTTCGATGATGAGAGCCGCACACTGCACACTGCACCGCTCCTGTGCAGGAAAGATGGTTGGGAGAATGACATTTTTGGGGGGAGGGAGGATTGGGCACCGGGCGCTTGCAAGCGCTTGCAAGCGCTATGATTCAGAAAATCCTTACTAATGAATTATATTGATATCTGTGTTAAATTATAATCAGTGGGTGTAGGTGTGGGATGTGTTTACTGTTTATTCTTAAACTCCATGTATGTGTGTGCACTGCATGTATACAACTGCTGGTAACATGGGGCATGAGTTGTGGAATACTTCAAAAGCTAATGGTTATAGTCGAATTTTTTAATCAAGGGACAGGGGGCCGCACATTTACAAAAGTATTTTTGCGCATGCTAAACGTTTTCGCTTATATCTCCCGTTCCTGATAAGATAAAGACTTGATCTTGGTTACGTTGAAAAGGTCTTAAAATTATCTTTCCAACGCTTCCGGGTTCAAGTCTTAAGATTGCCAGGAACTTGATCTCGATTATCACACGCAAAAAGACTTTTGTAAATGCGCAGCCCCCTGTCCCTTGATTAAAAAATTCGACTATAGAAGGGTGTCTGTCGGTGGTATCACACTTGTAATCTGTACCTGGATATAAAGTAAAGAGGGTGAAAACCATGGCCTCAGCTAGATGCATAATAATCTGATCATACTCCTCACTGGGGTCCTTCACATCATCGTACAGGAAGACAGCCAATGTCGGTTGCGCGGTAGCAGAACAGGGAACTGTGTAGGTCTGGTGCTTTAAGTCTGCAACCGACTTAACAGAGTCGATACTACCACAACTGGTGTTTTTGGATGACCCGATGAGGGTCACTTCTGTGCCGATTAATCGCTTTAGAGACGGTTCAGGAACCCCTTCAAACCTATCATAAAAGTGAGAAGGGTACATTTTGAAATTTGTTTTTTTCAACTGTTTGATCGAAATTGAACAAGTAAAGAATAAAATTAAGAACAAGAAAAAAAATTATAATTCTTAAATACAGTCGGACCCCGATATACCGGGCCCCGATTTACCGGAACCCCGATTTACCGGGAGGATAAACTTCCCCGAATATAGGATTTGAACAGTATTTTACCCCGATATACCGGGCACTCCGATTTACCCGGCAAAACCCTTTCCCCCGAGCATCCCGGTAAATCGGGGTCCGACTGTATTAAGTGCAGAAACTAAAAAAAGTCAAATTACCTATTGATGATAACCACCTTCTCCACCTTGGTCTCTTTTGGAAGAATCAATTTTAACCACTCTGGTTTTTTATCGAGACTTGAGTGGTACAATGTAGTAGTGTTTCCATCTACCACGTTTCCGGGAGCTTTCCCACCCCACTTTGTCCTCGAAATAACTTCACGAACAGGTACTTGACGAGATTTGCCACGAGTAGTTGCCACGAACAATAGAAGAAGAAGAAACATCATCTCTATTCGTTAGGCGACAGTGCTCCTTCATAAAACAGATCGGCTGCTAAACTAAAAGAAATAAAGTGGCATATTAGTAGGCCAGTGCACGTAGAATAAATTGCTTTGTTCAGGCTCTGTCGCACAGAACAACAGAAAATGACACTGCAGCCCAAAATTTCTATAGGTCCATATAATCCTGCACCTAACTCGGAGCTCCAGCTATTGCTGACCGCTAATACTGCAACTGGCTCCCTAGTATTGCAACTATTATATAGAATCACGCACAGGAATATTACTATTATTCTCTTGGCTCTCTTTACAAGGTCACGCATGCAAGAGGGGTATGGGCCATTGGGCATGGTGCCCAATCTTTATTAAGCAAGAGAGAGAGATGTCAATAATGGCGATTGATAGCTAGCTTTTCTGATTAGTAGTAAATAATAAGTTATTGAGGATAATGAAGATTATTCAGAATAATCCTCATCACGTACACCACGCACGCAGCTGGCTAACGGAGCTAGCTAACGGAGCTGAATAACGGAACTTACTTAGAATCATACTGCTCACATCACCCTCACCCTGTACAAAATGAAAAAGTTTTAACTGGCTCTGTGCATATAATATTGTGTCAATTAACGGGCACCTCAGAGTGCATTCAAGTGATACATACAAGAATGAACTACAACACGCCTAACACCCTGTAGTTTGGTTTGGTTTGGTTCGAAATGAAACAAACATGAAACTACAACACGCCTAATACCCTATCTAGTCTTATGATGTGAAATAACGTGAGGGATATGACCGTTGAAACCATTGCACCGTCCCAGAGTTTGGAGGAGCTCTACAGTTATCTAGGTGAGATATATTTACAGAAAAATAGGAACCGGAAATATTAGAAACGCCTGAATTATTATTGTTTGGACTAGTTTGGAATCCAAACTTAGGGCCAGGCTAACTAAAACTAAAGTCCATTTTTTATTCAACTGTTCACCCCTCAACTCGTGCGCGTGCGATATTTTAATTTACGCTGCGCGCGCTACACGTTAACATGTGATAAACGCGCAAAACAATTCCGCACACGACTTTGGGGGGTGAACAGTTGAAAAAAACGGACATTATAATGAACACTACATGTCATTCTATGTTAATTAACAACATGCATCAGGTGAGCTCAAATCGCGTGGTGGTGAAAATGTTGATTACGTCCGGGCGGTGCTGGAGAATCACCAATTCAGCAACTTGTGCCACATCTATGAGCTGATCGGGATCGCCAACAAACTACCTCGGCCCCGGGATAGTCATGTGAACAGGGCCCTCACAGGGCTTACAGAGTCACTGGCTAGTTGTCCGTCTGAAGAAGCACAGGAACTAAGGTAAAAATATATCACTGAATATTCAGTATTCAGCCTACAGGTAAGGAACCTGATGTTTTATCCAAACCGGTTTGGATAAAACCACAGGTAAATACAAATCAAACATGATCACGTTACCATGGTTACTGTCACCATGCATGATCACGTTACCATGGTTACTGTCACCATGCATGATCACGTTACCATGGTTACTGTCACCATGCATGATCACGTTACCATGTGTTGCCCGCTGCAGGGAGTTCAGTGTTGAGAAGGTGAGTGATTGGCGACACACCAATCACTCACCCTGTAAACACATAACCACAAATCACTATTATTGTTGGTGTTTATCCCTTGAATGATTAGGTAAACCATGTGCTATAATTACCGACCAGCCTCTGCATACTACTGCTGTACATAACCACATGTTTTCTTTTGCAGTTGCCTGTTACGTGAGACGTACATAGAAAGCTTCCTGGAGGTGATCAGTAAGATTCTACTGCGGGAATACGATACCGTGACGCCCGGCCACTTTGGAGATCCTGACGACGGGGTAATTAATTATTGAGTAATTAACTTGCTAATTGATCCTTTAATATTAGATATAGATGTGGTATGGTGGGTTGCGGTCTTGATGGTCAGGTGGTGGGTTCCAGTACTAATCTTGGTAATGAGGTAATATCAAACTGTGGCCGCTGAGTTGACACTTTGTGTTAGACACGTATTGTGGCTGACAGTTATAGGGCTGGTATATGGTATACCAAGGTGGAATAGTTGTCTACTGAATATACACTATTAGTTTGCAAAGTAAGCGTGTAGCATTTCTGATTGGATACATGGATCATCAATTAAATCATGTGACATGATATTGATTGGAAGTATATAAAGAAGGTGATATTGTTCATACAGTCGGACCCCGATTTAACGGCACCCTCGGGGGAAAGGGTTTTGTCCGTTAAATCGGGGTGTCCGTTAAATCGGGGTAGAGCATATTTGGCCCATAAAACCCTATTTTTGTCCAAAATACTATACTAAAACTAAATGCTATGTCCATGTATTGATTACATGATCATTTCTGGTTAGAAAAATAAAATAATTTTAAAAATTTAAAAAAAAGTTATAAAAATTTTCTAAGGTACGTGTACTGGTATATCAACTACGTCCGAATCGTATATCGAATCAGTGCATCTTATCGCATGTCTTGCTGCTAATTAGACGGTTCGAAACGAACCGATACGTGATACCATGCCGAATCGGGGCACTTTAAGCGGGGTGAGGAAGAATTCGAATTTCAAAATATCTTTTTCTCTGAAAATTCATGGGGAGCACCGATCAAAGCATTGACAATCATTCTGTAAAATTTTCCAAAAAAAAGTTATGAAAATTTTTCAAAGATATATCAACCACGTCCGAATCGTGTTTCGAATCAGTGCATCTTATCGCACGTCCTGTCGCTAATTAGATGGTTCGAAACGAACCGATACGTGATCCCCATGGGGCCAGTTTAACAAGCGTCAAAATTGCGACTCGATTGGCCTCATGGGGATCACATATCTGTTCGTTTCGAACCGTCTAATTACGGGTAAGACCTGCAATAAGATGCACCGATTCGAAACACGATTCGGACGTGGTTGAAACACCTTTGGAAAATTTTCAAAAAATTGTTGGGGGAAATTTATCCTGCCGTTAAATCGGGGTGCCGCTAAATCGGGGGCCGTTAAATCGGGGTCCGACTATACAACTAAAACTAAACTGCAGACGAGAATCTGAACAAGATATATTGTAGAAAGTGTGTGGTCGAGGGATGAGAGAGGGAGTGAGTCAGGAAGAGAGAGAGAGAGAGAGAGAGAGAGAATAGAGTAATACAGTATAGAAGAAGAAGAGAAATAGACTAGAGATTATCGAGCAGCTGCGTCGATCTCTCTATCCCCTCTCGCTCTCTCGCTCTCTGCTATATCCCTCCTCGTCGCTCTCTCTCTTCCTCTCTCTCTCTCTCTCCTCTCTCTCTCTCTCTTCTCTCTCTCTCTCCTCTTCTCTCTCTCTCTCCCCTCTCTCTCTCTTTTTCTCTCTCTCTCTCTCTCTCTCTCTCTCTCTCTCTCTCTCTCTCTCTCTCTCTTCTCTCTCTCTCTCTTCTCTCTCTCTCCTCTCTCTCTCTCTCTCTCTCTCTCTTCGCTCTCTCTCTCTCCTCGCTCTTCTCCCCTCTCTCTCCGCTTCTTCTTCCGCTTCCTGCTGCTCCTGCCTTATTGGTTATAAACTAATCTAGTGTCTCTCTTTTCTGTGTTTGTCTTGCCTGGTATATGTTTGTGCCTATGGAGCAGCGCTGTGTACAGGTACCGCACGGAGCACCGGCCTACAGTACAGCCAAACCTCGATATATTTCTTGCTCGACCCTCTCTCAACGGGCGCCACAATATTGTAAAGGAGGGTTAGCACATAATCGTTGCCTGGCTAGACTGTGTTTCGGGCGCCCCGCCCCCGAATCTTCCTTTACAAATGTAAAGGAGGGTTAGAACATAACAACATAATATATCGATTATCGGGTTACTACCCTAACTGTACTAGTGCAACTTATTTATGTTTTGAGATCTGACTCATTGTAGCACAAAACGATGAAACGTGTTCCTAACGGGTAATGGGTACTGTGATAACATTAACTGCCAATATCTAATCATAGCGCTGGCAAGCGCCCGCCGCCCGTGTATTAATTATTATTAAATCCCATTGTAATTATATTTAATTAATCCCCGCTCTCCACGCATTGTAAATGTATTAATTATTAATTTCCATTGTCATTATATTTAATTAATCCCCGCTCTCCACGCATTGTAAATGTATTAATTATTAATTTCCATTGTAATTATATTTAATTAATCCCCGCTCTCTCCACGCAGAACACAGAGAAGGTCCGGATAATTGGTCTTCACAAAACCAAGGGCGAAACACTGGGGATCACACTAAAGAAAACCAAGGATGGTATTATGATAGCCAGGATCCTCCATGGAGGACTAATTGGACGACAAGGATTGCTAACAGTCGGTGATGTTATTCAGAAGGTGGGTTGTGTAACAGTCGGTGATGTTATTCAGAAGGTGGGTTGACAGTCGGTGATGTTATTCAGAAGGTGGGTTGTGTAACAGTCGGTGATGTTATTCAGAAGGTGGGTTGACAGTCGGTGATGTTATTCAGAAGGTAGGTCGTGTAACAGTCGGTGATGTTATTCAGAAGGTGGGTTGACAGTCGGTGATGTTATTCAGAAGGTAGGTTGTGTAACAGTCGGTGATGTTATTCAGAAGGTGGGTTGACAGTCGGTGATGTTATTCAGAAGGTAGGTTGCTAACAGTCGGTGATGTTATTCAGAAGGTAGGTTGTGTAACAGTCGGTGATGTTATTCAGAAGGTGGGTTGTGTATAGCTCCTGGAGCTCAATTGTATTGTATAATATATAATAATGTTCAAATTGATTTGGCCGTCCAAAAAAGAGTTCCTGTTGGAAAATTTCAGGGTTTTAAAAGTAAAATGTATGCACTGTAGCCTAGCTCGTTTATTGTATTTGATCTGTGTGGCAGATCAGAAGCTGAAAGTACTGTATTTTTCATATTTTTAATTAGCACGAACAAGGGTAAAAATTGGGGGACTGGAAGTTATACGGGAAATAAGATGTATGTGGTTTGAATACTGTTTTACTTTTTCACGCTTCCAATCTCTCGTTCCATCTTTATTTTTTGCTCCATATCATTTATTTATTACCTTTTTTCTCCCTCTGTACTTTCATGCCTCTTACGGCTCAACCAATCTCATCTGTAAGAGAGGTTGAGAGAGATATAGAGTATAGAGAGAGATAGAGAGTGAGAGAGTGAGAGAGTGAGAGAGTGAGAGAGAGATAGGACACTCACTCCCTTCTATTAGTTCCTCTCTGCTCTTGCTCTAAGAGTGCAGTATATGTAGTAACGCGAACATACATAATCGCTTGTGTTCTCTCTCTCTCTCTCTCTCTCTCTCTCTCTCTCTCTCTCTCTCTCTCTCTCTCTCTCTCTCTCCCTCTCTCTCCCTCTCTCTATGGCACGGGTGTATTAAACCACCACCACCGCATCTAGTATACGTGTAGCCTTACTGCTTGCTCTCGATCGAGTTATACACCATTGATACATGGCCAAAAAGGTAATAAATCGCTGAAAAATCACGATATTTTATTTCTTTCTTGTTTCAAATCACAATATTTCAATCTTCATTCAAATGATTCCTCTACTGGTTTCAAGGTTGCCCGCGTGCTTGTCTCGTTGCA
Source organism: Hormiphora californensis (assembly GCA_020137815.1). Taxonomy (NCBI): domain Eukaryota; kingdom Metazoa; phylum Ctenophora; class Tentaculata; order Cydippida; family Pleurobrachiidae; genus Hormiphora; species Hormiphora californensis. The sequence goes on from CM035356.1 coordinate 4,934,641, forward strand.
TGTTGAAACCTATAGTCATACTGTAGATTGATTATATCTTGTCTCATGTAGTATTTCTCTGTATATCTCTCTGTCATCTATTGTCTCTCTTTAATGTCAAATAATAGGAGCTCCTAGGGTGACCTTGATCTCCAACCCGTATCCTCCAACCCCAGGAAGTGCAATTCCCAAGCACATTCCAAAGGTTTAATTTATCGTAGTGTGGTAAACCGGGGTAAATGAGGCCAGTGCTTGTTGTGATAAGTAATACTTCGTATGCAGTGACGAATGTGTAGGGCTGAAGAAAAGAAATCAGTCCGTAGACAAACAATGTATGTAGGGATAAGAAATACTCCGAGATCCCATGAAAGGGGGGAGAGGAAAGAGATAGTAGCGGGAGAGCGAGAGAAGAGCGCGAGAGGAGAGAGCGAGAGAGAGGAGAGAGCGCCGCGAGGCGCGCGCGGGCCGAGCGCGCGTAGCGGCGACCCGCGGCGATCGCCGAGCGCGACGTCGCGGGCGCCGCGCGACGACGCTCGCGAGCGTCTGCGCTCTCTCCTCCTCGGCTCTCTCTGGCTCTCTCATCACGGGAGCGGGCTCTCCTATCTTGTCTTCGTCTCTCTCTGCTCCTCTCTCTTCTCTCGCGTCTCTCCTCTCTCTCTCGCTCTCTCTCTCTCTCTCTCTCTATACATGACATAATACATAATATTATGCATATAATTGAGAAATCCGCGGTACTTTTCCGAGAACAAAATCCGGGGGCATTTTTATTGGTCCTTTTTGAAAATACAATACCAATATTAAGGGGATTTAACTAAGATTTTAGCCCCAACCAGAAAAAAATTTGTTACAAAGGATTTCCACCTGAAACGTACTCCTAAGGGTCCCCTCTATCGATTCCAACCAATGCTCATATTTGCTCAGGGGTGCTAAGGCCTCATTTCCGGGTGGGCGTGGTACCTGTATTTTCAGCCTGAGGCCAAAACCATAAATACCCTTAAAATAGGAGTAGAGACAAAACTGAGGGCACTAAAATGATCAGCGTCCTCGAATTAGTGGGGGTAGGTGCTGAAATTAAGTCTCTATCTCATCTGGTTAATTAGATAATTGGATAATTAGTTTTGCGCATAACCGTTTTTTGGCTATATGGCTATAGCCACTTAGGAATGGTTAAGAGACTTTTCATTGGTGCCATTTTGTAGGCAAAGCGAAATTATGGGGGGTCGACATCGGACTTTTAAGCTCTATCTTCAACCGTTTAGCCGTTATTTGGCTTTTTAGATGCTCCAAATGAGCAAAATACGGTAAAAAGCCCAATTTTGAACACCGTTAAAGCCAAATAACGGCTAAACGGTTGAAGATAGAGCTTAAAAGTCCGACTTCGACCCCCCATAATTTCGCTTTGCCTACAAAATGGCACCAATGAAAAGTCTCTTAACCATTCCTAAGTGGCTATAGCCATATAGCCAAAAAACGGTTATGCGCAAAACTAATTATCCAATTATCTAATTAACCAGATGAGATAGAGACTTAATTTCAGCACCTACCCCCACTAATTCGAGGACGCTGATCATTTTAGTGCCCTCAGTTTTGTCTCTACTCCTATTTTAAGGGTATTTATGGTTTTGGCCTCAGGCTGAAAATACAGGTACCACGCCCACCCGGAAATGAGGCCTTAGCACCCCTGAGCAAATATGAGCATTGGTTGGAATCGATAGAGGGGACCCTTAGGAGTACATTTGAGGTGGAAATCCTTTGTAACAAATTTTTTTGTGGTGTTCCTGGTTTATCACCTTACTACAACCGGCCAACAGATATTGTAAGAAGGCATGTTATCAATGTACAAGCTCACCCAAACAAAAGGGGTTAGCTCCACACCTTTATCTCTGTCTCTGTCTCTCTGTATCTCTCTCTCTCTCTCTCTCTCTCTCTCTCTCTCTCTCTCTCCCTCTTTCTCTCTCTCCTCTCTTCCGTATACACCCGCCCTTTCACCTAGCAGCATGTGTCTTCCTGTATTCTGTAAGGGTGGCAGTAAAGAAATTGATTTTCTTGCACCCTCTCTCGCTGGTGATATGTTTCTCGCTTGTTACTCTTGTCAATTGGCACTCTTCTCTATTCTCGCTTGTTACTCTTGTCAATTTGGTCTGGCAATGGCATCTCATTTCCCCTTTCTAACTCTACTAATTCACTGTATTCACTTCACAATCCCTTCTGTCAACTTCTGAATGTTCCCCCAGCAGTCCCTAGCAATTATCAGAGTGATTACGTCTTGTTGTTTTGTCCCGTCCCCAGCTCTCTTCAACTCAAATCTCACACTTGGCACTCTTCTCTATTCTCTCCCTGTTTCATTCCCATGGCAACGCCTCCAAATGTGTCGGTCATGTATTTGGAGATGTTACACCACCAGCAGCCACTATGTGGCGCGCATTTCCGCCTAAAATGCGCGGCTCAAACAACTCTGAATCGTCAAATGCAATCCCTGGTTTGATAAAGGAGCACACTGCGGTATTCTGGTGCAGAGCAATTTCATTCTACACCTGCCACTTGTGATATGTTTCTCGCTTGTTACTCTTGTCAATTGGCACTCTTCTCTATTCTCGCTTGTTACTCTTGTCAATTTGGTCTGGCAATGGCATCTCATTTCCCCTTTCTAACTCTACTAATTCACTGTATTCACTTCACAATCCCTTCTGTCAACTTCTGAATGTTCCCCCAGCAGTCCCTAGCAATTATCAGAGTGATTACGTCTTGTTGTTTTGTCCCGTCCCCAGCTCTCTTCAACTCAAATCTCACACTTGGCACTCTTCTCTATTCTCTCCCTGTTTCATTCCCATGGCAACGCCTCCAAATGTGTCGGTCATGTATTTGGAGATGTTACACCACCAGCAGCCACTATGTGGCGCGCATTTCCGCCTAAAATGCGCGGCTCAAACAACTCTGAATCGTCAAATGCAATCCCTGGTTTGATAAAGGAGCACACTGCGGTATTCTGGTGCAGAGCAATTTCATTCTACACCTGCCACTTGTGATATGTTTCTCGCTTGTTACTCTTGTCAATTGGCACTCTTCTCTATTCTCGCTTGTTACTCTTGTCAATTTGGTCTGGCAATGGCATCTCATTTCCCCTTTCTAACTCTACAGTCTACTAATTCACTGTATTCACTTCACAATCCCTTCTGTCAACTTCTGAATGTTCCCCCAGCAGTCCCTAGCAATTATCAGAGTGATTACGTCTTGTTGTTTTGTCCCGTCCCCAGCTCTCTTCAACTCAAATCTCACACTTGGCACTCTTCTCTATTCTCGTCCCACCTCCCACCCCACCTCCCCCACCCCTGCCCTTCCCAATTTAGAATACTTTCTTACACAGGCCACTACAGCGACAATCCTTGTGTTTTGGTGCACTAAGTCGCTTATCGCGTGTAACAATTATCAATGGTCTTATCAATGTTATTCGACTTGTCTTCTAGAACATTTCACACTCTACATTGGTACTCCGTACTGGCCCACGCCTTATTTGTGTTTGATCGTATTTTATCTTTATCTGTTATGGAAATGAATACACCTCATCTCATCACCAACAACATCACGGTATCAATCATACATCAAATACTGTAAGTTCATCTGTCCGTATTGACTGTTCATTCATTGTGTACAATTGATAATGTTACCGGAGTTAATCTTACCAACCAATTATTTAATTAGAGCTACTATAGACAGACTACCCCAGACCCAAGCTTGAGAAGTGTCCACTCGACGGACCGTCGTCGTAACAAACAAACGAACAGGCTTACCTGCACAGCCACCCAAGCTTGAAAATTTGCCCCCTAACTTGTCATGTTGCTTATTCGCAAGATAACTGCAATGTCCCCACGGGGCGGAGATGCGAAGAGTGCAACCGACCTTTAACCGTGGGGGCTGCGTAAGTGTCTGGCAAGTACAATGACTGACTGACATTAAGAATGCCATGATATTAACTGACCACAACACGCTGACAGACGCTATGACGAGGTTGCAATGTCGTTCTGCCCTACGGGGCAGAGTTTGGCACGCTATAACCTATCTGTACCACCACCACCACCACCACCACCCTCTCTCGCTCATCCAATCAAAGTCTTTCACATGATCTCATTAATTTGCAAGTAGTCCGGGCTCTCTTACTCCTTTTTTTCACTTCTTTTTCTTCTCACCCTGCCTTATACATATTTCAATAATATTTTGTCTTCTAAATTGTTTATCCCCCCCCCTTTATAATTCATGTTTATTTATTCACCTGATTACCTAATTGATTAACTAATTAATCAACTAATTACAGTTAATTAATCTCCCAGGTAAACGAGGTACCAGTGTCGGACGATCCCACTCAAGTCCAGGAGTGGTTAACAAACACGGCGGGCAGCCTGATGCTCACCATCCTACCCTCTTTCAATCCCACCATCAGCGATGTCAAACAGGTTCGAATTATATCACAAAAATGCAGAACTACACCGATTTAATCTAGTTAATTATATCGACTAGTTTTTTCAAATTTGGGAGTGACGGGTACTTGGGTTGGTCTCTGTGAAGGTGGTCTGAGGCTAGGTTAAGGAAGCCCCCGGCCGGACGTAACGGGATATAATTTAACGTATCATCGGGTATCATGAATAATTTGAGCTCGAGTGAACTGAAACATTGGATCCGATTACCGTGCCCCGCGCTCTACAAGCAGGTTTAGATATAATCCCGAGATTTAATACTACCAGCTGGGGAGTCTTTCCCCGCGCCCCTTGTAAAGAAGAACATTACAAATAACAAACCAGCTTTTGCTTTCTGGGAAGTGGGGCCTCTATTGATTGTATATGTATCTCCCAACTCCCTGTGTGGTTGTATACCGCTCTGTGTAAGCCGTTAGAAGGGGAGAGAAACAAAGAGAGTGAGAGAGTGAGAGAGAGAGTGAGAGAGAATAAAGTTGTGGTATAGAGAGGGAAATGGAGAGCCATATCGGATGAAGACAAACATACAAACACACACACACACAAGCCGCTATGTACGTGGTAGAGTTATAAATATTATACATGGTGTTTATCAAGCATGATTTAAGTACTCGGGGGGGGGGGACCAGGGTGTCCCCTGCAGGTTACTAGGAGAGGCTAAACACCGTTTAGGGGGGGGGGGGGCGCGGGGGGCAGGGGGGAGTTTATTAATTTGAACGGTTTGCTGGTATGAAGAGTATGGAGAGCGTTCTTTAGCGGATATGTTGCACAGTCGGACTCCGATATACAGGGCAAAACCCTTTCCCCTGAGCATCCCAGTAAATCGGGGTTCGACTGTATATCGTTTGAATCGAACAGTGAACTTTTGATGGTAAATTAAAAGGATCCGGTAGAGAAAGTGGCAGCTGAGAGAGTGTAGAAATGTGGGGGAAAGTATCATCATGGGATATCTGATCCTGAAAGAGACAAACGCCATACGTCGCTTGTGTAAGCTCTGTGTAAACATACATACACTCTCTCTCTCTCTCTCTCATATTGTGGAGGAAAAGAGAAAGAGAGAGAGATGGAACTAAGAGCTAACATATAATGGTGTAGAACAAAGACAGATGGAAGGGGGAAATTGAAAGTTGAGACCTATATTCCACATACCAGTATAATATCCGCTCTACCAATCGTCTTACTTACTTCTGGTTACTTCTGATGATTCGCCGCCGTTTACACTCCGACCGGGGTATCGCTTGCTTGCAACTCCCCGTCGTTCAGTCTCATGTCTAGTATAGAGTTCCTGGAGCTTCGTACATATCCCGTAACTGGGGGACAGTCCGAAAACGACGTCAGGTATCTTGACAGCTGAACTTTGAATACCTGGAACTCGTCAATTTGATTAAGTTTTGCAGGTAAACAGTTCCATAGTCGTGGTCCCATAACAGCAAAGGATCCGTCATATGCTGTCTGTTTGGCCATAGTGGACAGTTTGGTCAATTTGGGAACCACAGCTCGAACTCCAAGTCGGCCTCCAGTTGTGAACCTTATTTTGAGGTCATTGGAGACTAGGCCGTGCATGATCTTCCACATGTGGAGAATGGAGTATCTCTCTCTCTCCTGCGCTGCAGGGAGCTAAGGCCCAGGTATTGCAGTCTCTGCCAGTAATCCATCCCCTTGCACTCAGAGATCCGTCTGGTGAAGGAGCGTTGAACCCCCTCTAAAACCTGGATATCCTGGATCTTGGTAGGATTCCAAAGAGGGCAGCAGTATTCCAGCAGGCTTCTTACCATGCTCTTGTAGAGGGTTACCATAACCCCTCTATCCCTGGTCCTGAACACACTAAACACCCAGGCTGCTTTCCTCTTAGCGTTTTCGGCGATGGTAGCGATGTGACCGGACCAGGTTAGATCAGAATGAACAAGCACGCCCAAATCCTTAACCGAGGACATAGGTTTCAGCAGCCCTGCTGAAGTGCTGTAGCTCAAGATATCAGCAGTAAAAGGGAGATGATGCATGAGATGGTCACGTGAAACGCCATGCAGTAGGAATTCAAACTTATCCGTATGCAGTTTCATGTTATTTCTCAGTGACCACTCGGTAACCGAATCCAGGTCCCGTTGGAGTATTTTCATATCCATTTCTCCTCCAATACTCTTCATGATTCGTGTGTCATCTGCAAAGCACCGCAGTGTACTTCCTGACACATCCGTTGTGATATCATTCAGATATATTAAAAAGAGCATCGGTCCCAAAACTGACCCTTGGGGAACTCCGCTCTTAACATGTACAGGCTCCGACTGACATCCATCCACCGTGACTCTCTGCACTCTTCCTTCCAGGAAAGACTGGATCCATGTCACGAGACCTTCATGTACCTTATAGCTTCTAAGCTTTCTAATCAAGATGTTATGATCAACTCGGTCAAACGCCTTAGCGTAATCAAGGTACACAGAGTCAGTTTCCATGCCATCGAGTGCATTACTATGAATGTTGTCGAAGTGATCTAGGAGCTGGGTGAGGCAACTTCTCCCACGCCTAAATCCATGTTGAATGTCGTTAAAAAGCTCATTTTTCTCAAAATGGTTCACTAGCTTTTTCCGTACGACTCTCTCGAAGACCTTAATGGTATGATCGGTCAGAGAGACAGGGCGATAATTTGCAGCTGAGGACCTGCTACCCTTCTTGTAGAGGGTGGTGACAAGCGACACCTTGGACGATGATGGAACAACACCTTCCCCTAGCGACCTAGTCCACATCAGGTACAGTGGGTGTGCCACCGCTTCAGCACAGCTTTTCAGCAGTATGGCCGGTATTCCGTCCGGACCAGGAGCTGCATCCGGTTTCATCTCCTTGATAGCATCTAGGATATCTTTCACTGTAAAGTCAACATCATTGTCACCAGGTGTTATTGACTCGCAAACTGTGATATCGTGTCCTGTGTTTAAGTCAGCTTCCTCCGGGTCACTGAATACAGCCTTGAATTGCCTAGACAAAGCTTCCACAATTTCTTTCTTATCAGTGATCAATTCGCCAGATTCTCCAGTTAACGCCGAGATACTGTTGCTGTCACCAGCGAAACGCTTAGCGTAGCTGTAGAAGTACTTGGCGTTTGTTTTGATCTTTTCAACTGCCAGTTTTTCCTGCTTTATATTCTCATCCAGGATAGCATCCCGGATTTCCCCATAAAGCACATCGATCCTCTTTTGGAGAGCTTCAATCTGACTGATTGGAGTATCCTTTTTCTCCAAGAGCAGTGCGAGACGCCCTTTCGCAGCTCTTTTTTTCCGAGAAAGTTTTCTGACAAGCTTTGGCCTCCCCCTTCTCGGTTTCTTCCTAGGTGCATGAATCTGAGCAATCTGGAACAATATATCCCTGAATACTCGAGGAAGCTCTTCCGTGGTGCACTTACCGAATACAGCTTCCCAATCAACCTTTTTTACCTCCTCACATATTGCCTCTGTATCTGCTTTGTACATATCCAGTGAACGAAACTCATCAGCAGCAAACTGAGGTGGCACAGTTTCCCTGGCTGCAGAGCACGGATTCCGAGTCACACCAAACTCCAATAGGTTGTGGTCCGACAACCTAGTCTCCTTGCTCCTCACACGGCTAACCAGTGTCTCCGAATTGCTGAAAACCAAATCCAAGTAGCTGCTGCCTCTCGATGGTACATCAATATATTGAGAAAGCAGCGTGTCCTCAGTGAAGCTAAGCAGTGCATCACTATTTGCTGTTCTTGGGTTTGCCTCAGGTGGATTCCAAGCGATCTCAGGTACATTAAAATCTCCCATAAGACAGACAACATGATCTGGCCTCTGTTCGATGAAATTTCTGGCTACCTCCAGGCACGCCCTAAAATCACTAACTGGAGCGGATGGTGATCTGTACAGTACCCCAAATACCCACTTGCTTGGGCTTGAGGAGCACATTAACAGCTGACAGCTGTCTTTATCCAAAGCTACATGCTCGTCTATCGGTAGATCAAATGACGTCAGCAGCATAACACCGCCCCCTGTCCTGTATCTCCGATCACAACGGTAGACCCTGTACTTCTCCCATCCATTTAGAATTTGTAAGTTTTCCACGTATGGTTTAAGCCATGTTTCTGTCACAGCTATGAAGGGTACCTCTCCTGGGATTGACTCCACATCCTCCCTGAGGCACTGCAACTTCCAAGCACATTTACTCCTTGCACTTGGGTTGCAGGATTGGGCGTTTAATAATAAGTTTGTTGACAGATATTTTTACTTTCATCGGCATATCAATCCCCCGGTTGATCTTTTTCACAGAGCATGCTCGCTCATTTTGAAATAAAATGACGGTGCGAGCCACACAATTCCCTAGCTGACCACTATCCACAATTATTGTTTATCTCTCATGCGCGAACCATGGTTCGGGTTGAAATGTCACCTTTTTTATTCCCGTTCTCCATGAAAAACCCGCCATTATATTTTCAGCTATTTGTACGAGCGTTCTTTGACTACGATCCCTTCAAGGATGACATGTGCCCCAGCAAGGAGTTTGGACTTTCTTTCAAATTCGGAGAAATCCTTCAGGTAAGTTGATATATTTTCAGTTTTTAATTGAATCCGGAGTAAGTGTTCAGAGTTTAGACCTTTCTTTCTTGTCGGTTATATAGTTTTAGTGATTTATTTTGGTAATGAAATTCCTCCTCTGCGCTAGCTCACGGAGGGGTAATAATATCGCTTGTACGGCGGGAAAAAATTTCCTGTGTCCAAACTACAAAACAGAAAGTTCTAATTTTTTGAACATACCGAGGAAATTGTCTGAGCTACCATTACATACCGGAATTTTTCGATATTTTGGCCATTAACACTGTTTTTGTTTTTGGAAAACTATGAAGATGCTGGAATTTGGCTACAAAAACCTTCAGAAATGTGCAAAATGCCATTCCAAAGGTATTAGAGGTGGATTCATTGATAACTAAGCTATAGTCGAGTCAGAAAAAATTCCACAAGATTGGAATTTTATGCCCATATAAGGAGTTATGCGACACACCTCTGTTGTTAAACATGTGGTGTAATCGCTACCGGTCGTTACTTTCTGTAGAATTCAGGTCCTGGTTACTATACAAACTAGTACCATACGTTTTAGATAGGTTTTAGACAAGTTTTCGATAACTTTTTATGACAAGGTCCCGTAAATTTTCATTTTTAGGTAGGCGGTATTGTCACCCCTATATGCAATAATAGGGGTGACTTCGTAACCAATGATTTATTCTAGTACAAGTCAGAAATGAATATTATATAGTCAAGTTCTGAGTCGCTGAATTGGATACTCTTTAGATATGGTTTTTCTCTCCCTCCCTCCCTCTCTCTCTCTCTCTCTCTCTCTCTCTCTCTCTCTCTCTCTCTCTCTCTCTCTCCCTCTCTCTCTCTCTCTCTCTCTCTCTCTCTCTCTCTCTCTTTCTCTCTCTCTCTCCCTCTCCCCCTCCCGCGCTGTGAATGCCGCTTTATGTGTGTGCTCGTCCTACGATTGCATGTCAATACATTATTATTATCACACGTCTTACGGGAGGTCCTGTGCAGTGGTGCGGTCAGTGAATGGAGATAGCTAGAGAGAGAGAGAGAGAGAGAGAGAGAGAGAGAGAGAGAGAGAGAGAGAGAGAGAGAGAGAGAGAGAGAGAGAGAGAGAGAGAGATAGAGATAGAGATAGAGCTAGAGAGAGAGAGAGATAGAGATAGAGATAGAGATAGAGAGATAGAGAGAGAGCGATAGACGATGAACGAAATACAATTTTTGAGTTCATGTAAAAGTTAAAATCTTGTATCGAAAGCTGCAACTTGCATGGACCTATTGGAAAAAGTTGAGATTTGAAGTGGTAGACAGATGGTGTAAGTGAGAGCTAATGGTGCAAATAACTCTAGTGTAAGAAATGTATAGAAGCTTTCTGCTGCAGGAACGCTCGGAACGTCAATATTGTACCATGTTTTTCAAGGTAGATGGGGTAACTAACGGGTGACAACTAAAAATCTGGACAATTTTCTCAGAGCTCTAGCGCCGGCCCCGCTTGAGATACAGTTTCAGGCCTGAGCTAGAACGATTTTTCAGACAATTTTGAATCAGAATAACACAACGGGAAAAATTAAAAAGTTCATTTTCATTGCGTTATCGCATCATTTCCTCTTGACCCACCAAAGCATGTGTACGGAGATTTGAGATTTCTGTGTGATCAGAAACGACCTTCCCGATGAGATAAAATTCTCAAATTTTAAATAATGGTTGTTCATGCCATAACCAACGTAACTGCCAAGTTTCAACATTTTAGCTTATCATAAAGTTGGTTTCCCACGTCATAAATGTTTCGAGAGATCGTCAAAATGGCGATTTCTCAAATTACCTGTAAACTACGCTTTGAAGGGTTTGTTACAGATGATTCTGTGATTAGAATTGAGATTATCGGAGTGTGAAACAAAGTTAATTTCGTTCAAAATCGTCTGAAAAATCATTCCATCGCTGCCCCGAAGCTGTATCTCAAAAAGAACAGGCGCTAGAGGTGCTAGAAAAGTGTGTAAATTTCAAGTACTACATGCTTTGGTGGGTCAAGAGGAAATGATGCGATATCGCAATGAAAATGAACATTTTAGTTGTTCCCGTTGTGTTATTCTGATTCAAAATTGTCTGAAAAATCGTTCTAGCTCAGGCCTGAAGCTGTATCTCAAGCGGGGCCGGCGCTAGAGCTCACAGAATATTGTCCAGATTTTTAGTTGTCACCCGTTAGACAAAGTAAAAGTTACATTGAGGTTGATCAGTCAACGAGAAATAGGGACGTAGATAGAGAGATATAGAGAGAAAGATAGAGACATTGACAGGTAGAGAGAGAGCGGAATAGAGACATAGATATATAAAGAGAGAGATAAAGAAATAGAGAGAGAGAGATGATGAGAGAGAGAGAGAGAGAGAGAGAGAGAGAGAGAGAGAGAGAGAGAGAGAGAGAGAGAGAGAGAGAGAAAGAGAGAGAGAAAGAGCGATAGAGAGAGAGACATCTGTTTTAGGTCAAATACGGAATAATTTCACATTCTAAATCGCGTATTGCAACAACGACGATATTTTTCTGCCACTCACTATCTCAACTTACCTTACTCCCCTGATCCCCACTGTCTCCTATCCCCAATGATCAACCCAAATCCCAATTTACCCTTCTCACCGCGTGATATTGTTCCGCAGATAGTCAATAAAGATGACGACAACTGGTGGCAAGCTGTAAAAGTACAAAGTGATGGGGAGAGTGAGAAACCGAAACAGGCCGGTCTGATACCTAGTCTGGTGTTACAGGAGAGGAGACGGGCCTTTATCAACCAGGAAATGGTAAGTGAATCTACCATGTATAGTCGGACCCCGATATATTCCGGTATACTCCGCGGGGAAAGGGTTTTGCCCGGTAAATCGGGGTTCTGGAATATCGGGGGCCGGTGAATCGGGGCCCGACTGTATTAGAACTACTAGATTATTACCAAAAATCACAAACATAGTTTGACTCAGCGTTTGGCTCAGGGTATAGCCATGTTTTGAATATAAAGTTGTGGAATTGTAGCCTGTCATGTTGAAGGGAACACTGTGACAGGATACAATGTAATATGGGTGTGGATGTGTTGGTGATGTCACCCCCTCATATGACTTCATCAGTGTGTGATATAATACCCTTTATTATTGTACTGACCTGTACTGCTGTAGTAGTAGCAGCGGTAGCAGCGGTAGTAGCTCATTTTAATGAAACATTACGTCATACATATCCTGTCTACCTGTTTGAAGTTCATTCCTTTGACTATATACGGGCCAGAGAGATGGCCCCTAGCCCAAAATACAGGCGAGGTCTTGATGTCTGCAGTTTTTATCGATTTTCTCACGCTGTTACAATAAAGTAACGTGACAAAATGAACTGGACAATACAGCAGTAACTGATAACAAAATCATATCATAATTCCACTCTTTTCTCCGACCCCCCTCCGACCTACCCCTCAGTGTTTTAACACCCCACTGTTTTCCAGCAATTAAAAGTTGTCTCGTTGCATAAAACACCTGAGTTTTTCTTTCAATCGCCAGTAACAGTTTCCCAAACTGTGGCCACTATTCCTATGAACATTGAACAGTGGACTTGACAGCACCCCGGCCCCGGGCGTCTCCATATCATTTATTTTCGAAATAAAATAGTTTCACGTTCTGTTGCCCCGGGAAATCCACCAAACGTGTTTGGTTTTGGTTCAAGTTTCACTCTTTTCTCCGACCCCCCCCCCTCTCCGACCTACCTCTCAGTGTTTTAACACCCCACTGTTTCCAGCTTGTTGTTTCAAGTTTCTTTCGAATTTTGGAACAGGTGGGGCAGCTAGTATACACTTCATTTGGATCAAATCTTGGGTGTGGAACAACATGAGATCAAGTTTCATGGAGCACAGTAAAATATTAGATCAAGTTTCAAAGTGTATTAATTGTTGGCATGGAAGGATCGATGGAACGTTTTAAAGGATGTAGTGGAGGGAATACAGCTTTCGGGCTCAAAAGCAATTATTATAATCCCATTCTTTGTGACTGTGTTCTACAATCTTTTCCTCTCTTTCTCTACCTATATCTCTTTCTCTATCTCTCTCTCTCTCTCTCTCTCTCTCTCTCTCTCTCTCTCTCTCTCTCTCTCTCTCTCTCTCTCTCTCTCTCTCTTTCTCTATCTCTCTCTCTCTCTCTTTCTCTATCCCACTCTGTCTCCGACGTACCATATATGGAGAATAGTTGTCAAAAGAGTTTACCTAAAAATATACCATCTTACACACCCATTACCCATCACCCCTTACCCTCCCTAGTCCCCATTTACACACCCATTATCATGCCACTCCCTTAAATTACAGTAATTGTGACTTTGAATCAACCCTCCTTAGTCCTTCTCTCCCCAGATCAAAAAAGCAAAGACAATGAAGAAGAGAAAGATCATGTATTCAGCTCAGAAGAACGCGGAGTATGATAGACACTCCATCCCCATCTATGAAGAACTAGCCCGAATGCCACCCTTTCAACGGAAGACCATGGTGTTAGTCGGGTCGGATAGTGCTGGCAGAGATTCTCTCGTCAGTAAACTACTCACCAAAGATTCAGAACGGTTTGGTAAGTTCAAGACACCCAATTTCTTGATAAAATCTCGTTTGGAATATATATTTTATTAATTCTCGTCCCTCTCCTCTAGCCACTCCCATGCCCCACACTTCCCGGAGAGCGAGGGAGGGGGAGGAAACAGGACAGGGGTATTGGTTTGTCAAGAGTAGAAAGGACATGGAGGATGAATTCCTGGCAGGTGAATATATATATTGTGCTTTCTGCTAGTAGAACCTGACCAAGTTCGGTAAAATTGTGTGGAATTTATCGAAATAATATATATTTGTTGTTTTTCACAAGAATAATTTGCCCAAAAAGAATATTACAGATCATCTAAAGATCTCAAACCCCCTATTTATGGATTGTATGACACACACATCTCTGTTCCAGGGAAGTATCTAGAGTTCGGGGAGTACGAGGGTAACCTGTATGGGACAAAACTGGACAGCGTCCGAGCGGTAATGCGAAGCGGCAAAACATCGGTCCTATCTATCCATCCACAGTCATTAAAAACAGTCAGGTAATGATATATTGTAGTATCTTGGTATATATTGTAGTATCTTGGTAGTTTCTGCTTGTGTGAAGCACACGGGAATAGCAGTTCATTAATTGTGTAGTATCTTGGTAGTCATTAAAAACAGTCAGGTAATAGCAGTTCATTAATTGTGTAGTATCTTGGTAGTCATTAAAAACAGTCAGGTAATAGCAGTTCATTAATTGTGTAGTATCTTGGTAGTCATTAAAAACAGTCAGGTAATAGCAGTTCATTAATTGTGTAGTATCTTGGTAGTCATTAAAAACAGTCAGGTAATAGCAGTTCATTAATCGTGTAGTATCTTGGTAGTCATTAAAAACAGTCAGGTAATAGCAGTTCATTAATTTTGTAGTATCTTGGTAGTCATTAAAAACAGTCAGGTAATAGCAGTTCATTAATTGTGTAGTATCTTGGTAGTCATTAAAAACAGTCAGGTAATGATATATTGTAGTATCTTGGTAGTCATTAAAAACAGTCAGGTAATAGCAGTTCATTAATTGTGTAGTATCTTGGTAGTCATTAAAAACAGTCAGGTAATAGCAGTTCATTAATTGTGTAGTATCTTGGTAGTCATTAAAAACAGTCAGGTAATAGCAGTTCATTAATTGTGTAGTATCTTGGTAGTCATTAAAAACAGTCAGGTAATAGCAGTTCATTAATTGTGTAGTATCTTGGTAGTCATTAAAAACAGTCAGGTAATAGCAGTTCATTAATTGTGTAGTATCTTGGTAGTCATTAAAAACAGTCAGGTAATAGCAGTTCATTAATTGTGTAGTATCTTGGTAGTCATTAAAAACAGTCAGGTAATAGCAGTTCATTAATTGTGTAGTATCTTGGTAGTCATTAAAAACAGTCAGGTAATAGCAGTTCATTAATTGTGTAGTATCTTGGTAGTCATTAAAAACAGTCAGGTAATAGCAGTTCATTAATTGTGTAGTATCTTGGTAGTCATTAAAAACAGTCAGGTAATAGCAGTTCATTAATTGTGTAGTATCTTGGTAGTCATTAAAAACAGTCAGGTAATAGCAGTTCATTAATTGTGTAGTATCTTGGTAGTCATTAAAAACAGTCAGGTAATAGCAGTTCATTAATTGTGTAGTATCTTGGTAGTCATTAAAAACAGTCAGGTAATAGCAGTTCATTAATTGTGTAGTATCTTGGTAGTCATTAAAAACAGTCAGGTAATAGGTTCATTAATTGTGTAGTATCTTGGTAGTCATTAAAAACAGTCAGGTAATAGCAGTTCATTAATTGTGTAGTATCTTGGTAGTCATTAAAAACAGTCAGGTAATAGGTTCATTAATTGTGTAGTATCTTGGTAGTCATTAAAAACAGTCAGGTAATAGCAGTTCATTAATTGTGTAGTATCTTGGTAGTCATTAAAAACAGTCAGGTAATAGGTTCATTAATTGTGTAGTATCTTGGTAGTCATTAAAAACAGTCAGGTAATAGCAGTTCATTAATTGTGTAGTATCTTGGTAGTCATTAAAAACAGTCAGGTAATAGCAGTTCATTAATTGTGTAGTATCTTGGTAGTCATTAAAAACAGTCAGGTAATAGCAGTTCATTAATTGTGTAGTATCTTGGTAGTCATTAAAAACAGTCAGGTAATAGCAGTTCATTAATTGTGTAGTATCTTGGTAGTCATTAAAAACAGTCAGGTAATAGCAGTTCATTAATTGTGTAGTATCTTGGTAGTCATTAAAAACAGTCAGGTAATAGCAGTTCATTAATTGTGTAGTATCTTGGTAGTCATTAAAAACAGTCAGGTAATAGCAGTTCATTAATTGTGTAGTATCTTGGTAGTCATTAAAAACAGTCAGGTAATAGCAGTTCATTAATTGTGTAGTATCTTGGTAGTCATTAAAAACAGTCAGGTAATAGCAGTTCATTAATCGTGTAGTATCTTGGTAGTCATTAAAAACAGTCAGGTAATAGCAGTTCATTAATTGTGTAGTATCTTGGTAGTCATTAAAAACAGTCAGGTAATAGCAGTTCATTAATTGTGTAGTATCTTGGTAGTCATTAAAAACAGTCAGGTAATAGCAGTTCATTAATCGTGTAGTATCTTGGTAGTCATTAAAAACAGTCAGGTAATAGCAGTTCATTAATTGTGTAGTATCTTGGTAGTCATTAAAAACAGTCAGGTAATAGGTTCATTAATTGTGTAGTATCTTGGTAGTCATTAAAAACAGTCAGGTAATAGCAGTTCATTTGTGTAGTATCTTGGTAGTCATTAAAAACAGTCAGGTAATAGCAGTTCATTAATTGTGTAGTATCTTGGTAGTCATTAAAAACAGTCAGGTAATAGCAGTTCATTAATTGTGTAGTATCTTGGTAGTCATTAAAAACAGTCAGGTAATAGCAGTTCATTAATTGTGTAGTATCTTGGTAGCCATTAAAAACAGTCAGGTAATAGCAGTTCATTAATTGTGTAGTATCTTGGTAGTCATTAAAAACAGTCAGGTAATAGCAGTTCATTAATTGTGTAGTATCTTGGTAGTCATTAAAAACAGTCAGGTAATAGCAGTTCATTAATTGTGTAGTATCTTGGTAGTCATTAAAAACAGTCAGGTAATAGCAGTTCATTAATTGTGTTGCTCAATTGTTCATTAATTGTGTTGCTCAACCCCAGCCCTAAGAAGACACCACAGAAGCACACCCTCAAACTTGAGAAAGTTGGACTGGAAAAGTGGAAAGTTGTAAAGGCGAAGGTACGAAAGACTCTGCAGTCAATCCCAGTTGATGGAACCAGCTCGAATGAAGAGGATACCAATCTAGTTTTCAAGGACAAGTCTCAACGAGACAAAGCTGAAGAACTGCTGAAATCTGAATTTGATACTTCAACAGCCACTCTGACCACCAAGAAGCTCAATCCAAAAGTTACAATCTCAGACATTGCTGGAGAAATTACCACTGCCGAGGAAGTGTACAGTGAAATACTGAGGAAAAATGAGGAAATCAAAGAGCAGGTTGAAAGTCACCAAGAGGAACTGAAAGTCATCTTTCTTCATAAGGAGGATCGATATGCAGTTGTCCAGATGTCAAAAAAGATACGGGAGATTGTTCGCAAAAGGAATGACAGAATTAACCTTGATTTTCAAATCCACATTGTGAAGGATCGATTTCATATCGTTCAATGTTTCAAGTGTCAACGCTATGGTCACAAGTCAGACTCAGTGATGTGCCCCAGGAGAGACAGCGGTGATCCAGTTTGTACCTACTGTGCTGGAAATCATCGGTTCAAGGATTGTCAAGTGAAGAAGGATAGAAAAGTTGACTCCAGATGCTGTGCAAACTGCAAGAGTAGCCGAAGCAAGATCGATCAGCTCAATGCCACCACCCACACAGCGAACAGTTTCCAGTGTCCCTTCTTTATCATGGAGAAGGAGAGATTGATGAGTAGAACAGCCGGAGCTGAGATGTTAAAAAACGAGTACAGTCGGAAGGCACGAGACTTCTTGGAAAGAAGGAGAACTCACTAAGAGTTGGGACATTGAACTGCAACTCCCTTGTCAATAAGACTGCTGGTGTACTGGAACACCTTGAGGACCAGCTTGTTGATATTTGTCTTCTTCAAGAGACCTACCTGAGGAAAGGTGACAATGCTAAACATCATGAGATAAAGGAAAGAGGATGGGAAATCCACTCGGCACCGAGGAAGCAGAGGATTGGTGGTGGAGTAGCAATGGTATACAGAGCGGACCTGGGTGTTAAATCTGGACCTACCAAGTGTTTCAAGACCTTTGAGTGTACAGAGACTACTATTGGAAATGCTAGTGAGATGTACCGGCTAGTAAACATCTATAGGCCACCGTACTCGAAGAAGGCACCTCATACCCAGAGCCACTTCCTGGATGAATTCAAGGGATACCTTGAGGAACTAAACTGTAAAGTCGGGACACCATTAATCATGGGAGACTTCAACTTTCACATGGAAAGGCCTGATGAATTTTATCCAAAAAAGCTACAGGAGATGATCGAGGAGTTTGACTTCAAACAGATGGTTCCCTTGATATCAACACACAGACATGGAGGTACTCTGGACCTAGCCCTGATGGATGCTACAGTAGCGGATTGTCTTGAACCAGTTAGGATCTTGGAGGAGGGAACTACTTCAGACCACCATCTTATTACAGTGGACCTACAACTGACTGCGAGGATCAGTAAGAGGAAACGGCCGGAGACAATTTGGTATCGGGACTTCTCGAAGGTGGATGTGGAGAGTTTTAATGAGGATCTAAAAGCCAGTGGACTGTTTACCTCACCTGCTGATGAAGAGGATGTTAATAGCCTTGTTGAGAAGTTATATGGAACGTTGCTAGCCCTGGTTGATAAGCACTGTCCAATGAAGAAGAGAAGGAAGAAAGAGAAGTATACACCATGGATGGATGAAGAGCTGCTAACCCTCCGGAGGAAGAAGCGGCGTGCTGAGAGAAAGTGGAGAAAGGACAAGACTAAAGAGAAGCTGCAGCTAAGGGCCATGTATGTGGAACTAAGGTCAGCTTTCAACAAGATGGAGGTCAGAAAACGGTCAGAATACACCAGAAGAAATATTGAACTCTGTGGACGCGATCAAAAGAGGCTCAACCAACAACTGAGCAAGCTATTGGGTAACTCCAATGTTATCCTCCCAGATATGGTCAACCCGGAGAAACTAGCAACTGAGTTTGGAGAGTTTTTCAAGTCCAAGATTGATAAACTACAGAAGAAGATTGGTGACAAGATTGAAGAATTGGGTGAAAAGAAATCAACGGAGTCCGGTGCTTTTGAAGGAGAAACAGAAAGATTTGAGACGTTCAGTCTTATGACTGAAGATGAAGTGGCAAGCCTTGTTAAGAGCCTGCCGGATAAGTTCTGTGACCTGGACCCTATCCCGACCTCTCTGCTGAAGCAGCTTCTCCCTACTCTACTACCAGTGCTTACCAAAATCGTGAACACTTCTTTGCAGAGTGGTGTATTCCCGTCAGGACTGAAAGAGGCTATTGTGAGGCCCACAATCAAGAATACATCTGGAGATGTGGACTCTCTTGCGAACTACAGACCAGTCTCGAATCTCAGTGTTCTGTCCAAGCTAGTGGAGAAAGCTGTTAATGTACAGCTAAATGAACATTTGGAGAAAAACGACCTGCGAGGTGAATGCCAATCTGGTTTTCGCCCCAACCACAGTTGTGAGACACATATGGTGCGAGTCGTTGATGATGTCCTTGGGGAAATGGACAGAGGAAATGTTGTGGCAGTCGTTCAAATTGATCTTTCGGCTGCATTTGATACCATTGACCACCCTCAGCTTTTGAGGAGACTGGAGAAGCGGTTTGGAATTGGATCAACGGTACTCGAATGGTTCACTAGCTATCTCAATGACAGGAGCTATAAAGTTAAAATTGGAGATGCCCTCTCACCTAGGCTCTTTCTCAAATATGGAGTACCCCAAGGCTCTCTCCTTGGTCCTGTCCTCTTTGCCCTGTATGTGGAACCACTAGAACCTATTGTAAAGAAGTATGGACTCACAATACGACTTTATGCAGACGATAGTACTATATACATCGGATTCTGCCCTGTGGAAGGCTGGACAGGTTCAAAGGAGACTATTGAGAAATGTTTGGAGGAGGTAAGAACGTGGATGATTGAAAACAGACTGATGGTTAATGAGGATAAAACTGAGTTTCTTATCCTGGGAAAGAAGAAGAAGATGGATATTGTACGTGAGGAGAGTGACCTGACTCTTGAGCTAAATGGGAACATCATTTCCCCCATGGACATGGCTGGAAAATCGGGAAAGACCCTTGGTGTCTATCTTGATGAACAAATGGATATGAAACGTCAAATCTCCATGGTCAAGAGGAATGCTGGAGTTACTATGAGGAACCTCTGGCAGATCCGCCGATTCATTGATAAACCTCTACGTCTGATGCTTGCCTCCCAGCTGGTCATATCCAAAGTGGACTATTGCAATGCCCTGTATTTCAACCTACCGGCCTCTACCATCAAGCCGCTGAAAGGACTAATGAATCAAGTAATAAGATACATCCATGGAGTCAGAGAGAGGAAAGTTGATCTGGACCCCTTCTACCGTGATTCCCATATCCTTACGATTGAGAAGAGGATATTTTTCAAAATCTGTTTACTAGGGTACAAGATCTATTATGGAAGTGCCCCTCAGTACCTTCAGGATCTAGTGGAACATGATGAAAATACTGCAGTGCAGAAGTCTACTCGTCAGAGCTGTAAAGTAGACCATTACAAGTTAAAGCTACTTTCTGGAAATGTGAAAGTGAGCAAACTGGGAAAAAGGAGAATATCCCAATATCTCCCCCATGTCTGGAACAACCTACCGGAGAACCTCAGAGACGCACCTTCAGAGGACTCCTTCCGTATTCGCCTGAAGACCTACCTGTTCGATGCTACTGTTACCTTCTCTGAAAGACCTTATTTGGTTTTCGACATCAGTCTTTAATAATTTCTTTTCGGTTATTCATTAGCCCCCGTTCTCACACGGTCACCCCTGCTGCTGCCACATAATTCTTTATAATCTAAGATACTATTCAGTTTATCATTTTTGTTATTATTTTTTCTGATTATACTTGTCACCCACAGTCACCAAGTGTTGAGAGTTAATAAAGTCTACTATATATGTCAGTAATAAGTCACCAGTATGAGTTACCATTTACGACCTTTTGTCAACCAATATGTCAAGATAGGATGAGAGAACCGCTATGAATGGCAATTGCTCTTCGAACCAATCGAGAGTACTTGTCTATTTAGTCGGTATATAAATCCATTTTGTTGTTGTTGTTGTTGTTGTAGTATCTTGGTAGTCATTAAAAACAGTCAGGTAATAGCAGTTCATTAATTGTGTAGTATCTTGGTAGTCATTAAAAACAGTCAGGTAATAGCAGTTCATTAATTGTGTAGTATCTTGGTAGTCATTAAAAACAGTCAGGTAATAGCAGTTCATTAATTGTGTAGTATCTTGGTAGTCATTAAAAACAGTCAGGTAATAGCAGTTCATTAATTGTGTAGTATCTTGGTAGTCATTAAAAACAGTCAGGTAATAGGTTCATTAATTGTGTAGTATCTTGGTAGTCATTAAAAACAGTCAGGTAATAGGTTCATTAATTGTGTAGTATCTTGGTAGTCATTAAAAACAGTCAGGTAATAGCAGTTCATTAATTGTGTAGTATCTTGGTAGTCATTAAAAACAGTCAGGTAATAGCAGTTCATTAATTGTGTAGTATCTTGGTAGTTTCTGCTTGTGTGAAGCACACAGGTTGCCGCCGTACTGTTTGGGTTGGTAGCGAGGTTACCCCTAACTTGCAGGCACGCGTGCCCTACTACCGCGATACGTGAGGGGTAAATTCGTTACCAACTTATTGGGATGGCAGGATGGTGATATTCTTAGCTAGTGTGGTAGATGAACAAGTGTGTGTTTCATGCCCCGATATATTGGTTGAGTCGCCTGACACTGTGTGCTCCAGTATGAACAATTGGTATATTGGTTGCCTGTGTTACTCGACACTTGTTAGTAATGTGATGTTTACACTGTCTACTGCTGCAGTGGTGCAACACGGAAGTCAATCTAATTATCCATGGTGCAATAACACACCATGATTTAGTGTAGTACTAGAAACAACATGGTAACCATGGTAACTGCGTGATTTAGTGTAGTACTAGAAACAACATGGTTACCATGGTAACTGCGTGATTTAGTGTAGTACTAGAAACAACATGGTAACCATGGTAACTGTGTGATTTAGTGTAGGACTTGTAACAACATGGTAACCATGGTAACTGCGTGATTTAGTGTAGTACTAGAAACAACATGGTAACCATGGTAACTGTGTGAATTAGTGTAGTACTAGAAACAACATGGTAACCATGGTAACTGCATGATTTAGTGTAGTACTAGAAACAACATGGTAACCATGGTAACTGCGTGATTTAGTGTAGTACTAGAAACAACATGGTAACCATGGTAACTGCATGATTTAGTGTAGTACTAGAAACAACATGGTAACCATGGTAACTGCGTAATTTAGTGTAGGACTTGTAACAACATGGTTACCATGGTAACTGCGTGATTTAGTGTAGTACTTGAAACAACATGGTTACCATGGTAACTGCGTGATTTAGTGTAGTACTTGAAACAACATGGTAACCATGGTAACTGCGTAATTTAATGTAGTACTAGAAAGACATGGTTACCATGGTAACTGCGTGATTTAGTGTAGTACTAGAAACAACATGGTAACCATGGTAACTGCGTGATTTAGTGTCGTACTAGAAACAACATGGTAACCATGGTAACTGCGTGGTTGAATCCATTGGCAACTAGTTTGCCTCTTAGTAAGATAGTAATCACTTGGTGTGAGTGTGTCTTTGTACAATTTGTACTCACATGTGTGTGTCTGTTATATGGGTGTGTAAACAAATGGAATGTTACTCTCACGGAAATACGTGCGTGTTTACACATGTACTATAACATAATGCATCATTTGATTACAAGGTTCTTGTGTAGCATGTTGTGAGAGGGGATGCATCTGGTTAGGACATACTGCAGTTGGACCCCGATTAACCGGGCAAAACATCCCGGTAAATCGGGGCTCTACTGTATTATTGTTTTGTAAAATAGTAGGAATTTTTGGAATGTCCCTACTGGACAGAGTACTCAACAAGGTCGAAACCCTGGAGTAATATAGTACAAAGTGAAACAAGCGGTTTCAGAGAACTACAATTGTTATACAAATTAATGCATATCATCAGGAACCTGATGATATTTGCTCAGTTAGATACATTCTCAATGTCCTCAAGTAACAAGCAATCCACCAGCTATTACATAATACTAGGCTCTTCTCTATTAAATATCCTAATACACACATTCCTGAGCTGAGAGATAGGGAAGACACGCCTATCCCCCTCCTAACACACCCTCCTAATTCCCACCATCTCTAACCCTTTAATTCTATCCCCTCCTGATTCCGGCCATCTCTAATTCTATAATTCTCCCAGGACCCCCGAATTCATGCCGTTTGTGGTGTTCGTCACTAACGAACAGGAGATGAGTACTGAAAACAGTGACAGTCGACCCATGTATGAAGATTACAGGTTAGCACATGTATAACATAACGTCGCCTTGTTCGACCCCCTCTATGTGAAGGCAGAAGGCTGAAGGAGGGTTAGAACATACTAAACATAATGTTTCAACTCTCATAATGCTTGAATTGTGAACTCCATGACCTTCGTAATACCACTTCTTACCTCTCTCCCCTCTCCTCAGACACTATTTTGACCTGATGATATATCTGGACCCCCGGGACCTTGACACCGCCTATACCGAAGTATCTGATGGACTAAGGAGGTGCGAATTAGATCACCAATGGGTTCCAGTCAGTTGGGTCTATTAGAACACGTCCCCTAGGGTGTTTCTACCGTGTTGTATTCAGTGTGTATTATAAATATATATTTTGGCGCAACAGCTGCTGAAAAAAGAGACCCAAAGATGGGATTGGAGAGAATGGAGGAGAAAAAGGAGATAATATTTGAACCTTGAATTCTTTTACAGGGTGTGTTTGAGGGTTGCGTTTGTGTGCATGGCTTATTATTACTCAGATGTTTATCAAGTTAAAAAATTGCTGTTTTCCTGTCTCAAAACCAAAAACAACTCAGTTGTTGGGCATGGGTTGAAGGTTGAATGGCGGTAACTGGGGTGTTGGTCAATACGTAACGCGCAGGTTTGCAAATGCGCTTCTTACAATGTGCAACCATATTGTCAGCATTTTAAAACTGGGTACGCGCAATTACAGCGCTGCGCTTAAATTATTAAATTGCGCGGGGGAAACGTTCCAATCCAAAATATATAGATCCGCTGACAAACGCGAACGGGCAAAGGGTCAGAGAGGTAGAGGGAGGAACATTCACCCCTCTCGTCATGAGCACCTTTGGCGGCATGGGAGATGAGTTTGAGAAATTCCTCAAGAAGTTATCGAAGAGGGTTTCAGACAAGACTCAGGAACCCTATGCTGAAGTTATCAGCCACTTCAGAACAAGGCTGAGATTCGGACTTTTGAGGGCCTGTCTGATCGCCCTTAGAGGGAACAGGAGGAAGATCGTGCCCATCAATATGCACGAAGTTGAACTTTTAACGTAAAATGACGAGATTTTAGTTACTATTTATTTATTTATAAAACGTTAAAATCTGGGTGCCTTTCATTGCTAACAATTCGTAGTTTTAGCGCGCGCGACGGGTTAGGGCTATCTGTTAGGGTCTGGTTGGGGTTATCGGTTAGGGCTATCGATTCTCTATCAGTTACCGTTTAGTTTATTCAAATTGGCCATGTTTTTTCCCGTGTCCTGTCTGCTGTCTCTCGCTATCACTGCCACCACTACCCTACTTCCAGACCCACACTCCAGCTCCCTTATATCCCACCTATGACCTGCTGTCTAAATCCTACATCATTCCTTCCTGGAACTAAATAGTCTGCCTCCCTGTCCTTACATGGTTCGCTCCTGGGCTCTCGTGTCCTGTCTGCTGTCTCAAGTTTCAAACTTTCATCAACTACAACGTAAAACTATTTATTGAGGCGAAAGCCATAGATATGTGATACGTTGATAACCTGAGATAATAACGATCAAGGTACTGTTATCTACTCCTTTTGCGGCCAACAACGACAACTGTGAGTACACACAATTCCCCCGATCCCCACTCCACCATTGAATCCTGCACACCCACCATGCCTGCTAAGACAAGAAGTGGGGCGGAATTTTCACCTTTCGATGCTGAAACCCCCACCCTTGATGAGACAATCATTGTCCAAACCCTAGCCCATCCCAACCCTGCAAATCATCTATCAACACCTCCAAGAACCAAGAACTTTCCATTGCCAATTCAAACTCCACGCCATTTCACATCGGCTCAACAATGTCTATGCAATGGGACCAAATCAAGTGGGCGTATGATCAAGTGTGTCACATGCAAATGCTGCTACCATGACGAGTGCGTTAGCTTAAAATCCCTGAGCAAATTCCTTGAAATCTCTGAAGAGGGCCTTTTATGCGTTGATGACTGGGTTTGCCCGGAGTGTATCGTTACTGCCCGGCTTCTTCGAGCCGGTAGTCCCTTGTTTGACGCTATTGCCACTAAAGCAGCTAAACTGATGGCTGACCAATCAAACATCCATAACAACTCTCACCTTGACTCAACAGTTAATGCATGGCAACCAACAACCACTCCCGTTCAATCTGAAACCAGTATCTTGAACAATGAACATTTTCCACCGCTACCCTCATCCAACTGTAGCTCCTCACGTCAACTCACCGACACAACACCCACGGACAGAACTAACAATGCCACATCTCGTTCAGGTGTCCAAAATAAAACCCCTCCTAAGGTAACACCGAGAAAAGTACTTCCACCACAGCCTCGATTGACAATCCACTGTGATGATGTAAAGGAGACGCGGACTGCTATCGATAAAGCCTTGGAAACCATACCTATTTCTCAAGCAAGGAACTTTTCTTCCTCGGTAAGAATTTGGTTTCCCAATGAGGAATGTCAACGATTGGCCTCTGAAAACTTGAAGACTGCTGGAGTGCTAGAGAAAAATGTCAGAGTGTCTGCTGAGGTAATGTCGAAAGTAGAACTTAGGTTTGTTCCTGTTGACTTACTTCCAAAAGATGCCACAACTGAGGAATGTAGGAAATTCTGTCTTGAGAAGTTAACTGCAAAGAATGAAGTTCTGAGGACCTGCAAAGACCTCTCAATTGTCTATTTCAAACGCATGCAGGCAGACCCGGATCTAGCCACAGTAGTCTTGAAACTGCCAGTACAATTGAAGGACAAGCTAATGGCTGACGGAAGGGTCTTCTTCCAAATGTCCTCCGTCAGAGTGTCTCATCGCGTACACATCAAGAGATGTCCTCACTGCCAAGCCCTCGGCCACTACCCTGATAAATGCCCGAAGAAATCCCATCCAGCGACATGTATGTATTGTGCAGAGGAACATTCTACTGAAAGCTGTTCACTGAAAGAGGACACTGAGAAACACTGCTGTAAAAACTGTATCAACAATTCAGGACTCTCCTCAGATGTTAAACCTCACCATGCTGGCTCATCTAAATGCCCAACGTACAAAGAGCACTATGATCGTATGTCAAAAAACTACCGTCAACGCAGCACCTTGCTCTCAAATACGGCAATCTAAACTGCAGATCGATGAACAACAAGCTTGGTGAAATCTACGGGGCGTGCTGCGATCTTGACCTTGACGTACTCGGTTTGACAGAAACCTGGCTAGAAGACGGTGATGTAGTCACTCCTGCGCTGATGAAAGAACTGGGATACAATCTCTATAGTTCGGCAAGAGGGGCAAGAGGAGGCGGCGTTGCTATCTTAGCGAGGAAAGCATTACGTGTAATACCTATCAAGACTAAGAACAAGCCAACAACTTTTGAATGTATCGAAGCTACGATCGAAGGCGGGCATCTTCAGAAAACTAGATTGGTTGTGGTATACAGACCTCCATCCTCTTCCAAGAGGGAGTTCTTGGCAGAATTCGAAGAATACATATCGTCACTAAACGGCCTCAGTGGACACCCTGTTATTTTGGGCGATTTCAATATCCATACTGAGGATGACGATGACCATACTTCGAACTCCTTCCGTGATTTGCTTGTGGATGAGCGATGGACACAGCATGTTGAGGATCCAACTCACGAAAGTGGCGGTACATTGGACTTGGTAATAAGCAGAGATGATGAAGCTTCCCCTAGGATTAGTGCAGTCGAGGTTGCAAAGTCCTCTGTTTCTGACCATTATGCTGTCACATTCTACTTACACGTCGGAAAACCAATTCAGCGAGAAAGAAAAGCTGTTCTGTGCAGAAACATGAAAAAGCTCACCGTTGAGGTCCTATCTATGAAAATAGATGAGTCACCGCTGATGTCAAGTCCACGTCCCTCTACACTGGAAGGGTGTCTCAACCTGTATAACGTCTCACTTCGAGAAATACGGGATGAGATAGCTCCACTACAGGAAAAGGTTATTAAAGACTCGGATCACCCACCTTGGTATGATAAACTATGTGAGGAAGCTAAAACCTCCCGCAGGACACGAGAAAGAGCTCTAAAGACCACCTTGAAAGACTCCACGAAGAAAGAAGAACACAAAGAAGCTAGAACAGCGCTGAATAAAGCTATGAAAGAAACATCCAGATTTCTCATGAAAACCAGGATAAATTTCTATCGTGGAAAGCTTGACTACGTGGCTGATGATCCAGCTGCTGTCAGTGGGTTAATCAACAAACTACTGGGAAAAGACAAGATCCCACAGGAGCTTCCAAACGGGGATTCTTCGAGTGAAACAGCCGAAAACTTTGGTACTTTTTTCAAATCGAAAATCGAGGATATCTACGAGACGATCAGAGTTGAAAACGAACAATCTGAACCGTTGCCAGAACTTCCACAAACGGACTACACTGGTGCCACATTTTCAGCCTTCCGAAAAGTAACTGAAGCGGAACTCAGTGCTATCATTCAATCTATGGAGAAAAAGCACTGTGATCTCGATCCAATCCCTACCAGCAAACTTGTAGGTGTTCTCCCGAAGTTACTACCTCTAATCTCTGACATTGTCAACAAAAGCCTACAAGAAGGTTTAGTTCCTGAGCAGCTGAAGCAATCACTGATTCGACCCTCGTTCAAGAAGAAAGGAAGCCCGGAAGAACTCAATAACTACAGACCGGTATCCAACTTAGCTTTTATATCCAAGCTAATTGAAAAGTGTGCGTCTATACAGCTTACGGAGCACCTTGAGACGAACGAACTGTTTCCAGGAGTTCAATCGGCGTACCGGAAACATCATAGCACCGAGACCACACTGGTGAAAGTAGTGAATGATCTTCTTCTAATTACAGACACGAAGTCGAAGGCAGTACTTGTATTGCTAGACCTCAGTGCTGCCTTCGATACGATTAACCATGAATTATTACTTGGGAAACTGAGGAGGAATTATGGCGTTGAAGGTACTGCCCTTGAATGGTTTGCCTCCTACCTCAAAGATAGGAAAGCTTCTGTGAAAATTGAGACCTCTACATCCTCGCCCTTAGCCATCAACATCGGAGTGCCACAGGGCTCTATACTTGGACCACTGTTGTTCATTTTGTATACAAAGGAGTTAGAAAGTATTGCAAGGCACTATGGACTAATGGTCGAACTATACGCCGATGATACTCAACTGTATGTTTCTTTCAGCAACGATTCTCTCCTAGACCTCGAGACGAAACTGCAGGGTTGCTTAAACCACATCAAAGCGTGGATGTCCAAGAACTTCCTCAGACTCAACCCCAGCAAAACTGAAATCATCGTGTTAAACAACAAACATGATAAAACAGAAAACCCTGAAAGCCTTCAAACGATGAGCAACCATGAATCTACAAAGCCACTTACACTAGTAAGGAACCTTGGTGTATTTCTGGACTCAGAGCTCTCCCTATCTGGTCACGTATCCAGAACCGTAAGGACGTGTCAACTAGCCCTTATGAATCTATGGAAAATCAACAGAATGTTGGGTGGTAATCTGAAAGTCAAACTCGTTAACAGTTTAATACACAGCAGACTGGACTACTGTAACAGCCTCCTTGCTGGTTCTTCTGCCAAAGACATAGGTCGATTACAGAAGATTCAAAACTCTGCGGCCCGTTTCGTCTTTGGACAACGCCTCTACCAAGGCACCACAAACCTTCGCAAACAGCTTCATTTCCTACCCGTTCGAGAAAGAGTGCAGTACAAGTTGTGTCTACTGACATACAAAACACTGAATGGTATAGCCCCACCTTACCTATCGAAGATGATAACACTCCGTCAACCGAAGTTAAAAAGTCTACGAAGGGATGCTGACAAAACCTTACTTGACAAGAACTATGCCAGATATTGTTCGAGTAAAGGTGCGTTTAGTGTCGCTGCTCCGGAAATATGGAATAGCTTACCTTCTTCTCTTCGGGAAAGCTCATCCATCACATCATTCAAATCCAACCTGAAAACCCACTTCTTCCGGAAGGCATACGAGTGTTAAAAAAAAACAATGTGTGAAGACAATGTATACTACGAGAATTGTGGTAGAGAGATGAGAGCGAGTTGAGGATCCTGAATTAGAGTGTGAAACCGTGAAGTTAGAACGACCAGTACTCTTTTCACTCACGCTTTCTAAACTGGTCTTTCTTACTAATTTATATTTAATACTTATTCTTTTTATGTGACGGATCCCCAGAACTCGGTAAAAAAAAGAGCCTGGGTTAAAAAATCAAAAAAAAAAAAGAAAAAAAAAAGAAAAAGTAAAGCAGAAAAGATCCAACAAATAAAAAAAAGAAAAGAAAAAAAAAAAAAAGAAAAAAAAAAAAAGACAACAAAAAAAGGGGTAAAAAAAGGGGGGAAATATAAATTATAAATGGACACCAAAATTGGGGTATGGGGGTGGAAGGGTTGCAGTGAGGTGTTGTGCAGTGGAGCGTGTTGGGCTTTACTTATAGAAGTGCAGCCAGTATGGTGTAGTGCAGTGGAGTGTGTTGGGCTCTACTTATAGAAGTGCAGCCAGTATGGTGTAGTGCAGTGGAGTGTGTTGGGCTTTACTTATAGAAGTGCAGCCAGTATGGTGTAGTGCAGTGGAGTGTGTTGGGCTCTACTTATAGAAGTACAGCCAGTATAGTGTGGTGCAGTGGAGTGTGTTGGGCTTTACTTATAGAAGTACAGCCAGTATGGTGTAGTGCAGAGGAGTGTGTTGGGCTTTACTTAAAGAAGTGAAGCCAGTATGGTGTAGTGTAGTGGAGTGTGTTGGGCTCTACTTATAGAAGTACAGCCAGTATGGTGTAGTGCAGTGGAGTGTGTTGGGCTTTACTTATAGAAGTACAGTCGGTATGGCATGGTGTAGTGGAGTGTGTTGGGCTTCACTTATAGAAGTACAGCCAGTGTGGTGAGATGCAGGCTACAGCGAGTATGACTTCTCTTCCGCTCCTTGGTTCTCCTACAGGTGAAGTAGTCGGATCCTCAGTCCTCACCCAGGTTGTATAAGACAGTATCGATTGTTTAAGGGCTAAAGCCCTGGTTCTAAAGTATTTATTTCTGGATCCCTAGATCCAAGAGCATATTTTATCAATCTGCAGTAAGCAGAGACAGTATATTTCATCATCCGATTTAAATGTTGTTTAACTAACAAGACCTACCTTCAGAAAAATACCATCTTGCAATAATAATTGGAAATCCTTGGTATAGAACTAACCGCTTTTGAAACGAGAGTTAGTGAGACGAAGTCCGCACCAAGTGATGCAAGTAGTCAAGACCTAACAGAACTCGTGTTGTTCTTTAAAATATGGACAATGAAAAGCGGACAATAAATGTATATTTGTATTTGTATTTGTATTTGTATCTCGCGATCACTGCCATCACGCCCTACTTCCAGACCCACACTCCAGCTCCCTTATATCCCACCTATGACCTGCTGACACAATCCTATATCATTTCTTCCTGCAGTTCCATGGAACTAAATAGTCTGCCTCCCTGTCCTTACCTGGTTCGTTCCTGGGTTTCCCGTGTCCTAGGTGCTGTCTCTTCTTCCAGACCCTCTCTCCAGCTTCCTTACATCCCACCTAACCTACTGTCTCTACTCTGCACCATTCCTTCCTATATTCCTTCCTACATCCCTTCCTACTTTCTACACCATTCCTTCCTACATCTACCTGAGACTTAGTAGAGGGACCACCTATGACTGAGTCAATGAGTTAATATTTTCAAGTGTGCATTTTGTGTAAATTGTTAACATTTTCTGGCCTCTGAGTTGTTTAGCAGAGTTTGAGTAGCTGAGTTTCCAGACTGGCTGAGTTTTATGCCGAAGAATGAAGAAAGAAGACCATACACACCGTTTTTCTCAATACGTTTTTCTCGATAAAAAACTTGTCAAGGATACCGTTTTTCTCAATACGTTTTTCTCGATAAAAAACTTGTCAAGGATACCGTTTTTCTCAATACGTTTTTCTCGATAAAAAACTTGTCAAGGACTCTTCAGTGAGTGTGTGTTTGAAGGACAGCTAATTTATTATTTATTTATTACCGAATCTGTGTGTATGTGTTTGTGATTGTCTGTTTGTCTGTGAATGTGTTTGTACGTGTGTTAGTATGTTTTTGTATTAACCGTTTTGTATTGACTGCGGATGTTGTGTTTTGCGTCTGTGACTTTGTGTATTCTGTTTAATCTGTTTTTATGTTTGTCTGCTTGTTTTGTTAGTTCGTTACCTTGTTTTCTATAACCCCTTGTTCCTCGTATTTTGTGCATCTAATGCTACTAGGATGTGTATCACTGTCTCTAAGTATTGTTTAAACCGCTTTAGGAAACCGCTGATGTGAACTGTATATTTTCACCTCTCAGCCTTGTATCACTTTATTGGTGTATGGTGTAAGAGCGGGACGAAGTTATATATTAATTGTGTGACTTTGTGATAAATTGTGCGTAAACTTAAACTTAAACTTAAACTTTTCATCAACTACAACGTAAAACTATTTATTGAGTATCAGCAAATGTCTATGTAAGAGCCCAGGAGGGCAGCAAGAAAATGACAAGCTCCGACGATGAAATGGATATACGGATCTACCTGCGGGAAACAGACGTTGAAGAGGAAGATATTCGATACTGTCAAGAACAAACGGTGGAGTGGGTAAAAGAGATATTAACCCTAACCGGTGGGTTCGGTGAAGTTGACCCGCGCCTAGTGCAGTACGGACAACATGCAGAGGACGTATGGAATGATCTGAAAGTTCCCTCCAGGAACAAATTCAATGCTCTGAACAAGCCAGTGCTTTTAGACCTTGTGGAGGAGGCATGCCGTATTCTTATGGAACATACCTTCCCAGTTACAGAACAGTTGTTAACAGTGGGTTACGAAACCTTGAAGATAAACCAGCTGGAGAAGGAGCTCAAAACACGAAGCGAAGAGCTAATAAAAACCCAGAGAGATCTGGTAGCTGCACAGGAGGAGCTGCTAAAAATGCAGAGACAGTTACTCGAAAAGAGAGAAACTGAAATCACCGCTGTTCAGACAACGGCACAGCAGGAACTGAAGAGTTTTGCATCTGTTCTGGAGAAAGAATGTGCCACTGCCCTGGCTCCAAAGAAGATACAGTCGGCTATCGTTGCAGCTTCGGAGGACCGTGGGTGTAACATCATCATCCATGGCCTGGAAGAGAGTGCTGAGCTTGAAACTCAACTAAAGTCTCTTTTTACTGAGCTTGAAGAGGCTCCGAAAATGAAATCTGTGAAAGACCTGTGAAAGTTGTGCTGAGGAGCAGAGAAGCTCAAATATCGATCCTGTCAAAGAAATGCCTGTTAAAAGGGACTGATAAGTTCGAAAAAGTTTTTATTTCTCCCGATAGAACTGAGGAAGAACGGAAAGAACGGAAGCAGCTGGTAGTTGAGCTGAGGGAGAAAATAAAGCGGTCCCCTGGAACCCACTACATAATCCGTGGAAAGAGGGTGGTAGAAGCACCAAGGGACGCTTGAACATTCATACAAACTAGTTCTGAACTCTAATCTAATGATCTAGTAGAGTAAAACCGCTTTTGAAAGCAGGAAGATATCCGTAAAGTTTTTTCTTTTATTAGTGTTATCTTACCAATGTATGCTATAAAGCGGTATATTAAATGTTAATTGATGATGATGATGATGATGTGGTTGCGTGGCTATAGCCGTTTGAAAAAAGTCGGTCTAAGTGTACTCTTTTGGTAGCACGCACCTGTAAACAGGCCGCAAGGCACCCAGATTATAATCGCGCCCATTTTTTTTCGTCGTTTTTTAAAAAAAGATAAGAAATTGACTGCTGTCTGCTGTTTTTACCTGTTTTTATCATTGTTTGATTTCCCTTGGCTTAATATTGAAAACTAATCTCAAAATTTTCCCAAACTTTAGGGCTCCGCCATGGTGTTACATACCTGCACAGTACCCATGAACTTTGGTAGACACTACCTGGAGTTGAGGGGACTTAACGATCTACAGCTCATCTGCAGTGGAGGTGAAGTTGTCCGAACCAGTTCATTTCCCCTCGCTATGAACAGCTTGGTGGTGTCAGAGTTGGTGGGTGAACTTCAAATGAAAGAACTCGACGTGGAAGAGTTTTCCCATTCGTCCGTTCAATGTTTTGTTGAAGCTTGTTACACGGGATCTGTTATTCTCACCAGGGAAAACTTTCGAGAGGTTAACAAACTTAGTGCAGTGTTCAAAGTTCAGTGGATGATAGACGAGTGTCTAAAATTCTACACCGACCTCTGCTCGGAGCTGACAACAGGATCTCTAGAGGCGGCATGGTTCCTATTTCAGGAAGCTGGGTACATCCTCAAGGAGAGGAACAACAAAGACCTTCAGCTTGTTCTGAGTACCAGTCTGGGTGGATTGTCTGACCTCCGATTGTCGCTGGTGAAAGATTTCACCTCCCGTGATCCCAACAAACAGGAGTTTGTGTACACAAATCTGTGTATTTCCCTGGCTGGCAGATCAGTCACGGTTCTGTTTGAATGGCTCATTCCACACGTTGAGAGCAAGCCCCCTCCTGTGGAGCTTAGTGGTGTTGAGAAACGGTTACTGACGTCCGAAACACTGGCCCTTTGTTTCCAAGAGGATCCTGAATTGTACCAGAAGTTGGTTACAACACTGCAACATTCTCTGTCAAACGAAGATCTTGGAGCCTTGTTTACGATGTTCTCTTTGGTACAAAAGTCACCACCTGCTCCTTCTAGGAGGTCCAAGGAGAGTCCTCAGAAGTTAGTTTACCCAATTGAAATACCAGCGCTTGGAGAGTGCACATCATTGCTTGATGCTGTTAAAGTGATTGATGGAGAACCGAGAATTAATTCATGTGTCCAGTTTGTATCTTCTCTGCTTTACTGCGGTAATATATGTGGTGATTCTAATTCCCCGGAGATAGTTGATGCAATATCAGCAGCACTGGACAGGAGACGTTACAATACTACCCATGGGTTACTTGGCGTATCACCAGTAATTTCAAATCCTTTTACTAGACGGTTTCCTGGATTGATGCAAGTTGTGAAAAAATATGTGGAAGGGAAAGAGGGCATTGGGCATAAACTAGGGTGTGGTTTGATATACAATGGTCGTCTAAAGATTCCATTGCAGCACTCTACACACATGTTCCTCAACCTACATGATGGTCCTAGTTACTGTGATGAAAACCCAAAAGGATCCAATAAAAGATGTAAAGTGGCTTTCAAGGCTTCACTGGCTATACAAAATGAACAATCATGGCCAGCTATTACTCTCGAGTTAGTGACAGATCAAGGTATTTTAGAAGCTGAAACAGACGCTCACTTTCACCAAGACCCTGAATTTTTACAACACATAGTTGTTGTGGTTTTAAAAATCCCCCTTACATGCCGTACATGCTGCAGTACGAATCTCACCTCCCCTATTGCTTCACTCCCGAAATTTTACGCAATCTGCAAACTGGGTTTTAATTTGAAGTTTGTTGCCTGGTGGCCTTATCAAAATCTTGTTTAACACTAAAATGATTGCATCATACTATTATTAAAGCAAATAGGGAAATCCTGTGTGACGTTTTTTACCATATATGGCATTTTGCACGTGCAGGTTTAGAGGTGGAGTACGGGTTTACTAGTGTACTGAATTTAAATAAAAACAGAAAACTACGATGGGATCGGTAAAAGTTGAGAGAGAAACCAGTTTTTATTGAAAAGACAATGAAAAAAGTCAGCAACTCATATTATATTATGGTTTGATATCCAATCAAGGTTACATGTGTGGTTTTTTTATGATTCTCTAGTATGTAACTGTTAAATGACGTGTTGCATGTTTCATATGTCTAATATCCCTCATAGAGTAAAAGGGTAAAGTTACCATGACCAAATACCAATGTCCCAACTAATCCACCTGGCACTCACTCCCTTTCTCTATCGCACACCCTCTTTCTTTCTCTTTCTTTCCCTCTCTCCCTCTATTTATTTCCCAATCATCTCTCTCCACCCCTCCTACCTGACTGTAACTCGTGAACCTCATCTTGTCCTTATACTCCCTACTGTAACAACTTATTGTTCCCCTCCCTGTATTTCCTTGACACAAATCTAACCTAAACCCTTGTTCCCAAATAGAGAGTCACCATGGTGTTACAGACCTGCACAGTACCCATGAACTTTGGTAGACACTACCTGGAGTTAAGGGGACTTAACGATCTACAGCTCATCTGCAGTGGAGGTGAAGTTGTCCAAACCAGTTCATTTCCCCTCGCTATGAACAGCTTGGTGGTGTCAGAGTTGGTGGGGGAACTTCAAATGAAGGAACTCGACGTGGAAGAGTTTTCCCATTCTTCCGTCCAATGTTTTGTTGAAGCTTGTTACACGGGATCTGTTATTCTCACCAGGAAAAACTTTCGGGAGGTTAACAAACTTAGTGCAGTGTTCAAAGTTCAATGGATGATAGACGAGTGTCTAAAATTCTACACCGACCTCTGCTCGGAGCTGACAACAGGATCTCGAGAGGCGGCATGGTTCCTATTTCAGGAAGCTGGGTACATCCTCAAGGAGAGGAACAACAAAGACCTACAGCTTGCTCTGGATACCAGTCTGGGAAAATTGTCTGACCTCCGATTGTTGCTGGTGAAAGATTTCACTTCCCGTGATCCCAACAAACAGGAGTTTGTGTACACAGATCTGTGTATTTCCCTGGCTGGCAGATCAGTCACGGTTCTGTTTGAATGGCTCATTCCACACGTTGAGAGCAAGACCCCTCCTGTGAAGCTTAGTGGTGTTAAGAAACGGTTACTGACGTCCGAAACATTGGCCCTTTGTTCCCAAGGGGCTCCTGAATTGTACCAGAAGTTGGTTACAACACTGCAACATTCTCTGTCAAACGATGATCTTGGAGCCTTGTTTACGATGTTCTCTTTGGTACAAATGTCACCACCCACTACTTCTATGAGTTCCAAGGAGAGTCCTCAGAAGTTAGTTTACCCAATTGAAATACCAGCTCTTGGAGAGTGCACATCATTGCTTGATGCTGTTAAAGTGATTGATGGAGAACCGAGAATTAATTCATGTGTCCAGTTTGTAACTTCTCTGCTTTACTGCGGTGATATATATGGTGATACAAATTCACCAGAGATAGTTGATGCAATAACAGCAGCACTGGACAAGAGACGTTACAATACTACCCATGGGTTACTTGGGGTATCACCAGTAACTTCAAATCCTTTTGCTGGACGGTTTCCTGGATTGATGCAAGTTGTGGCACATTATATGGAAGGGAAAGAGGGCAATGGGTATAGATTAGGCAATCATTTGATATATCATGGTCCTCTAAAGATTCCATTGCAGCACTCTACATACATGTTCCTCGACCTACATGAGGGTCCTAGTTACTGTGAAGAAAACCCAAAAGGATCCAATAAAAGATGTAAAGTGGCTTTGAAAGTTTCACTGGCTATACAAAATGAACAATCATGGCCAGTTATTACTCTCGAGTTAGTGACACATCAAGGTATTTTAGACGCTAAAACAGACTCTCATTTACATCAAGACCCTGAGTTTCTACAGCACATGTTTGTTAAGGGTTATAGTTGTGGTAATTTGGTACCCCTTATATGCTGTAGTAATCTCAACTCCCCTAATGCTTCACTCCTGAAAATCTACAAAGACTACAAACCTGGATTTAATGTTGGAATGTATGTCTATTGGCCTCTCAAAAAACTTGAATAAAACTTTAATTATTGCATGTTTAGTGACTCCAAGTTCCAGCACAGGAAACACGATGAGATCGGTGATTGAGAGATTAAACAGTTTTTATTGAAAGACAATTATAGAACTCGTACAGTTTTAATATGGCATATAAAATACTAGCGCACCCATTGGGTGCGCCCCAAGTAAGGGCGTTTTGATAACCCACCCGGCTCCGCCAGGTGGCCCTCTTTTTCCCACATATGTCACCAATTCAATGGTTGCCATGGCAACTAAATCGGTAACTATGGAGACTGAATTGCTAAATTATGTTCCGAAATGATCACAAACTGCCAGCAAAGTAAAAACAACTGCTCCCAAAAGAGGGCCGGGTGTTAAACGTAACGCTTTGGGTTTGACATCTGATTTAGAGTTCTATTCGACACTCCCATAATGATGGGTGTGGTAATTTAAACATGTGACACTGTGCAGTGTACAGAGCTGATGACTGTGAGATATGTGACACTGACAGGGCCTGGTTTCTGATGAGATGAAATGTGATCGGATAGCAGGAGCAGTGAGCACACATCAAGAGGACCCAAAACAATTTAAATCAGTGCCATAGCAACATGAAGTGGTCATGGCAGGAAGTTATCATTCCAGGAACGCGCGCATCGGAAGGAGAAGTTAAAGCAGTCGTTGCCCCTTCATACCATTTCCCCTCCCTGTATTTCCTTGACACAAATCTAACCTAAACCCTTGTAACTTGTTCCCAAATAGAGAGTCACCATGGTGTTACAGACCTGCACAGTACCCATGAACTTTGGCAGTCACTACCTGAAGTTGAGGGGACTAAACGATCTTCAGCTCATCTGCAGTGGAGGTGAAGTTGTCCGAACCAGTTCATTTCCCCTGGCTATAAACAGCTTGGTGGTGTCAGAGTTGGTGGGCGAACTTCAAATAAAGGAACTCGACGTGGAAGAGTTTTCCCATTCTTCCGTCCAATGTTTTGTTGAAGCTTGTTACACGGGATCTGTTATTCTCACCAGGAAAAACTTTCGGGAGGTTAACAAACTTAGTGCAGTGTTCAAAGTTCAGTGGATAATAGACGAGTGTCTAAAATTCTACACCGACCTCTGCTCGGAGCTGACAACAGGATCTCTAGAGGCGGCATGGTTCCTATTTCAGGAAGCTGGGTACATCCTCAAGGAGAGGAACAACAAAGACCTACAGCTTGCTCTGAATGCCAGTCTGGGTGGATTGTCTGACCTCCAATTGTCGCTGGTGAAAGATTTCATCTCCCGTGATCCCAACAAACAGGAGTTTGTGTACACAGATCTGTGTATTTCCCTGGCTGGCAGATCAATCATTGTTCTGTTTGAATGGCTCATTCAACTCGTTGAGAGCAAGCCCCCTCCTGTGAAGCTTAGTGGTGTTGAGAAACGGTTACTGACGTCAGAAACACTGGCCCTTTGTTACCAAGAGGATCCTGAATTGTTCCAGAAGTTGGTTACAACACTGCAACATTCTCTGTCAAACGAAGATCTTGGATCCTTGTTTGCGATATTCTCTCTGGTACAAATGTCACCACCCACTACTTCTAGGAGTTCCAAGGAAAGTCCTCAGAAGTTAGTTTACCCAATTGAAATACCAGCTCTTGGAGAGTGCACATCATTGCTTGATGCTGTTTAAGTGATTGATGGAGAACCGAGAATTAATTCATGTGTCCAGTTTGTATCTTCTCTGCTTTACTGCGGTGATATACACGGTGACTCTAATTCACCAGAGATAGTTGATGCAATAACAGCAGCACTGGACAAGAGACGTTACAATACTACCCATGGGTTACTTGGGGTATCACCAGTAAGTTCAAATCCTTTAATTGCTAGACGGATTCCTGGATTAATGCAAGTTGTGGCACGTTATGTTGAAAGGAAAGAGGACATTAATAATAATATAAATTTGAGTGAAATATACAGTGATCGTCTAAAGATTCCATTGCAGCACTCTACATACAATTTCATCGACCTACATAATGGTCCTAGTTACTGTGATGAAAACCCGAAAGGATCCAATAAAAGATGTAAAGTGGCTTTGAAGACTTCACTTGCTATAAAAGATGAAGAATCTTGGCCAGTTATTACTCTCGAGTTAGTGACGGATAAAGGTATTTTAGACGCTGTAACAGATGCTCACTTTCACCAAGACCCTGAGTTTCTACAGCACATAGTTGTTGCTGGTTTTAGTGGTAATTTGGTCCCCCTTACATGCTGTAGTAATCTCAACTCCCCTAATGCTTCACTCCTGAAAATCTACAATGACTGCAAAGCTGGTTATGATTTAGATGTGTATGTCTGGTGGCCTCAAACTTGACTAGCACTTTAATTATTGTACTGAGTAAGTTTAGTGACTCCAAGTTCCAGCACATGAAACACGATGAGATCGGTGATTGAGAGAGAAAAAACAGTATTTGTTGTTAAGACAATGAAAAAAGACACCAACTCATATTATGGTTTGATATCCAATCAAGGATGTGTGTGTGGTATTGCATGATTCTTTAGTAACTGTTAAATGACGTGTTGCATGTTTCATATAAGTATATCCCTCACAGAGTAAAAGGGTAAAGTTACCATGTTCCTTTCTTACTGTTGGGTTATTATATTAAAGATATAATGATTATTTTAATTTTTCATACTTTTTATTCCCTCTTATTTGCAGTGCTTACTTCCAAAACATGGCTTGACCAAATACCAATGTCCCTAATCAACCCAGCACTAACTCTCCCTTTCTCTCTATTTTTTCCTTGACACAAATCTAACTTAAACCATTGTTCCCAAATAGAGAGTCACCATGGTGTTACAGACCTGCACAGTACCCATGAACTTTGGTAGACACTACCTGGAGTTGAGGGGACTTAACGATCTACAGCTCATCTGCAGTGGAGGTGAAGTTGTCCGAACCAGTTCATTTCCCCTCGCTATGAACAGCTTGGTGGTGTCAGAGTTGGTGGGGGAACTTCAAATGAAGGAACTCGACGTGGAAGAGTTTTCCCATTCTTCCGTCCAATGTTTTGTTGAAGCTTGTTACACGGGATCTGTTATTCTCACCAGGAAAAATTTTCGGGAGGTTAACAAACTTAGTGCAGTGTTCAAAGTTCAGTGGATGATAGACGAGTGTCTAAAATTCTACACCGACCTCTGCTCGGAGCTGACAACAGGATCTCTAGAGGCGACATGGTTCCTATTTCAGGAAGCTGGGTACATCCTCAAGGAGAGGAACAACAAAGACCTACAGCTTGCTCTAAATACCAGTCTGGGAAAATTGTCTAACCTCCGATTGTTGCTGGTGAAAGATTTCACCTCCCGTGATCCCAACAAACAGAAGTTTGTGTACACAGATCTGTGTATTTCCCTTGCTGGCAGATCAATCACGGTTCTGTTTGAATGGCTCATTCCACACGTTGAGAGCAAGCCCCCTCCTGTGAAGCTTAGTGGTGTTGAGAAACGGTTACTGACGTCCGAAACACTGGCCCTTTGTTCCCAAGAGGATCCTGAATTGTACCAGAAGTTGGTTACAACACTGCAAAAATCCCTGTCAAACGAAGATCTTGGAGCCTTGTTTACGATGTTCTCTTTGGTTCAAAAGTCACAACCCTCTACTTCTAGGACGTCCAAGGAGAGTCCTCAGAAGTTAGTTTACCCAATTGAAATACCAGCTCTTGGAGAGTGCACAACATTGCTTGATGCTGTTAAAGTGATCGATGGAGAACCGAGAATTAATTCATGTGTCCAGTTTGTATCTTCTCTGTTCCACTGCGGTGAAATATACGGTGATTCTAATTCACCAGAGATAGTTGATGCAATAACAGCAGCACTGGACAGGAGACGTTACAATACTACCCATGGGCTATTTGGGGTATCACCAGTAAGTTCAAATCCTTTTGCTAGTTGGCTTCCTGGATTGATGCAAGGTGTGAAACGTTATGTGGAAGGGAAAGAGGGCATTGGACATAGGTTAGGCAGTGATTGGATATACAATGGTCCTCTAAAGATTCCATTGCAGCACTCTACACACATGTTCCTCAACCTACATCATGGTCCCAGTTACTGTGAAGAAAACCCAAAAGGATCCAATAAAAGATGTAAAGTTGCTTTGAAAGTTTCACTGGCTATACAAAATGAACAATCTTGGCCAGTTGTTACTCTCGAGTTAGAGACAGATCAAGGTATTTTAGACGCTAAAACAGACGCTCACTTTCACCAAGACCCCGAATTTCTACAGCACATTTTGGTAACGGGGTATAGTCGTGGTGATTGGGTTTCAGTAATAAACTGTAGTAATCTCAACTCCCCTACTGCTTCACTCCTGAAAATCTACGAAAACTGGAAAGCTGGAAATTATTTGCAGATGGGTATCTGTTGGCCTTATCAAAAACTTGAATAGCACTTAAGTTATTGCATGTACTGAGTAAGTTTAGTGACTCCAAGTTCCAGCACATGAAAAACGATGAGATTGTGGTTGAGAGAAAAGACAGTATTTGTTGTAAAGACAATGAAAAAAGACACCAACTCATATTATGGTTTTATATCCAATCAAGGATGTGTGTGTGGTATTGCATGATTCTTTAGTAACTGTTAAATGACGTGTTGCATGTTTCATATATCCGGGGGGGTCGTCATGTTAATGTTAATGTTTCATGAAAATTTTTAAAATGTTAACATTAACATTATTAACATTATTAACATTATTAACAAAAAAAGAAGCTTTTTTAAGTCTTTTTGAAGCTTTTAAGTGTACGCTAACCAAAATTTTTCTTCGAGTGCAGGGAAATCTCTCACCGCAGGGTTGTAGGCCATGCCAAGGAGACCTCAAATATGCAATTTTAGCCCTCAAGTCGAATTCATATTTTTGCTACAGCCGTTTTAAAATCGTCTTGAAAATTTCTGAAAAGACGTTTTTGACACCCTAAAAATACATTTTCAGGGCTAGAAGCTTAAAATTATGGGGATTTGAAGGGGATAGGAAGGTTTATCGACACAAAAATTTTTATTGAAATCGGTGATGATTTTCGTTCGTGAGATTGATTTACTTTTTTCCCTCTTAAAGGCCCTATTTAGCAAAGTTCCGAAAGTTTGTGAAGGCTGTAAATTGGTGAAAAGTTGCGTCTAACGATTATCTAAGTGGCCACAAATTTTTGGCGTGTCCTTATTTGAGACAAGTTGTACAGAGCTTTTTTTGTGAAAGCCGTTTTTTTAGAAATAAAGAAATAGCCTGTATCTCAAAAACGACTGATTTTAGAGACCTGAGACCAAGCTTAAACGATTCAGAAGGTCCGATTTTGGGGGGGTCTTCTGAGAGACATTTTTCTCCTACTTCAACGGTTTTCGCTGTAATTGCGAAAAACAAATCCTTTAAAGAGGGCAAAAGAGGAGTTCCGACAGCCTGCTTCGTGCTGCTTTTCCACCTTCTTGCTAAATCCTTTTTCGCAATTACAGCAAAAACCGTTGAAGTAGGAGAAAAATGTCTCTCAGAAGACCCCCCCAAAATCGGACCTTCTGAATCGTTTAAGCTTGGTCTCAGGTCTCTAAAATCAGTCGTTTTTGAGATACAGGCTATTTCTTTATTTCTAAAAAAACGGCTTTCACAAAAAAAGCTCTGTACAACTTGTCTCAAATAAGGACACGCCAAAAATTTGTGGCCACTTAGATAATCGTTAGACGCAACTTTTCACCAATTTACAGCCTTCACAAACTTTCGGAACTTTGCTAACTAGGGCCTTTAAGAGGGAAAAAAGTAAATCAATCTCACGACCGAAAATCATCACCGATTTCAATAAAAAATTTTGTGTCGATAAACCTTCCTATCCCCTTCAAATCCCCATAATTTTAAGCTTCTAGCCCTGAAAATGTATTTTTAGGGTATCAAAAACGTCTTTTCAGAAATTTTCAAGACGATTTTAAAACGGCTGTAGCAAAAATATGAATTCGACTTGAGGGCTAAAATTGCATATTTGAGGTCTCCTTGGCATGGCCTACAACCCTGCGGTGAGAGATTTCCCTGCACTCGAAAAAAATTTTTGGTTAGCGTACCCTTAATCCCGCTTTAATAGATCATTTGCGTTATTTTTGACAATATTATACGTACTACCCATCCAATCAACACTGATATACAGTCGAACCCCGATTTAATGGCCCCCGATTTAGTGGCACCCCGATTTAGTGGCAGGATTTTTTCCCCAAAAATTTTTTTGAATTTTTTTTGTGAATTTTTTTTTGAATTTTTTTGACCCGCCACTAGTGCGGTAATATGACGAAAATTTTTCGGCATAATCGTTCTAAAGCTAATTCCACTTCTAGGGTACTCTATAGGGTCCCTAGAATCAACCCCTGAAGTTGTCGCAAGATCGGCGATGAAGAACTTGCCTTAATTGGGCCTAATTGGTGCTTTCAGCCTGAAGCCAAAACCATAAGTACCCTTAAAATAGGAGTATAGACAAAACCGAGGGCACTAAAGTGATCAGCGTCCTCGCATTAGTGGGGGTAGGTGCTGGAATTAAGTCTCTATCTCATCTGGTTAATTAGTTAATTGGATAATTAGATCTGCACATAGCCGTTTTCGGCCATATGGCTATAGCCACTTAGGAATGGTTTAGAGACATTTCACGGGTGCCATCTTGTAGACAATGGCCAAGTTGTGGGTGGTCGACGTCGGACTTTTATGCTCTATCTCCAACCGTTTAGCCGTTATTTGGTTTGCTCAAAATCGGGCTTTTTACCGTTTTTTGCTCATTTTGAGCACCTTTAAAGCCAAATAACGGCTAAACGGTTGGAGATAGAGCTTAAAAGTCCGACGTCGACCCCCCATAACTTGGCCATTGTCTACAAGATGGCACCAGTGAAATGTCTCTAAATTAACCATTCCTAAGTGGCTACAGCCATATAATGGCCGAAAACGGCTATGTGCAGATCTAATTATCCAATTAACTAATTAACCAAATGAGATAGAGACTTAATTCCAGCACCTACCCCCACTAATGCGAGGACGCTGACCATTTTAGTGCCCTCGGTTTTGTCTCTACTCCTTTCCTAACATAGCTATAGCCATATGGCCAAAAACGGCTATGCGCAGAGCTGATTATCCAATTATCTGATTAACCAGATGAGATAGAGACTTAATTCCAGCACCTACCCCCACTAATGCGAGGACGCTGATCACTTTAGTGCCCTCGGTTTTGTCTCTACTCCTATTTTAAGGGTATTTATGGTTTTGGCTTCAGGCTGAAAGCACCCTGTAACCAATCAGGCCCAATTAATGCAATTTCTTTATCGCCGATCTTGCGACAACTTCAGGGGTTGTTTCTTGGGACCCTATAGAGTATCCTA
Source organism: Hormiphora californensis (assembly GCA_020137815.1). Taxonomy (NCBI): domain Eukaryota; kingdom Metazoa; phylum Ctenophora; class Tentaculata; order Cydippida; family Pleurobrachiidae; genus Hormiphora; species Hormiphora californensis. The sequence goes on from CM035356.1 coordinate 4,978,799, forward strand.
GAAGTGGAATTAGCTTTAGAACGATTATGCCGAAAAATTTTCGTCATATTACCGCACTATTTATACATTAAACTGGTGTTCTTTACTCGTATACCCCTCCTTTGTTATAATGACCCTTTTCTTACCTCAAAACCTTTGATGAAATCCAAACAATTATCCTAGCTATGAAATATCTGCCATGGGAGATAGTGAGTTTATGATAGAAACACCTAAACACACCTAAAAACACATAAAACAGCTATAAACCGACTAAAAACATCTAAAACGCGATTTTTGTTAATTTTGTTAATTTTGTTAATTTTGTTAATGTTTCACCAAGGGTCGTTTGTTAATTAACAAAACATTAACAAAATTAACATGACGACCCCCCCATATATCCCTCATAGAGTAAAAGGGTAAAGTTACCATGTTCCTTTCTTACTGTTGTTTTTTATCGAAATTTTTATTTCCATTAAAAATAACAGGGGGTTGAAATAATACTTTCTATCCCCTGTTGTTTGCAGTGCTTACTTCCAAAACATGGCTTGACCAAATACTTGGCTCCGCGCGAAAAAGAGGGCGCGACGTGCCCAAACCAAATACCAATGTCCCTAATCAACCCAGCACTAACTCCCTTTCCCTATCGCACACTATCTTTCTCTCTCTTTCTTACCCAATCATCTTATTGTTGCCCTCATTTTACCATTTCTCCTCCCTGTATTTCCTTGACACAAATCTAACCTAAACCCTTGTTCCCAAATAGAGAGTCACCATGGTGTTACAGACCTGCACAGTACCCATGAACTTTGGCAGGCACTACCTGGAGTTGAGGGGACTTAACGATCTACAGCTCATCTGCAGTGGAGGTGAAGTTGTCCGAACCAGTTCATTTCCCCTCGCTATGAACAGCTTGGTGGTGTCAGAGTTGGTGGGGGAACTTCAAATGAAGGAACTCGACGTGGAAGAGTTTTCCCATTCTTCCGTCCAATGTTTTGTTGAAGCTTGTTACACGGGATCTGTTATTCTCACCAGGAAAAATTTTCGGGAGGTTAACAAACTTAGTGCAGTGTTCAAAGTTCAGTGGATGATAGACGAGTGTCTAAAATTCTACACCGACCTCTGCTCGGAGCTGACAACAGGATCTCTAGAGGCGACATGGTTCCTATTTCAGGAAGCTGGGTACATCCTCAAGGAGAGGAACAACAAAGACCTACAGCTTGCTCTGAATACCAGTCTGGGAGAATTGTCTGACCTCCGATTGGCGCTGGTGAAAGATTTCACTTCCCGTGATCCCAACAAACAGGAGTTTGTGTATACAGATCTGTGTATTTCCCTGGCTGGAGGAGAGGAAGTGATAGTTCTTTACGAGTGGCTGATTGGGAATATTGAAGGTAAGCCCCCTCCTGTGAAGCTTAGTGGTGTTGAGAAACGGTTACTGACGTCCGAAACACTGGCCCTTTGTTCCCAAGGGGCTCCTGAATTGTACCAGAAGTTGGTTACAACACTGCAACATTCTCTGTCAAACGATGATCTTGGAGCCTTGTTTTCGAAATTCTTTTTGACTCTGGTTCAAATGATACCAGCTGCAACCCAATCCTCCAGTAGCTTCCAGGGAAGTCCTCATCATGTTATATACCCAATTGAAATACCAGCCTTCGGAGAGTGTACAACATTTCTTGATGCTGCTAAAATAATTGACGGAGAACCGAGAATTATCTCCGGGTTCCAGTTTATATGTTCTCTACACTATTGTAATGCCATGTATGACGTGCATGATGTGACATCTTCACCGGATGTTGTTGATGTGATAACAGCAGCACTGGAGAAGAGACGTTACAATACTACCCATGGACTATTTGGAGCTAAATGTGCCGCTTATGGCTTTTCAGGTAGCTTTTCCTAAAATATATGAGGTTGTGGAACAGTACATGGAAGGGAATTAAGTACAGGGAGGGGCATGAGTTAGATAGCTGTGTGGTATACAATGGAAGGCTAGAAACCCCTTTGGAGCATTCTACAAAACGTGTTTTTTGACCTCCATGCTGGACCTAGTTACTGTGCAGAAAATCCACGAGGATCGGGTAAAAGATGTAAGGTGGGATTTAAGGTGTCACTTGTGGTGAAGGATACACTTTCCTGGCCAGTTGTTACTCTCGAGTTGGTGACAGATCAAGTAACTTTGGGACTTGAAACAAACGTTCATTTTCACCAAGACCCTGAACTCCTACAGAACACGTTTGCAATGGGTTCCAGTGGTGACGAATGTTGGGTCCCTTTCATCTTGTGTAGTGATCTGAACACCTCTACTGCTTCACTTCGTGTACTCTTTGGAAAGTGTAATCAGAACAATATGGGAGTAGAAATCTTTTGGCCTCGACAGAGACTTGCTTGACTTTACTACTTCTTAGATCTACTATACTAATTCTATTGGCACCACCGGCCGGTAGTGTTGAAGATCTAGTTATCTGCAATTTGCGGCGAGTTCGTAGTGTTCAGGAACCGACTGAATCAGGAAATACTGGTCCCTGATTGGCTGATAACCAGTCACGTGACCTAAATAACGAGTTCTGATTGGTTGTTTACTTGTTTCGGTCGGTTCCTGGTAGTGTCCAATGGTTATTTTACTGCGTCTACATCGCCAATTGGCGATATGCCGCCAAATTTCGCCAAAATTTGGCAATTGGCGAATGACCTCTTTCGCCGATTTGGCGCCAAAAATTGCGTATAATTAAGTTATCTCCAATGCTACCTTGGCCCCGCACAAATATTTCCCTGAGACCTGCAGTATTCGACAGTGTTCCTATGCAATGTGTTATGTAATGTGTTATGTAACATGACTTTCAAGTGCTCATAATTGCCCCTTTAGTAACTCTTTCAAGATCTATTGCATGTTTTTAATACCCCACATGTATAACACATAATAGGACCTTTTTAGAAGAACAAATTATATGATCAGAACGTGAAAACACTGTTTTGCTACTAAAACACAAGGTTTATTTCTATTCTGAAATTTTAATACACCCTCCTTGTCCCTCATCCTCATACTTACCTGACGCCGGGGATCTGGCCGATCTTTCAGGGTCAACCCCCGAGTGGAGTCGTACCATTGCACACCGGTACGATGAAGCTTGCAGTTGTGACAAATGTTCATAGTCTGGGCGTGTAATTTGTGGTAGCGGGTGCTGCGGAAACGCGGCACCTCCTAATTAATCTAATAATAATATAATAAATTAGGAAGCTGGTGTCTCATGCTAAGATTTCTCTCACCTGATACGCTCTCTCGACTGACCAATATCTCATGACCAACATGATCGTTCTAACCCTTCTTTACATTTCCCCAGAAATAGGGTCGAGCAAGGCACGTTTAGGCATGTCAAACCTCTCCAGAGGCAGTGTTGTCGTCCGGGATGATGTTAGATGGAAAGGAATTGGACGTGAGTGTAAGTTGATGTTAGTCACCACTGAACAGCTCTCTTTGGTCTCATTATCACCAGTATTATTATATGGCATCTATCTATCTGTATTTCTCGCTCTACATCTCTTTCTCACTCTACATTCTCTCTGTTTCTCTATCTCCCTATATCTCACTCCCTATCTCTCTTTCTCCCGCTAAAAGAAGGTAATAGAAGGTGAACTCTGTCTCTCTTCCTATGTTTCTCTCTCTCTCTCTCTCTCTCTCCCTCTCTCTCTCCCCCTCTCTCTCTCTCACCCTCTCTCACCATATATCTCTCTTATCGTTCACTCCCTCGACCTAGCCTCATGATTGGGCGTCGGGTAAAAGAAATATGAAGGGAGAGAGAGATGGAGAGACAAGGAGAGAGATATAGAGCGAGACAGAAAGAGAAAGAGTGAGAGACAGAGCGAGATATATAGAGAGATAGGGAGGGGAAAAGAGGAGAGAGAGCGAGTGAACGAGAGAGAGATATATAGAGGGGAGAGATAGGGAGGGAAGAGAGAGAGAAGGGAGATAGAGCTATAGATCTCGATACTCTAGAGAGAGCAGAGAGATCTCTCGCTTCTCTCTATCACTCTCTCTCTCTTCTTTCCTCGCTCGCTCTCTCTCTTGCCGTCTCTCTCTCGCTCTCTCTACTCTCTCCTCTCTTCTCTCTCTCTCTCTCTCTCTCTCTCTCCCTCCCTATTCTCTTCTCTCTCTCTCTCTCTCTCTCTCTCTCTCTCTCTCTCTCTCTCTCTCTCTCTCTCTCTCTCTCTCTCTGCTCTCTCCTCTCGCTCCTGTTGTGTCATTCGCGTTGAGTTCCGAGTTTCGGACCCAGATAAGAGATAAGAGGTGTCTTATCATGTCTTCCTTATAATATTTGTTTATCGTTGTCCGTCCTTTCGTTTCTTCTTCCCCCAACACCGCCAGTTCAAATCTTTGTTTATTTAATTTTAATTTGCTTCCTTAAAATTAAGTTTTCTTATCTTTTTAAGTTTAATCTGTATGCTTTGTAATTTCAACTTCTACCCTCGCTCTTTACCAGTTTACAGTTCTGTCTGTATCTCTTGAATTGCGGTAGTATGTAGCCATAGTAACCAATTATTATACTCATCTCCTTACATCACCGCGTGCAATATCTCTTTTTAAACTCCACCATCTTCCCATCTCTCTTTCTTTCCTTCTCTCTGTCATCACGGCTAAATATTGACGTCTTTTTATTTATTGGACCACCCATAGTTTGTCCACATTCCTGAACAATCGTCCTCTGACACCCCGATCTCTCTCAGGAGGGATATTAACCCAGAAATGTCCTATAACACCCCGATCTCTCTCAGGAGGGATATTGACCCAGAAATGTCCTATAACACCCCGATCTCTCTCAGGAGGGATATTGATCCTGAAATGTCAGAAATGGATGATATCTTAAGCGGAGTATATGATCTCCTAATGAAGGCCTACCCTACTGAAGGTAATATAACACACATACCGAGAGGCAAACACACTGACAGTGTCCACTGCAAAAGTCGGCCGGGTTTTCTCAACAAATGAAAGTCCGTCTGTTTGTCATGGAAGTGGAAACACATCCATCCCAATGAAATGGACGTAACGCGCGACGTCCTTGAGTGTGATTGGAGTTGAAGTTGCGCGCAGCCTTGTCACGTGACTTACTGGAACATATTCCCCAAAACAGCAACTTTTCTCTCTTGGCCACCTGGAGGACAACAATTCAGTTCCTATTTCTTATATCCACAACATCCCTTCCAGCAGGTACATCTGGAGGTATTGGTGCTCAATCATGTCTCGTTGATTCCATGTTAACGAGTTCTCAACTGATTCGACTCCGACTGAAGGCCCCTGGTCTTCTGATCATGCCCCCGGAGACTTCCATAAAAAAGGAAGAGTTGTCGGATGATGGACTCATTCATGGAGGGGCCAAGAGGGCAAGGATAGAAAATAGGTAACTCTTGATTGTGCCATTGAGACTTGATAACCATCCCACAAGATACTTGTTCGACCCTGTGTCACCACGCACGGGAAACTCTTTGATGTAAAGGAGGGTTAGAAAATAACATACAAGGGTTACTGTCATTGCAAGTGCCCCACGTCCTATCTAATAATACTAATTCCTCCCCTTTTCTCTCAGACTACCCTCACCAGAGGAATTGATTGTGGTTGAGCCTGCAACTATCCTTCCAAAGACGCCAGTACAACACCCAGGGAACACTGTGCCTCCCAATGTTGTGGCCGTGAATGTTCACAATGAAATACCACATATCCACCACCTTATGGAACCACTCACACCCCTGGTAGGTCGCCTGAAACTGTGGCCGCGGTGCTGGATAACCAACAAGAAGTCAATCTCCCCCTAAAATATCGATTTGATTGTTTTACAATACATACTACCAAGCTGGGTATTTTGCCGATTTAACCGTTATATCCTTAATCGGGTTATGATGAGGTTATGATTAAAGATATAAAATCCAAGCTATACCTACACGATTGCAATATCCTCCCTTGTTCCAGGAAGAATACCGGAGAAGAATTCAGTTCCGAAGGTGTGGGGAGTGCGCTGCGATTCTACCAACTAACGGACACCTTGCAACTCACCTGAAATCGGACCACCCTGCTCTGAAAATGTGGAAGTGCATGGCCCATACTACATGCCCACTGGTTAGTGCCGGGAAGAGAGAGAATGCTCATGAGACTTACTAAATGATGATTCATAATGTTCCTTCAGTTGACACAAGAATTACAAAATAATCACTCATAATTCAGGTGTTTACTAAATAATGACTCATAATTCAGGTGTTTACTAAATGATGACATAATTCAGGTGTTAATTCAGGTGTTTACTAAATGATGACTCAATATTCAGGTGTTTACTGACATGAGGATAATGAAAGCTCACGTGTACGAGATGCATATAAAGGAATGTCCCCTGTGTAAATGTCCCTTTGAAGAGACCTCATTAGCACGACATATCATCACCACACATGCTGCTCTAACCACCTGCCCCTTCTGTTCGGCTCAGGTTTGTGTTAGACTAGAATGTTTAGACTCTCTAAATCAAAATTAGGATATTCAGATTCTTTGAGTTATCTTTCTTTCTCTCTTTTTCCCTTTCTATCACTCTTTATCTCCCCCTCTCTCTCTCCCTCTCTCTCCCCCTCCTCTCTCATTCTCTCCCTCCCTCTCCCTCCCTCTCCCTTTCTATCACTCTTTATCTCTCTCTCTCCCACTCTCTCTCTCTCTCTCTCTCCAGTCTTCCTCCTTCTCTCTCTCTCCCTCCCTCCCTCTCTCTCCCCCTCATCTCTCATTCCCTCCCTCCTCTCTCTTTGCAGTACCACGACCAGCACGATCTAATGGTCCACGTCAAAACTGCCCACGAAGTATCAACGAGACGGAAACAAGGTGGTAAACCGGACAAACAGACAGTGCCAACATTTCCTGTGGCTGTAGCAGGAAATGTAGCGGGACCCCGTGTTAGGACCAATACGGAGTCTACCATCAGTGTCAAAAGTGAAACTACCTCCCCGTGATAGCAACTGGCCCGGGCGGGTGAAACTACCTCCCCGTGATAGCAACTGACCCGGGCGGGTGGAAATCATTGATATGCATTATGCTGTCAGGCCAATGCTCTGACCACAGTTCTCGGGCGCTCCGAGAATGGGTCAGGCCAATGCTCTGACAGTTGATATGGCATTGTGGTACCTTCTCTCGGCTCCCTGTGTAGCACGGAACAAGCTGTCAAGTCCCCTTGGAATGAACATTGAACAATTAGTGCAACGCGACATTTGGAGCGACATGAAAGAATTACCATATATGAAAACTCTATTACGTCATCCCGAACTTTTGGTAGTATGGTAGTTAAGGTCGTGCGCACTTTTTGGCGCCATTTGGCGCCAAATTGGCGCCATTTTGGCGCCACGTGGCGCCACGTGGCGATATTTTAGCGCCAAATGGCGCCAAAATTTGGCGACTGCGCACAACCGCCAATTTGGCGCCAAAATGGCGCCAAGTTGGCGATTTTTTGGCGCCAAATGGCGCCACGTGGCGCCAAGTGGCGCCACGTGGCGATTGTAAATCGCCAAGTGTTGGCGGTATTTGGCGGTACCGCCACGTGGCGATGCGAATTTGTCTGAATAAACTGTGTCCATCGCCAAGTGGCGCCAAATTGGCGCCAAATTGGCGATAGTACCTAAAATTCCAAATATTCATAACGTCCATCAGAGGAATTCCTATCGCCAAGTGGCGCCAAATGGCGCCAAGTGGCGCCAATTTGGCGCTAAATTGGCGATTAGATACAAATCGCCAACTTAGCGCCAAATTGGCGCTGCTTGGCGATTGCCGCCAACTTAGCGCCAATTTGGCGCCAAATGGCGCTGCTTGGCGCCAATTTGGCGATTGGACACAAATCGCCAACTTAGCGCTGCTTGGCGATTGCCGCCAACTTAGCGCCAAAATGGCGATTGGCGCCAAATTAGCGCCAATTTGGCGCCAAATGGCGCTGCTTGGCGCCAATTTAGCGCCAAGTTGGCGATTGGATAAAAATCGCCAACTAAGCGCCAAATTGGCGCCAAAATGGCGATTGGCGCCAAATTAGCGCCAATTTGGCGATTGGATACAAATCGCCAACTTAGCGCCAAATTGGCGCCAATTTGGCGATTGGCGCCAATTTAGCGCCAATTTGGCGCCAAATGGCGCTACTTGGCGCCAATTTAGCGCCAAATTGGCGATTGGATACAAATCGCCAACTTAGCGCTAAATTGGCGATTTGTATCCAATCGCCAATTTGGCGCTAAATTGGGTAAAAGGGTCATGACCCTAAGTGACCAATTTTTGGCGCCAATTTTCGATTTTTTGGCGCCAAAAACCATTATTGGCGCCAAATATTATCGCCAATAAAAAATACCGGCGCCAAAACGCGATTTGGCGCCGGTTTTTTTGGCGCCAAAGCTCTTTTTGGCGCCGGCTTTTGGCGGTTCACTTGGGTGAACCTTAAAAAATTGGCGCCAATTCTGAAATTGGCGCCACCCATCCTTGACCCTAAGTTTTGGCGCCAACTCTGGCGAAAGTTGGCGCCAACTGTTGGCGCCAATTTGTTGAATATTTAGGGTCATAGGATGGAAAATTGGTGCCAATCATTAGCGCCAACTTTAAAATTTCGACTAAGTAACCCTTGAGCGCTAGTTGTTAGCGCCACTTTTTGGCGCCAATTTATTAGCGCCAATTATTGGCGCCAAAAAAACAAAACATTCAGTTTCTGTCTGGCGCCGTGACCCCATCTGAGCGCACTGTCAGGATCTGTCAGAGCTGTCTGGCGCCGCCAGACAGCTCAGTTTGCAGATGCTGGCATTTGTGCGGATAACTTTCATTACCAGTGGTACTATCACAATGTCTGACCCCGAAACTCGTCACACGCATCTTTCCAGTTATAACTGGGCCCTTCAAACGTGGAGGAATGCCATTTAACATTAGGTACTGGCTGTAATTTAGGTACATTATTGAAAATTAAGATACGGAGTGTCAAGTAACAGATCTTAGGGACAAGAAAGCCTGTTGGTTGGACCCTGCATCTTAGACGTTAGTCGAACCCCGTTGGCTGTACCTCCGTTGATCTTAATCTCTATCTTTCTCTCTGTCCCTCTCTCTTGTCTCTATTTTTCTCTTCCCTCTCTCTACTCTCTCTCTATCTCTCTCTCTCTCTCTCCTCTATCTCTCTCTTCTCTCTCTCTCTCTCTCTCTCTCTCTCTCTCTCTCTCTCTCTCTCTCTCTGTCTCTCTCCCCCTTTCTCTCAGCTCTCTCTCTTTCTCTCTCTCTCACTCCATCTCTTCATCATGTCGGGCTGAAGAATATAAGGTTGGTAGAGTGGTAGGATGGTGATAAGGATTGAGGAAGAGGTTCCCTTCAAATATATTGAATCAGGTGTTAAAGATTCGTAGAACTGGAGCTGTATTGGGGTACGTATACGTACGTGCGTACGTACCTATAGGTAGGAAAGCTTTGGCAATCATGGGAACCCCAGTTGTAGATGGCAGGAACACCCGAACACATAACACGCATCCAACAACATGCACGTGCAGTATTCACGCATTTGACCTTGCCTACCCGCCATAACAACCACTTGATTCGCACGGGCAAAAGTGGTAATTGTTGCACGCTAGTGTTGCACGCTTATAGGTTACTCCATCATCATCACCACTCCAAGCATTTCTACGGACGGCAAATTACAAACTTTATGTGGCGCCATAAATTGGCGCCATAAATTGGCGCCAATTTACATCATTTTGGGCCAATATTTTGTTACGAAAGGGCCACAGGATGAATAATTGGCGCCAAATATTGGCGCTATATATTGGCGCCAACGAGTTTCTGGCACCAATTTTATTACAAAAGTGAATAATTGGCGCCAAAAACTTAGGGTCAAGGATGGGTGGCGCCAATTTCAGAATTGGCGCCAATTTTTTAAGGTTCACCCAAGTGAACCGCCAAAAGCCGGCGCCAAAAAGAGCTTTGGCGCCAAAAAAACCGGCGCCAAATCGCGTTTTGGCGCCGGTATTTTTTATTGGCGATAATATTTGGCGCCAATAATGGTTTTTGGCGCCAAAAAATCGAAAATTGGCGCCAAAAATTGGTCACTTAGGGTCATGACCCTTTTACCCAAATTGGCGCTAAATTGGCGCCAATCGCCAAATTGGCGCCAATTTGGCGCTAAGTTGGCGATTTGTATCCAATCGCCAAGTTGGCGCTAAATTGGCGCCAAATTGGCGCTTATCGCCAAGCAGCGCCAATTTGGCGCCAAGATTGCGCCAAATAGGTGGTTAATTTCCGCTTCTGAACGTTCCCACTCGCCAAGTGGCGCCAATTTGGCGCCAATTTGGGGTAGTCCCGCCATGGCGGTAGTCAATCGCCACATGGCGGTTGCAATCGCCATGTGGCGGTCGGGAGTGGCGCCATACCACGGAAGTGGCGCCATACATGCTCTGGCGGTACTTAGATGGCGGTGGAGTTTGGCGCCAGTTGTTGAATTTGGCGCTAACTTGTGGCGCCAACAAAAAAACCGATTTCTAGAGTGGCGCCACACCACTGGAGTGGCGCCACATAAAAAAGTGGCGCCACTCAAAATATTTTGTAACGCCAACATATGGCACTGTTTGACTACCGCCACCGCCATCCTTATTGGCGCTAACGTATACTGGATGGCGCCAACATTTATGTGGCGCCACTCATGTATGGCGCCATAAATGTGGGCTTTTTACCGTTTTTTGCTAATTTTGAGCACCTTTAAAGCCAAATAACGGCTAAACGGTTGAAGATGGAGCTTAAAAGTCCGACGTCGACCCCCCATAACTTGGCCATTGCCTACAAAATTGCACCAATGAAAAGTCTCTAAACAATTCCTACGTGGCTATGGAGGCGCATTGTCGCATTGTGCGCGTCTCAACACATAGTGTCTCACCTCCATAGCCATATAATAGCCTTAAACGGTTATGTTTAAACCTAATTATCCAATTATCTAATTAACCGGATGAGATAGAGACTTAATTTCAGCACCTACCCCCACTAATTCGAGAACGCTGAACATTTCAGTGCCCCCGGTTGTGTCTCTACTCCTTTCCTAACATGGCTATATATAGCCATATGGCCAGCAAACGGCTATGTGCAGGTCTAATTATCCAATTATCCAATTAACCAGATGAGATAAAGACTTTATTCTGGCACCTACCCCCACTAATGCGAGGACACTGAACACTTTGGTGCCCTTAATTTTATCTCTACTCCTTTCCTAAGGGTAGATACAGCGTTTTTCTCCTTATGCTCAATTACCAATCAATTAGGGGCTAATTACACACCTTCCCCCAAATAATTGAGACTGACATTTTGGTTTTTTATGTTCAGGGGGCCTATACCTAGAATTTACAACCGGAATTGGCTTGCCGCTAGTGAGTTCTATGTCGAAACACGTTTTGACAGGCTTATGTAGGTAACACAGACAACTTCAAAAATGCGCTCACGGAAGGGCTCATTCTCGGCAATGTCCATATGGCGCCACATGATCATGTGGCGCCATTATCATGTGGCGCCATTAATGTGGCGCTAATGTGTGGCGCCGTTTGACTACCGCCACGACAACGGTTGGCGCCACACACATACCACTTGCATACCGCCAGAGTTTTTAAAATGTGGCGCCACTCCAGTGGTGTGGCGCCACTCCAGAAATCGGTTTTTTTGTTAGCGCCATAAGTTGGCGCCATATTCAACAAATGGCGCCACACGCCACCGCCATCCAAGTACCGCCAGAGCATGTATGGCGCCACTCCCGTGGTGTGGCGCCACTCCCGACCGCCATATGGTAAAAGGGTCATGACCCTAAGTGACCAATTTTTGGCGCCAATTTTCGATTTTTTGGCGCCAAAAACCATTATTGGCGCCAAATATTATCGCCAATAAAAAATACCGGCGCCAAAACGCGATTTGGCGCCGGTTTTTTTGGCGCCAAAGCTCTTTTTGGCGCCGGCTTTTGGCGGTTCACTTGGGTGAACCTTAAAAAATTGGCGCCAATTCTGAAATTGGCGCCACCCATCCTTGACCCTAAGTTTTTGGCGCCAATTATTCACTTTTGTAATAAAATTGGTGCCAGAAACTCGTTGGCGCCAATATATAGCGCCAATATTTGGCGCCAATTATTCATCCTGTGGCCCTTTCGTAACAAAATATTGGCCCAAAATGATGTAAATTGGCGCCAATTTATGGCGCCAATTTATGGCGCCACATAAAGTTTGTAATTTGCCGTCCGTAGAAATGCTTGGAGTGGTGATGATGATGGAGTAACCTATAAGCGTGCAACACTAGCGTGCAACAATTACCACTTTTGCCCGTGCGAATCAAGTGGTTGTTATGGCGGGTAGGCAAGGTCAAATGCGTGAATACTGCACGTGCATGTTGTTGGATGCGTGTTATGTGTTCGGGTGTTCCTGCCATCTACAACTGGGGTTCCCATGATTGCCAAAGCTTTCCTACCTATAGGTACGTACGCACGTACGTATACGTACCCCCAATACAGCTCCAGTTCTACGAATCTTTAACACCTGATTCAATATATTTGAAGGGAACCTCTTCCTCAATCCTTATCACCATCCCTACCACTCTACCAACCTTTATATTCTTCAGCCCGACATGATGAAGAGATGGAGTGAGAGAGAGAGAAAGAGAGAGAGCTGAGAGAAAGGGGGAGAGAGACAGAGAGAGAGAGAGAGAGAGAGAGAGAGAGAGAGAGAGAGAGAGAGAGAGAGAGAGAGAGAGAGAGAGAGAGAGAGAGAGAGAGAGAGAGAGAGAGAGAGAGAGAGAGAGAGAGGGAGAGAGAAAAAGAGAGACAGAGAGAGGGACAGAGAGAAAGATAGAGATTAAGATCAACGGAGGTACAGCCAACGGGGTTCGACTAACGTCTAAGATGCAGGGTCCAACCAACAGGCTTTCTTGTCCCTAAGATCTGTTACTTGACACTCCGTATCTTAATTTTCAATAATGTACCTAAATTACAGCCAGTACCTAATGTTAAATGGCATTCCTCCACGTTTGAAGGGCCCAGTTATAACTGGAAAGATGCGTGTGACGAGTTTCGGGGTCAGACATTGTGATAGTACCACTGGTAATGAAAGTTATCCGCACAAATGCCAGCATCTGCAAACTGAGCTGTCTGGCGGCGCCAGACAGCTCTGACAGATCCTGACAGTGCGCTCAGATGGGGTCACGGCGCCAGACAGAAACTGAATGTTTTGTTTTTTTGGCGCCAATAATTGGCGCTAATAAATTGGCGCCAAAAAGTGGCGCTAACAACTAGCGCTCAAGGGTTACTTAGTCGAAATTTTAAAGTTGGCGCTAATGATTGGCGCCAATTTTCCATCCTATGACCCTAAATATTCAACAAATTGGCGCCAACAGTTGGCGCCAACTTTCGCCAGAGTTGGCGCCAAAACTTAGGGTCAAGGATGGGTGGCGCCAATTTCAGAATTGGCGCCAATTTTTTAAGGTTCACCCAAGTGAACCGCCAAAAGCCGGCGCCAAAAAGAGCTTTGGCGCCAAAAAAACCGGCGCCAAATCGCGTTTTGGCGCCGGTATTTTTTATTGGCGATAATATTTGGCGCCAATAATGGTTTTTGGCGCCAAAAAATCGAAAATTGGCGCCAAAAATTGGTCACTTAGGGTCATGACCCTTTTACCCGCCATATGGCGTGTTTGGCGCCAAAATTTTGCCATGTGGCGATTGACTACCGCCATGGCGGGACTACCCAATTTGGCGCCAATTTGGCGCCAAGAGTGAAAAGTACATGGCGCCAATTTGGCGCCAATTTGGCGCCACTTGGCGATGGACACAGTTTATTCAGACAAATTCGCATCGCCACGTGGCGGTACCGCCAAATACCGCCAACACTTGGCGATTTACAATCGCCACGTGGCGCCACTTGGCGCCACGTGGCGCCATTTGGCGCCAAAAAATCGCCAACTTGGCGCCATTTTGGCGCCAAATTGGCGGCTGTGCGCAGTCGCCAAATTTTGGCGCCATTTGGCGCTAAAATATCGCCACGTGGCGCCAAAATGGCGCCAATTTGGCGCCAAATGGCGCCAAAAAGTGCGCACGACCTTAACTACCATACTACCGAACTTTTTGCCCATCTACCCAATATATCTACTACACAATATTTTGTACCCACAATGTTTTTTAATAACCGCTAAATCATATATAGCTGTAAATTATTCCTTCCCCAACCCCGTTCATTATCCTTTCTTCTCAATGTAGTATGGTTTGGTGAGACATGACCAGTACCCGACCTCACACAGCCACCAAGCAACCACGAAGGGCCAACCCCCGGGCGCTCGGTTTGGTGAAGGAATATCTGGATCATTATCAGTTATATAAGTGAGTATCCGGAGGGGATGACATACTAATTGTTAACATCTTGCCACTTTTAACATCCCCCACCTATCTAGACCATTATCAATTCAATCACTGAGTCGTTCTTTTAGTTTTGAAACAAGGTGGTTTCTCCCAGTTCGGCCGCCTCCCTGTGTACGATAATAACAATTCCCCACTATATCTCGCAGGACGCTGGATAGTTTTAAAATTGATGTCAATAATGCTGGATTGACTGTGACTGATCCAATTCCCTCTGATAGTTCTAGTGCCTTGAACACAGAGGTTAAAATTAGCGAACTACTTCTTCTATTCAGGTAGCAACTCAATCATTAGCGAACTACTTCTTCTATTCAGGTAGCAACTCAATCATTAGATTATCTTGATCATCAGTTTGGAATTAACATCAATCGAATAATAACATCCGATTTTAGCTAATCTCCGATTTTAGCTAATCTCCTATTTAGCTCTATTTATTATCTAGCTCCCTCCCCGCTCCCTCGCCCGTTTATCAATTTTATTTGCAGTAATCTAGCCCCCTCGCCCCCACCCCCATTTTAATCATGTAATTTGCAGTAACGGTGAAACAGCTGAGTTTTTCACCAAATTTCGAGCTCTCGTCCCCCGGGAATCGCAGCTACTCGACAGGAACTGCATCCTTCTAACATTTGACCTTCACCTCCACTTCCTGGCATACCCGCTGCGGGGTAATGCAAGTGTTACAAAGTTTGCGGTGGAACACAAGGTGTTTGTGAAGTACCTGGAAGAAGTTGCGTCTCAAAACACGGTACATTGATTTTATTGTGAGCAGATCTAGCTTTTGGGCACGTGCGATCCCCTCGTGCGATCCACTCACACGCTACGCGGCCAAATTATCTAGCTTCCTTTCCACGTTCAACTGGGTAATTGCTCTTCCAATTCGATTTAGTAAATTCAAATTCCTTCAGGTCATTATCAATTCATCGCACGCCCGTTTTCTCTGTCTTGGCCTGGCTTCAATTGCCCAGACACCCCTGGATAACTTCATGATAAAGGAGTTGTTGAAGCCCAACTGGACAGAAGAGGTTAAGGAGAGGCTGGGCAAGTTTCTGAGGGAAAAAGCCCCCGCCCAGGGTGCTGCCCCTAAATTGGAGCAGCTGTTGGATGGTGGTGGTGGTGGTGGTACAAAGCAGGTGCAGCAGTTGGAGGCAAAGTGCATACAGGTATACTATACTGAAGGGGGGGAATATTCTCGGCACAAAAAAAGGCCATACGGGCAATTAGCCCCGACCACGTAAATTTCTTCTTTAATCCATCCAATAATAAGATTCCCACTCACACTAAACCCATCTTTAGAAAACTCTCTCTCCTATCCCTTCCCAATCTGATCTCAAAAAACATTGTAGGGATATTACAAAAGGTCAGACTAGGAGTTGCACCAACGCAAATCACTAGCCTATTCCAACAAAGTATCCTACTCCCCACCTGTCACAGCACACGGCAGGAGCAGTCAAATGTTTTCGTTTTTCGCTATTTTAGACTAACTCGCTCAAATTACCAAATCGCTTACGTAGGCCCCAGACTCTACAATAAAATAGTCCAACTCGCGTCGAAGAATAGCAACAATGACAGTGCAAAACAAACTAAGTTAAGTAACAAATTCTTTGACCCATTCAAAAGAAGCGTCACAAAATTACTCCTCGAAATTCAATCTCTCCCCAACCTAGACCTAAACTCAGACGCTGACGCATGGGGAGACACTAATTCTCTAGTATCTCTAGCCAAATGAAATCTGATCTCCAATCCCCTCTCTCTCTCGACCTCCGGTCTCCCATAGATAGATATATTTCACTGTCAACCACGCGATCCGTACTAAATTCCACCTAATCCCATTCATATCCAAATAATGTTTATTTTTATTCATAGCGTGACAATATAATTACTAATTCTATATAACTGCCCATAAAAGCGGCGACCCCTCCATGGGAGGTTCTTTGATTGATTGATTGATTGATAGAAATAGTTTTACTGAAATAGTCTAAATTTCGAGGGAGTGGGTTGCCATGACCCCACTTATATCATAGCCGTGGAGTAAATTGATAGTGCACTACTCCACGGCTATGAAATTTCAATTCAAATCTGGGTCTGTATCTTATAAAGCCACCATGTGTCCCACACACCATATACCAACTCCCACACAGTACAAATCCCTGTACGCACGACAACAACGGGAATACTACAACGTGCTGGGGGTCGCTACCGAACTGGTGGAGGCACTGGAGAATGCTATCCTGGGCAAGGGGGTCGATCCGTCAACTATTGAGAGGTGTTGTGGGCAGCTCTTTCAAAGTGATCAAAGTGTTAGCCTCCAACAGCTGGACTTTACTCGACCTGGTAGGTCTGGGATGAGGGGTTCTTTTCTCTCTCTCTCTCTCTCTCTCTCTCTCTCTCTCTCTCTCTCTCTCTCTCTCTCTCTCTCTCTCTCTCTCTCTCTCTCTCTCTCTCTCTCTCTCTCTCTCTCTCTCCCTCCCCTCCTCTGTTTCTCTCTCCGTCTTGCAATAACTATAATAATAAATCAAAACAATTATTTTCCCCAGGAACGGCATCCAACCTCCTCCGACAGTCAGTGCAAGTAGCCAAAGAGCAGGCCCAACTACCACCTTCTGTGACCATGACAACCAATAATCACCATGGTGACGAGTCCCAACACCATGGTGCTGCTGCTGCCATGGCAACTGCTCCTGTTGCACCTCAGCCACCACAAGCGATTGCAACAGAAACAGTCACTGTCCTGGATATCTCTAAGATACGGGAGGTGCTGGCAGCTGAGGGAGAGGTGGAAGAGGCTGCCTACCTGCTACAGGTGGGTGATGGTTTAGGACCTAATTTGGGGTTGTCAGGCACTGACTGTACATCGCGTACCCCGGTGTGAAGAGGACGGTCTTATATGAGACAAATTTGGGGTCATTCGTATAGGGGTTAATCTGGGGTCAATCGTATCTAGGGCCTTGATCTACCGAACACACAGCGTGTTGTGTGACGGTGTGAGCCACACAAATATAGGCCCAATCGAAATCTGGGGTAATCTGTAAAGGGCCTAATAGCAGTAATCTACACTACTAAATACATCCTTATTTCACTGTACAGGCGATAAGATGGCGAATAACAAAGTCTACCACAGAGGTAGAGAGGAGGGAACTGCTAACTCACTGCATCACGGAGGATATCTTCGCTCAGGGAGATGTGCCTACTAGCAATCAAATCCTCTCTAAACTACTCCTCCCCAACTCAGGTAGGTACTACTCCTCCCCAACTCAGGTAGGTACTACTCCTCCCCAACTCAGGTAGGTACTACTCCTCCCCAACTCAGGTAGATAGAATACTGTTTTCTACCCCGAAACTCCTCCAGATCTCTGATCTCTTCCTTTGAATGGGGGTTTGGCGCCGTCATACAACAACGTCACTGGCGGCGCCTAACCATATATGGCCAACTGCTAGTTGGGCCCTGAATTGTCTTTCTCATGCGGGTGCCCCGCTCTCTCCCTTGGTGGGTATTACTTTCTGAAAAGTGAAACTACTCTCCCTACCCCTAACTATTCCTAACTACCCCTAACAGAGACGTCTGTGTTGGAGAACTTTACCCGACTGTTG
Organism: Hormiphora californensis; assembly: GCA_020137815.1. Classification (NCBI taxonomy): domain Eukaryota; kingdom Metazoa; phylum Ctenophora; class Tentaculata; order Cydippida; family Pleurobrachiidae; genus Hormiphora; species Hormiphora californensis. The sequence goes on from CM035356.1 coordinate 4,996,756, forward strand.
CACTGTGTGTCGGCACTATCCGATGGTTGCCGGTACCTGGCCTCTCACTCGCTACTAGTTCAGAGTCTGGTTAACGTGATGACGTCATTACCAAATGATGACATCATACGGCAGGTAAAGGGGGGGAGAGTGACATTATACGACAGGTAATGAGGGAGAGTGACATCATACGACAGGTAATGGGGGAGAGTGACATTATACGACAGGTAAAGGGGGAGAGTGACATCATACGACAGGTAATGAGGGAGAGTGACATCATACGACAGGTAATGGGGAGAGTGACATCATACGACAGGTAATGAGGGAGAGTGACATCATACGACAGGTAATGGGGGGAGAGTGACATCATACGGCAGGTAAAGGGGGGAGAGTGACATCATACGACAGGTAATGGGGGAGAGTGACATCATACGACAGGTAAAGGGGGAGAGTGACATCATACGACAGGTAATGGGGGAGAGTGACATTATACGACAGGTAATGGGGAGAGTGACATCATACGACAGGTAATGAGGGAGAGTGACATCATACGACAGGTAATGGGGGAGAGTGACATTATACGGCAGGTAAAGGGGGAGAGTGACATCATACGGCAGGTAATGGGGGGGAGTGACATCATACGACAGGTAATGGGGAGAGAGTGACATCATACGACAGGTAATGGGGAGAGTGACATCATACGGCAGGTAATGGGGAGAGTGACATCATACGGCAGGTAAAGGGGGGAGAGTGACATCATACGACAGGTAATGGGGGAGAGTGACATCATACGACAGGTAATGGGGGAGAGTGACATCATACGACAGGTAAATGGGGGAGAGTGACATCATACGACAGGTAATGGGGGAGAGTGACATCATACGACAGGTAATGGGGGAGAGTGACATCATACGACAGGTAATGGGGGAGAGTGACATCATACGACAGGTAATGGGGGAGAGTGACATCATACGGCAGGTAAAGGGGGGAGAGTGACATCATACGACAGGTAATGGGGGAGAGTGACATCATACGGCAGGTAATGGGGGAGAGTGACATCATACGACAGGTAAAGGGGGAGAGTGACATCATACGGCAGGTAATGGGGGAGAGTGACATCATACGACAGGTAAAGGGGGAGAGTGACATCATACGACAGGTAATGGGGGAGAGTGACATCATACGACAGGTAATGAGGGGAGTGACATCATACGACAGGTAATGGGGGGGAGTGACATCATACGACAGGTAATGGGGGAGAGTGACATTATACGACAGGTAATGGTGGAGAGTGACGTCATACGACAGGTAATGGGGGAGAGTGACATCATACGACAGGTAATGGGGGAGAGTGACAAGAGAGATTTAGTGACTTCATACGACAGGTACAATAGTGATATCTGCGATGTTATCTCTGAAATTTTATTTTGTACAAGATCTGTGCACACTATGTGAACTGCACATGGTAACTGAAGGTACGTGGACTACGAAGGTAGATAATGACTGTCTGTAAACTGAACACTACAATAGTAGACTGTCTGGAGTAATCTTTAGACTCAGGGAAGCACGATATAATAGGAAATAGCATGATCAACTATCTACCTCTTTACTCGTGTTCACCCCAAAAAATATTTGGTAACGAAGTTACCCCTCACATGCTGCAAGCTTTAGCATGGTAGGGGTTATTTTGTTCAAACCCACGCGAAAAGAGGGTCGAGCAAGGCAAGGTAACTTTGCCACTAAACATCATTCCAATTCAAACTCCTCTTCTTCCAGGTTGTACTAGGAGCTCTTCAGACGTTGTCTCTAACACGAGTGGTCCAGACACAGATGCTCCTGGAGACAAATATCATGGACTGGCTCCTAACCGTGCTGTCTGATCCTGATGAGCTTAGCGAGTATACACTTCACCACACGGCAGGTACATTTTGTATAATAGCTCACTCTGGGCCGTCTGACTCCTTCCTCTCCCCTCCTCTCTAGGCCTACCACCATACGGCAGGTACATTTTGTATAGCTTGTACCACCACACGGCAGGTACATTTTGTATACACTCCACCACACGGCAGGTACATTTTGTATACACTTCACCATACGGCAGGTACATTTTGTATACACTTCACCATACGGCAGGTACATTTTGTATAGCTACCACCACACGGCAGGTACATTTTGTATACACTTCACCATACGGCAGGTACATTTTGTATAGCTACCACCATACGGCAGGTACATTTTGTATAGCTCACTCTTCCCCTCCTTTACTGACTCCTCCCATATTTCAATTGACTAGTGACTACCCATGCTTCCTTCCGTATCCCCCTCCCTCCCAGCTCTCTCCCTTCTCCCCTCCTCCTCTCCCTCTCCCCTAGCTCTGCTGATGAATCTGTGTCTGAGGACACGTGGTAGAATGTACCTGGCGGACAATCCAACCCAGCTGTTCACGGTAGTGGAAGCGCTCATGGAGCATGAAGCAAGCCTGGTGAGGGAGTCCATAAACGGGATATTATTCAGGTAAATAAAGAAGGGTTGGCCCTTGGGTGGGGGGGGCGTGGATCTTTTTTAGGTAAATGTTGTTGACCGGCCGTTCCATTCCTCTCCTACCTAAATAAAACGCGCTCCGATTATCAATTGGGTTGCTAGGGGGTTGCTATGGGCCGGTCGGGTTGCTAGGGGTTATTAACACTAAGAGATCACTCCCTAAGACACAATCTGTTTCAGTGCTCTGAATATGGGAAGTATCCGGGAGAAAGCGAAAGAAGTGGGTCTGGAGGAGTCCCTAAAGTTGCTGATTGGTATCTCGCCGGAGGAAACTTCCCACCAGTTGGAGTTTTGTTTACAGCAGCTGTGTAGTCCTGCCAGCCCAGAGGATCCCGTGGAGGGGGATAGTGAGGATGAGGAGGAGGAAGAGGACGAGGTAAGAGGGTGGGGTGGGGTGGGGTGGGGTGAGGAGGAGGTAAGAGGGGGGTGGGGTGGGGTGGGGTGGGGTGAGGTGAGGTGAGGTGAGGTGATGGGCGCGGGTGGGAGGGGGAGGGGATCCAGTGGAGGGGGATAGTGAGGATGAGGAGGAGGAAGAGGACGAGGTAAGAGGGTGGGGTGGGGTGGGGTGGGGTGAGGAGGAGGTAAGAGGAGGGGGAGGATGAGGAGGAGGAAGATGACGAGGTAAGAGGGGGAGGGTGGGATGAGGGGGGTAGGGCGAGGTAAGAGGAGGGTGGGGTGAGGGCGAGGTAAGAGGGTGGGGGGTGAGGGGGGGTAGGACGAGGTAAGAGGGGTGGGGGTGAGGAGGAGGACGAGGTAAGAGGGTGGGGTGGGGTAAGGGGGGTAGGACGAAGTAAGAGGGGGGGGACGAGGTAAGATAGTGGGATGGGGTGAGGCGGTAGGACGAGGTAAGAGGAGGGGGTGGGGGTGAGGGGGAGGTGAGAAAAAGATGGGGGTGGGTGGGGGTGAGGTAAAGGGTGCGGGTGGGAGGGGAGGACGTGGTAATGAGGGGGGGGGTTGTTAGGTCAGGGGGTGAGGTAAAGGAGGATTGTTATAGAAATAGTTTGGAGCTTAGGAATTCGTTGGAGGTTATTTAGGAAACGGTTTTGGGTTAAGATTATGTATCGTATTTGTATTTTTCAAGACTGTGTACCTTTATGCTAACAATTTCTAGCAGATTGACGATAATCTGGACTCTCTAACAATGGATCTCCAACTCCCCGAAACTCTTCCTGCGCGACCCCACAGAGCTGGGGAGGAACTTCTTTGCTCCGAATACCTCACGGACATGAAACTGAAGGTGCACGTGGACTCCCTTGTTATTACAACACCCCGGTCGACGGATGTTACCCCACGCGTGACATCATCACGTGACGGACCGCCACGCGTTATATCACGCGATGGGCCGCGTGAGTCACCACGCGTTACCCGGGGCAACAGCAGAGTTATTTCGCCGGTTGTAAAGCAGAGTTTCGGGCCAGATTCAGATCCTAACGTTCAGCAGAATGAGGCAGAGTACTTTACCAATCCTGATGATCGTCCGATAAAACCAGGAAAAGGGTTCGCTGTCAACCCTTACCCCTAAGCAGTAGTATTTAGAGACTGTATAGTCTGATGTACTGCAGTCAGACCCTGATTTAACGGGATGCTCAGGGAAAGGGGTTTGCCCGGTATATCGGGGTCCGACTGTTATAGTCTTGTGTATATTATTTATTGCCAATCACATTTTAGAGAGAGAGTTGTACAGTATATGAGATCAGTATTTTTATACCATGTGCATGTGTAAATATAAGTCAGCTTTTTACCGTGTTTTGTGTGTAGAGTTATTATGTAACTTATATATTGTGAACAACTGATGTTTCTCTCCTTCCCCCAGCTTGAATGAATTATGCAGTCCCAAAAATGTGTACAAATTGTACACTTTAATTCCCCTCCCCAGTATCTGTTTAAGGGACCAACTTACAAAAGTATACCCGGGTAATATCCTCATTCAAACTCTATCTACTAGATCATGATTCATACCCCCTACCTTTCTATCTAGATATCATGATTCATACCCCCTACCTTTCTATCTAGATATCATGATTCATACCCCCTACCTTTCTATCTAGATATCATGATCCATACCCCCTACCTTTCTATCTAGATATCATGATCCATACCCCCTATCTTTCTATCTAGATATCATGATTCATACCCCCTACCTTTCTATCTAGATATCATGATTCATACCCCCTACCTTTCTATCTAGATACCATGATTCATACCCCCTATCTTTCTATCTAGATATCATGATTCATACCCCCTACCTTTCTATCTAGATATCATGATCCATACCCCCTACCTTTCTATCTAGATACCATGATTCATACCCCCTACCTTTCTATCTAGATATCATGATTCATACCCCCTATCTTTCTATCTAGATATCATGATTCATACCCCCTACCTTTCTATCTAGATATCATGATCCATACCCCCTACCTTTCTATCTAGATACCATGATTCATACCCCCTACCTTTCTATCTAGATATCATGATCCATACCCCCTACCTTTCTATCTAGATATCATGATTCATACCCCCTACCTTTCTATCTAGATATCATGATTCATACCCCTACCTTTCTATCTAGATATCATGATTCATACCCCCTACCTTTCTATCTAGATATCATGATTCATACCCCCTACCTTTCTATCTAGATATCATGATTCATACCCCCTACCTTTCTATCTAGATATCATGATTCATACCCCTACCTTTCTATCTAGATATCATGATTCATACCCCCTACCTTTCTATCTAGATATCATGATTCATACCCCCTACCTTTCTATCTAGATATCATGATTCATACCCCCTACCTTTCTATCTAGATATCATGATTCATACCCCCTATCTTTCTATCTAGATATCATGATTCATACCCCCTACCTTTCTATCTAGATATCATGATTCATACCCCCTACCTTTCTATCTAGATATCATGATTCATACCCCCTACCTTTCTATCTAGATATCATGATTCATACCCCCTACCTTTCTATCTAGATATCATGATTCATACCCCCTACCTTTCTATCTAGATATCATGATTCATACCCCCTACCTTTCTATCTAGATATCATGATTCATACCCCCTACCTTTCTATCTAGATATCATGATTCATACCCCCTACCTTTCTATCTAGATATCATGATTCATACCCCCTACCTTTCTATCTAGATATCATGATTCATACCCCCTATCTTTCTATCTAGATATCATGATTCATACCCCCTATCTTTCTATCTAGATATCATGATTCATACCCCCTATCTTTCTTCGATATAATGATATGTAATCCCCATGTTTAACAGAGATCATGATTATCATGACAGAAGGAAAAGTACTACTTCTATATAGATTATACTAGATTACTACTACTTAGTCCAGTTCCCCGCATTATACCCCATCTTATCTAGAACTCTATCCGATTACCCCTACTTTACTATCTAGATATCATGATCATCCCCTATCTTCTATCTAGATATGATTCATACCCCTAAAATTTCTATCTAGATACATGATTCATACCCTATTCCATCTAGAATCATGATCAACCCCACCTTTCATTAGATACAGATTCATACCCTCCCTACCTTCTATTACTACATATCATGACTCATACCCCTACGTTGCTATCTAGATATCAGATTCATCCGCCTACTTCTATCTAGATATCATGATTCATACCCCCACCCCTTTTTATTAGATCATATTCAACCCCTACCTTTTTATCTAGATACATGATCATACCCCCTTTCTTTCTATCTAGATATCATGATTCATACCCCCTATCCTTTCTATCTAGATATCATGATTCATACCCCCTACCTTTCTATCTAGATATCATGATTCATACCCCCTATCTTTCTATCTAGATATCATGATTCATACCCCCTACCTTTCTATCTAGATATCATGATTCATACCCCCTACCTTTCTATCTAGATATCATGATTCATACCCCCCTACCTTTCTATCTAGATATCATGATTCATACCCCCTACCTTTCTATCTAGATATCATGATTCATACCCCCTATCTTTCTATCTAGATATCATGATTCATACCCCCTACCTTTCTATCTAGATATCATGATTCATACCCCCTATCTTTCTATCTAGATATCATGATTCATACCCCCTACCTTTCTATCTAGATATCATGATTCATACCCCCTACCTTTCTATCTAGATATCATGATTCATACCCCCTATCTTTCTATCTAGATATCATGATTCATACCCCCTACCTTTCTATCTAGATATCATGATTCATACCCCCTACCTTTCTATCTAGATATCATGATTCATACCCCCTACCTTTCTATCTAGATATCATGATTCATACCCCCTACTTTCTATCTAGATATCATGATTCATACCCCCTATCTTTCTATCTAGATATCATGATTCATACCCCCTATCTTTCTATCTAGATATCATGATTCATACCCCCTATCTTTCTATCTAGATATCATGATTCATACCCCCTACCTTTCTATCTAGATATCATGATTCATACCCCCCTATCTTTCTATCTAGATATCATGATTCATACCCCCTACCTTTCTATCTAGATATCATGATTCATACCCCCTACCTCTCTATCTAGATATCATGATTCATACCCCCTACCTTTCTATCTAGATATCATGATTCATACCCCCTACCTTTCTATCTAGATATCATGATTCATACCCCCTACCTTTCTATCTAGATATCATGATTCATACCCCCTACCTTTCTATCTAGATATCATGATTCATACCCCCTACCTTTCTATCTAGATACCATGATTCATACCCCCCTACCTTCTATGTAGATATCATGATTCATACCCCCTATCTTTTCTATCTAGATATCATGATTCATACCCCCTATCTTTCTATCTAGATATCATGATTCATACCCCCTACCTTTCTATCTAGATATCATGATTCATACCCCCTACCTTTCTATCTAGATACCATGATTCATACCCCCTACCTTTCTATCTAGATATCATGATTCATACCCCCTACCTTTCTATCTAGATATCATGATTCATACCCCCTACCTTTCTATCTAGATATCATGATTCATACCCCCTACCTTTCTATCTAGATATCATGATTCATACCCCCTACCTTTCTATCTAGATATCATGATTCATACCCCCTACCTTTCTATCTAGATATCATGATTCATACCCCCTACCTTTCTATCTAGATATCATGATTCATACCCCCTACCTTTCTATCTAGATCATGATTCATACCCCCTATCTTTCTATCTAGATATCATGATTCATACCCCCTACCTTTCTATCTTGATATCATGATTCATACCCCCTATCTTTCTATCTAGATATCATGATTCATACCCCCTACCTTTCTATCTAGATATCATGATTCATACCCCCTACCTTTCTATCTAGATATCATGATTCATACCCCCTACCTTTCTATCTAGATATCATGATTCATACCCCCTATCTTTCTATCTAGATATCATGATTCATACCCCCTACCTTTCTATCTAGATATCATGATTCATACCCCCTACCTTTCTATCTAGATATCATGATTCATTATACCCCCTATCTTTCTATCTAGATATCATGATTCATACCCCCTACCTTTCTATCTAGATATCATGATTCATACCCCCTACCTTTCTATCTAGATATCATGATTCATACCCCCTATCCTTTCTATCTAGATATCATGATCCCCTCAATAAGTGCGTTGGAACAGCAGAATATACAGAAGATACTAGCGCTAGATGCTCGGCTACAACAACAACAGGAATGCAACGCCGAAATCTGAAGACACTTTACATGAGGCGCAGGTATATTAATTGGCGGGAATCATCGTAAACCTCTGGTTATGATGTCAATTAACTTTTCTTTGATAAATGATAATTGTTAATTGACATTTGCATTACGATTAACATATTATGTTAATTCTCTTTCCCATGATTCATGACAAGACTCTCGATTTATGAAGGAAAGCAACACTCAGTTCCCCCTTCCCCCTTCTTATTACTACTACTTAGGTCCCAGTTGCTACGTGAGAAGTGTGATAGAGATCGGTATTACCAGACTAGATCGAAGCTACTGTCTGTGAAGTACCCGGGCGTCAAGACACTGGGTAAGATATTAATTAGGAGATGGGATGGGACAGAGGTATACTGTATAATAGGGAGATGTATCTCTCTAGATGGGTGTTGGTGGTAATTGCGCCTTTGTAAGACGGGATAAACGTATTATAGCGAGGGGAGAGAACTGAGAAAACGTACCTGTTATATCTTCAAAGAAAGTGGCTCTGTAAAACATTTCTTTGAATCTTCCAGCCAACTCAAATAATGTAGCGCTTGACTATTCTTGAGTCTCATGATTGATAATAGTTCTTGTGTTTATTGGACAAGTTAGACTCGCTGGATATTATTGGATGAAACCAGATATTTCGGTGTTTAACACCATCATCAGTAGTAGCTAAAAATAGAACATATTACGAATAGGAATCAAAATCGAAATTCATGTCAAAACAATCACGTACTCTCTATCTCTCTCACTCTCACTCTCTATACATCTCTCTCTCTCTCTCTCTCTCTCTCTCTCTCTCTCTCTCTCTCACTCTCTCTCACTCTCACTCACTCACTCTCTCTACTCAACTCACAAACTCTATCTCTCACTCTCTCCCCCTCTCTCTCACTCATTCTCACATCGGATCAGATATACATAAATTCAGATTGTACTATACACAGAGCTATGACGAGTACTCTAGGACTTTTTTTTTCTTTTTTTTTTCTCGCGACCTCTCCGCGTCCTTAGTGTCACCGAAGGCTAGCGCTATCTCTAGGACTTATCAACTATTACTGACTAGGAAGCCTAGAGCACTCTCACACTCTTTCTTGTTGTTCAGAGTAGGTTTCAGTTGTTGTATGAAATCAGCTTCACTAATCTTTCTCTGTATAGTTCTCGAAAGATTCGATTTCAGTATTTCCAAACTTAAAATAGGGGTACTACCCTCGTGTGTCTCACTATAAAGAGACACACGAGGGTAGTACCCCTATTTTAAGTTTGGAAATACTGAAATCGAATCTTTCGAGAACTATACAGAGAAAGATTAGTGAAGCTGATTTCATACAACAACTGAAACCTACTCTGAACAACAAGAAAGAGTGTGAGAGTGCTCTAGGCTTCCTAGTCAGTAATAGTTGATAAGTCCTAGAGTACTCGTCATAGCTCTGTGTATAGTACAATCTGAATTTATGTATATCTGATCCGATGTGAGAATGAGTGAGAGAGAGGGGGAGAGAGTGAGAGATAGAGTTTGTGAGTTGAGTAGAGAGAGTGAGTGAGTGAGAGTGAGAGAGAGAGAGAGAGAGAGAGAGAGAGAGAGAGAGAGAGAGAGAGAGAGAGATGTATAGAGAGTGAGAGTGAGAGAGATAGAGAGTACGTGATTGTTTTGACATGAATTTCGATTTTGATTCCTATTCCTAATATGTTCTATTTTTAGCTACTACTGATGATGGTGTTAAACACCGAAATATCTGGTTTCATCCAATAATATCCAGCGAGTCTAACTTGTCCAATAAACACAAGAACTATTTTCCAGCCAACTGCTCGGTCTTTTATACTAAACTTTACAAGATTACATCGAGCCTTCACTAGATTACATTCCTTCCAACTTATGTTTTTCTGGCCTTGTTCCCCCTGGCTCCCCCTCTCGCCGCTATCCCTTCGCGTTCTAGGGTTAGAGCATTTCTCTCTAGATCAAGTTATCCCCCTCTCTCTCTCTCTCTCTCTCTCTCTCTCTCTCTCTCTCTCTCTCTCTCTCTCTCTCTCTCGCGCTCTCTCTCTCTCTAGTTAACATAACAAACTCTCTCTCTCTCTCTCTCTCTTTCTCTCTCTCTAGTTAACATAACAATCTCTCTCTCACTCTCTAGACAACAGATCAAGTTCCCGTACGGAAAGTATGCACAGTAGAACGTGCAGTATGGACAGCCTCGATATTATTGCAGTAGGCAAGCCAACACCGGGTCATCTTACGCCGCAGCACCTTACACCTAATATCAGGTACAGCCTAGCAGTTTAGTGTGGTGGTGGTTGTTATGTTCTAACCCTCCCTTTACATTTGTGTGGGGCGCCCGAAACACAGTATAGCCAGGCAAGGTGGTGGTGGGTGTAAATAAAAATCTTAAATCCGTGAGATGAAGTTGTCGACAGGACTGGTATCCGACATGCTTCCCTAAATAATAAAAGTTTTTTAGGGACGCCTTTTAATAATTTTATCGGTTACATTCCCATCATTCATTTTTATCTTTTTAATTTTACCCTTTATCTAGGAAGACGTCCCCACGACATCCCGCAGTGAGCGATAAGAATAGCTATGCTTTCACTGACATGCCTCACATATTCGATCAACATTCAAAGTAAGCCCCACAGATCATGCGTTAAATAATGTTCCCAATTCCTGGCAATTCATTAACTCACTTACCACTGTGTATTCAAACAGTTCCCCTTCTCTTCAGGGCAGTTCGAGTTGTTAGGTTTGCCCACAACAGTTGTACTATGCTGGCATGCTGCTCCGATGATTTCACCATCTCTCTATGTTCCCTTACCCCTTACGCTGTTCTCAACCTTCTCCAGGGACATACCGGACCTGTCAGGTATAGGGATTGCTCCTTCATAAAACATTATTTTGCTCCTTCATAAAACTACCCAATTACCTCTAATTTTCTCAGAGATATGGATTGGTCTATTGATAATAGTATGATCCTCTCTGGATCGTCTGATGGAACGGTTCGATTGTGGAACTGTGACCAGGGCAAATGTATACGGGTTGTCACTAATAATAGCCCTATTTCTGCTGTTCGCTTCCAGGTGATTTATAGTGGCAAGAAAGGGAAAACGGCTAAAGTATAGCATTTATAGTATGTACATATTTAGTAATATTTAGTAATATTGATATTTAGTTAATGTTTTATAGTTGTTTGGGGTGCTGAGAAATCAGTTAGTTAAATATTTAACTGTGGCTACTAGCCAGAATTGTAGTAGCCAGAGTTGTAGTAGCCAGAGCTGTAGTGGCCAGAGAAGTGGGTCACCTGTTTGGAGTGCTGAGAAATATTTTATTTCAGCCAATGAACAACAATGTATGCGTAGCTGGAGACGAGGATGGCGTTTTGAAGGGATACAACCTGAGCACTGGAAAACAACTTTCAGGTACAAAATGATTATTAACATTTGCTATAGAAACTTTCCTTGTGTTTTAATAACATGTTTCAGGATCACGTGAGAAGATAAGTAACAGTTTGACCTGCCTGGAGTTCGGGCCTAACAGCAGTATCGTGTGGGCTAGCAACAATAAAGGACAGATATTCGCTATCAGTGTCCATCCTTTGGTAGGTGGTGATGTTTGGTAATGAAATTACCCCTCCGGAAAAGCTCATATATGCAATATAATAACAGGGGTGACTTCGTAACCAATGGTAATGTCGTTAATCACAGTCGGACCCTAACTGGAACCCCGATTTACCGGTTCGACTGTATAGTGTATAGTATACACTATACAGTTGAACCGGTAAATATATATAATACACTGTATACCCCATTTGTCGAGCTAGCTTAGCACCTACCAAAGTTTTTGAAATATCCAGACTTTCCGTAATTATCATCGTACGAAATGTCTCTATTCCCAATTATTATCGCCTCCCAATTTGTGACATTATGTAACCATGTCCCTTCTTAACTTTAAACTCTCAACCACAGACGTGTCAGATGAAAAAGATGAAGGGAAGTGGGGTTCCTGGGGGAGGGTCTATTGTCAGTTTGGCGGTCCGTGCAGGACACCCAACCCCCCTTCTTATTGCATCCTCTACATCTGATTACATTTTCATGTTTACCATTGAAAGTAAGTCCCCCTAGTTTGTTTGTTTGTGTTACAAATAGTTATTGAATTGTCGGGGGACCATTGTCATAAATTCGAAAGTTCGCGATATATCGACACTCCATAGTTCCCCTACTTTCTAATTTTCTCATACAAGACTGTCCTCGACTCGCGGCCCTCTATCTTTCCCACTTCACTCACACAACTACAATTTCAGAGGAGGTTCTACTCCTTCAAAGAAAGTGTGCAGTACGACTAAATGGACTTCCAATTAGGAGCGTGTTCTGCCCCATAGCAACCGCAAATAGGGTAGGTAATCGAAAAACAGAAAGTAGAAGTACCCCAAATTGGTAACAATTAACCGAACTATTCCCTCGATTTGCACTAGTTTGTGCTTTAGCTGACCAGCTATTTCCCAGGGTGCATTCACGGTATCTGGTTGTGCCGATGGATCAGTCCTGGTGTTCGATATGGAGAAGGGCAAGGCCGTTAACAAACTCCAGGGACATTCCTGGTAAGTTGATATATATATTTGGAAGCATTTGGAATCACTTTGTGGTGTGAGTTTGTGGTGTGGGGGTTGGGGGTTTGGGGGGTTGGTATAGTGAGTTCTAATCATTATATAGGGCTTGTCAGCCAAATGTTATCGCTGAAACGACCTCATACTATTCTGTACTATCAGTTGATTGTTTGAGTAAAACAGTGCCGGAATAATGGACTGGCGGACTGCACATTACCGGAACATGTTCAATTATCATCCAGTGACCACTTGAATCGCATAATAAATATGTCTGTTACTACTTTAATTTGAGCGTCAATCAGTACTTAATTTTCTCTTCTTTTCTTCTATCGAAGGAGCTGGGAAGTATTTATTAATGTTTGCTGTTGCCCTGAATCACGCGGAGTACAGCTATTTCTGGTTATCATTTCCTCTCTCTCTCTCTCTATATATCTCTCTCTCTCTATATATATATATATATATATATATGAGGCATAAACTCTGGCCACTGGCGCGTTATTTCAGATAACTTTCTCCCAGCGCGCCGCTGGGAGAAGTTAGCTGGAGTTTATCCGCCGCTGGCGGATAAACTGGTTTAAATCACGACGACGATCCCGAGGCGGAGCCGAGGGAGAGGCGGAGGGGTTTAAACCTATAACGTGCCAGTGGTCAGAGTTTATGGGTTATATACCCTGCTTTAGTTGTTTATTTCAAGTATTACACACCAACAAGAGAGAGAACACTAATCAAAACACACAAAGAGAACTGAGAAATAGTTAAAAACACGTCACAATTGAGTGTACACTGTTTGGTAACAGTTACTAAGCAGTTGCTAAGGAAAGAGAGTGAAAGAAATAGCCTGATAAGGGGCATGTCACAAATAACACAGAGAAAGAGATAGTGAGACAAAAGGGGAGATAAAGAGAGAGTAATTGACGGAATGTGTCCTTTCTTTCTCTCCAATGTAGTGTGTAAGTGTTGCACATAGTGTTCCCTCTGTATTTTAGTAAGAACTGATCATTTACACACACTTTGAATGTTACGTAGGAGTTAAAAATAAATAACCTGCCAGTGGGAAATAATCTGCCGCTGGACTGGCTGTTTACTGAGAGCGCGCTAGTGGGACTTCTCGCCACTGGCGCATTATTTAAGTTAGCAGGGTATATATATATATATATATATATCTCTCTCTCTCTCTCTCTCTCTCTCTGACTCTCTCTCTATATATCTCTCTTAGTAAATGTATGTTTCTCTCCCTAGCTGCCTATAGAGTACTACAATTCAGTCTTGCTTATACCTACCAATACACATAGACATCGGTCTCCCTCTCTCACTATCTCTCTCACTATCTCTCTCGCTCTCTCTCTCTCTCTCTCTCTCTCTCTCTATCTCTCTCCCTCTACCTCTTCCTCCTTCCATCTGTTTGTATTACTGATTTCCATCTTCTGTCAAGCTTTTCGACTATCTTAGCCTGACGTTTTAAAGGACCACTTACTGACCACAAACACGCAGAAGAGATAGGCGATAGGAGAGAGAGCAGAGGCGAGGGGAGGAGAAGAAGAGCAAACTAAAAGAGAATCTACCATGAGAGCAATAGAGAATAGAAGGAAATATAGGAAATACATATACGACTGAAAGCTCCTATATCTATCTCTCTCTCTCTCTCTCTCTCTCTCTCTCTCTCTCTCTCTCTCTCTCTCTACCTGTGCAGTTTGCGTATTTTCTCATTTACATTTATCCTCCCTCTCATCCGACTGTCTGTATATATTCCCGTATTTAACTGTCCCAAGCCACAGAGAGATAGGAAAGTCACGTGACTGCAACAACTCACGTGATCATCATCATCATCATGGCCTCCTCTTTGCCGTCCTCTCTTCAATGCCAGGACTCTGCTCTCTCGCCCGCCCTCAATCTTGTCTCCAGTTTTTCCAATCTTCTCTCCCAGCCCACTGCAGACCACGCCCTTGCTCCGTTCCGTATTCCCCAACTTCTCCACCTCAACTCCACTGCTAACACCTCCTCGGATGAAATGGAAACTGACGTTAGACGGCCCCCAAAACGAACCAAGCCACTTCTTCTCGACATGGCCACTGGTGTTTCACCTGACTCCCCTGCTCCCCGGGTAACAGGATCCAAGACACACTTTGTGTCCACTCCCCGGCTCAGCAGGAGGCTTCTCAATGCAGGCCTCCTCAGCAGTAGTAGCGTGGAGGGTCCCCCAGGAGGAGGGGAGACAGTTGGAAGTGTTGAGATGGCACCAGCTGAACGATCTTCATCTTTACCAGGACAACAACAACAACCGCTCCTACCAGCCACAACAACGAGATCTCTTTCAACAAGCCGCGTACCACCGGGTGTTGAGTTCCATTTCTCACCCACAATGGATGCGCGCCCTGCATCTCCCATCCCCATGGTAACAATCTCACCTCCTTTGGGTGGGAGTCTGGAGGACGTAGCAGAACAACTCAACCCCCAATCACCGGCTGTTGATGGCACCCACCACCCTGTCATGGAGGAATCAAATAGCATCTTCTCAGTTACTCCGGATCCTAAGATTCTCCAACGATTAATTGATATCTCCGTAGCCCAGCCGGTGCTGCCACCCGCGTTTGAAACAGGATCTTTCCAGGTGATATCTGATCCGGATAACATCACTGGGGATCAGGTGACACCATCCCAGCCGGTACTTCAAAGTTTCTCCGTTACCTCTCCACGAGTTTCAAAGAAGGTAACCATTAGCAACAACAAACAGCAACAGGTGAAATAATGACATGTGACAAATCGATGGGTAAACTTGCTAGTTCAGCACAAGATATTTCTGTGCCCATCCCCAACAACATGATAAGAAAGTGCGGATCAAGCCGAGATATATCCTCCTCAGCACCTCAACAGCAGACACTCCGAGATATGATGGGACCACACAGGACTCACCATGTTTCCGCACAGGATGTCACCATGACAACGAAACTATCGAGTTATGATGAAGTTCCCCCTCCAAATCAACACAGGGGTTCAATACAAAGTGAGAATATCCTCCACAAGTCTAACGAGGCTGATGATAAGTGTACCAAAGTGGATATCCTCCATAAATCTAAAGTGGAGGACGATCCGGGATGCGACACGTTCTCTCTTGACTCCTCGATATACAGCGGTATGGGCAAGCACTCCTCGACAATTTCAAGGAACCTGAACAACTACGCCAGTACTCTTCCAAAGGGTCCTGTCCAGAAGCAGCTCAACAAAAGCCTGACTAGTCTGAGGACTGGGATGTGTGGAAATGATGAAACTATCTACGAGAAGATTGATAGGAATGATGTTTCAAAGAAAACCAAGGATAACATTTGTACAACATTGAACCTCCCACCGCCTCTCCCACCCCCATCTGCCATCTATCTGTCCGCCCCTACCTGGTGTTCGTGCCGGAGATGCTGTGATGGAGACACAGGGTTTGTGTGTTGTCTCTCTCTACCGGAGCTTATCTTCCTCTCTAACGGATCCCAGTGTGTTACCAAGAGCAGTCTCTTCTGTGAGGTTGTCCTCAACAAGGCAGGGTTGAGGTTGAGCGATTGGCTGGGTAAGAAGACGCTAAGTGGCTCTACGGTCCAGAAGAACAACACGTACCGACATCTGGCGTACAACTCCTTCGTCCAGTTGGTATCGAGTAATGTGAGGAAGCAGTGGACAGAGAAAGTGTTACCTTCATGTGTTGTCACGGCAATAAGACAGATTTATCCCTCCGCAAACAACCGATACAACGGACCAGTTCGATCAAAATGAGATAGAGAGATTAGGTAAGGAGCATATTTTGTGTTGGAGAGCTTGCTGTGTACTATATATCTGTCCATGTAGCTACGGGGGATTACCTACAACTCTGGCACATGCAACTCTGGCTCATAGAAGTGTGATCTGATTAGGTCACCGCTAGGGGGGGGGGATGACATACCCTAAATCGCATGCGTTATCTGACACACATGTTATCTGTCACAGATGCTATCTGTCACACATGTTATCTATCACACATTAACAATCTATCACACATGTTATCTGTCACACATTATCTTAATCTATCACACATTAACAATCTATCCCCTGCAGCCCGGTATACGCGGTGTGTTTGAGTTACGATGAGAACGTTCTGATTAGTGCTGACTCCAGTGGAACTGTCATTGTTTGGCAGAAAAAGGAACCCGCATAACATGTGAGAAATAGCTGTCAGAGCATTGTTCTCACGGAGAAATAGACAGTTTGCTTCTGAACACTACACTATTGACAAAAGGATTTAAACTGTGTTTATGGGTTTTTTCATTTCGATCAACGATACCTTTTAGTTTTTGAGAACTAGGCGAAAATGTTTTATTGAAGTGTTATGATAATAATAATAAAGACTGAGCTCTAAAATTTAATTGCTTCTGTAATGATGATGTATTATGTGTGTTACAGTGCTGCTTGTAGTGGGAATACGGTGTCTGAATAATACGGTATTTGACCATTACGGTTTCTGAAATACATATGTATTTGAAATACATATATATTTCGGTGTCACGTGTTTTCAATCTGGCGCTCTGATTGGTCTCGTCTTACCGTTTTTCACTGATACCGTGTTGAACCGATACTGTATTCTCACTACAAGCACCCATGTTACTGTTTTGAATTTGAAATTTCGACATTGTTAACTGGTTTTATCATTTGGTTCGGACATGTCTTGTCTTGTTGGTAGGCGGTAAATGTTAACCAGATCTGATAGAATACGTACATGCATAACTCAGTCATTTCTTTTGCAAATTGGTTAAGAAATGGCTGAGGTATGGGCAAAACCGTGCGTCTTGTTACTCAACAATTCATCTCGGTTGTCATTGTGAATAAAGCATGCTGATCTCGTGACAGAGGGTGTATCTCTGATGGAAACTAATAAAATGCAACTCACTTAAGACAGCTCACAGCCGACAGACAGGCGAAGAAGAAAAAAATGGTGAAATTTTTTAAAGCTGTCTGGCGCCGCGCAAAACTATGCCGCGCAACAAAATCGTTGCGCGGCCCCTTTTCTTGAGCGCGTGCTGTAAAATTATCATGTTTAAAAAAATAATAAAATGCATTTTTGAAATTTTTTTTGAAAAGTGTTGCTGGGTGTTTCGTGAGTGCTGACAAACGGTTTTGTAGCGTTAGGGCAAGAGTAGGGTTAGGGTTAGGGTTGGGGTTTGGGTTTGGGTTTGGGTTAGGTCTTAACATTTCCTACCAGATAAACTTTGAATTAGCGAAAACGGTTAGAGCCATTTTAGTGAATCAACTTTTTTGGCAGCACGCACCTATAAACAGGCCACGAAACACCTAAATCGTAACGGCGGCGCCCCTACCAACTTTGCTTTGCTTTTAAACTTTTGAACTCGCCGAAAAGCGTTAAGCGGTGTTCCACTTGAAAGGCGTTCCATTTGAAAGGCGCTGTATCATCCCGCATTGCATTTGACCTGTCGCACATGCCATTTGCCGAATGTTCCATTAGCATGTTATCAAATATTCGCCTTGTGCACTGATCATCCTCGTTAGATGGGCCTTTAACCGTTGCAAATTGCAATTCACGGGCCTTGATCATTCAGCATTTGCATTCCCACAGACTTGATGCGCTATTAGAACACTTCATTTAGTTTCGCCTTAGTCATTCCGCGTTTTGTTCGATTCTCCCTCGCAATTGATAGCTGCATGTCATTCACGGCACGCCATTTCACAGGATCACTCATGAGCGAAGAAGTCAGCACACAGCCCCCCATTGCAAGTATAATTCGCAAGTTCGAGAAACTCCACCAGATGAAACCATGTCAATTGAAGGAACTTTCCACTGAGAGACCGGTCACCGCTCCACCATCCCTACCCTCCCAGAAGAAGGGCGTGGTAAAGAGGTGAGTAGCCCTGTATAGTCGACTTTTTTTAACTAATAATAAGGGACAGGGGGGTTCAAAACACACATAATTTCAGACGTACATATCTCTGGTTCAGACGTACATATCTCTGGTTCCTGATGAGATGAAATTTGGAGATTAGGAAGAACTTGGCATGATCTTCCTAACCTCCAAATTTCAAGTCTCTACCTCATCAGGAACCTGTAGTTTAGGAATACTACTGGTCCTCTGATTGATATATTTTCCCCATGTATTGCTTTATTATCTCGTTATGTTGTTATCTCGTTCATTCAGGAGGGATGATCTGATTACAAAGTTGTGTGAGGAAGTGTGCTACCTGAATAACCAACTGCAGTGTACTGATGCGTGCCACAACAATAGGTAAATGTGTGTGTGAGTATTGTGTGAGTATAGACATACTACTGAGTGTTATTCATTTACCAATGTTTACTTAAGACATTACTCAGTAGAGCAATACTGCTGCATTGCACCTGCAGCTTACCAATTGTAGCATCTTTATTCTGAAACTAATTAAATCTCTAATTAAATCTCTAATAAACTCTCTAATTATCCAGGAATTACAATGACTCAGAAACCCTGAGTCGGGCAATGTTCAGGGATAACTATTTTATAATATCTGGGGCAGTGTCACCCTCATTAGAAGCAGTTACTGATCAGGTGAGAGAGATATATGTCCTCCACCACCACCCCACCCCCACCCCAACCCCCACCTCAACCCCCGCCCCGATATACCTCATTATATCAGCCTGATATTACATTATAATCACACACCAACACCCCCACCAACACCCCCCCCCCCATCACCACCCCGCCCCGATATACCTCATTATCATCCTGATATTACATTATATCATGCGTGGTTCCTCCATTATATGACACGTGGTTCCTCTATAGGTTGATTCCAACAACATGCTGACTGTCCAGGAGAAACCTGTTCAAATGAAAAAGACAATTGACTCTGATATTTCGTAAGTTTCGTTATTGGTGCATTACAGTAGTGCTAACAACAACAAAAATAGTACTGCAGTAGTGATGCAATAGTGATGCAGTATAGTAGTGGTCATGTGGTATTAGTTCCAGGTTGGGGCCGGTGTCCAAGGTTACACAAATCGCAGGTTGTTATGACAACCATTTCTCTCTCTCTTCCTGAAATAGGGTGTAGGAGGGGGGGGGGGGGGCTACTCTAGAAATTTGAGAGTTACCGAAGGGAGCATATAATTTGCCACTAAATTTATTCTACGGGGATTTCTGCAATCGCGGCCCGTGCAGAATTTATGAGGCAAAGAGAAGAAAAATAATTTTGTATGGTTCAAAATTATTAGCTACTCTTCCAATATTTTTAGCACTATAATTCTCCCAACAGGTCCCATACCAGGTCACCAATCAACCAGCTGAGCTGTTCACCGGGTGCATCTCTCGTTACCATGGAGACCGTTCTGAATTTACCAAGCAGCGAGGGAGGGTTAACTACGAGTGTTGGCAACTACCACCTCAGGGAACCTCAACTAACTTCCTCTCTATCAGATATTGACAATTGTTTCGCAGACAACGTTTATCGAACTTCCAGCCGGGTAGGCGTGTTTTGTGTTTGTATTTCAGATAGTGCAGTACTGCGTCATATGGGCCACCCGCACAGCACCGCCCACGACCCGGTCCAAGACGCCTGAAAAATATTCAGCGGACTGCGTCTTAAACGTCGTGGACCGCGTCGTAAGGAAGGTTTTATGCGGACGACCAACATGACGGAGCTGATACATCAAAAAACGAATTATAAATCTCGATTCCATTGTTAGATGAATCTGGCAGGGTTGCCATCACTCAGATGGAACTAGATCGATCTGCAATAATATCACCATGCATGTACTGGATATGTTCACAAGCATGATATGCTCATAACTTATATATGAGTCATAAGATTAGTTTGATACACAGTAGGCCCTTGTTAGGCAACAATATAGAGAGAGAGGAAGTGAGAATAGTCGAGTAAATCATCCTGTGTCTGTTTATCTCTGTTTATTCCTTATGAAATCTGAGCAAGAATTGCATAGGAACGAAAATCTAAAAAACGTATCTTCTGCTTGTCAATGTTTTATTTACAGGGCGTTTTTAAACACAACATCATTCTTGAACTACATGAACATGTATCTCCCATCTCTTTCTCAATTCTCCATTTGTGCTTGCCGCCTTTTGCAGCACTTGTAACTGATTTCTTCTTCTTTTGGCCGGCACCTTTAGTATCATAATCTTTTGCAGCACTTGTAACTGATTTCTTCTTCTTTTGGCAGGCACCTTTAGTATCTTTAATGCCTTTTGCAGCACTTGTAACTGATTTCTTCTTCTGGCAGTGTCATGAAGTACCTTTAATGCCTTTTGCAGCACTTGTAACTGATTTCTTCTTCTTTTGGCCGGTACCTTTAGTAATATAGTACCTTTAATATAGTACCTTTAAATCTTTAGTAGCAGTTTGGTACATATCTAGATATACTCATGTGCAAAAGAAAAGAGGTAAATATACTTGATGACTAGCTCCTATCACCTGGACCTTGTGAGTGGAGAGAGTTCCTAGTTAATCTATCTACAGAGAGTTCCTACAGAGTGAATACAGAGGGCGAGCGGGCCAACACCAAACGTTAAGATAGGAAATATCCTGTAGTTTGGGGAGTGTTGGATGGCCCTCATAACTAGGTGTCCTCTTCCCCAAGACGAGAGCGGCGCACTCATCGCCTCGGCGAAAACACGCTCTCGCTTTCGCGCTTGTTCCGCTCTCTCGCTTGAACGCTCTCGCTCTCTCTTTTCTCTATACGCCTCTCTCGCGCTTCTCTCGTCGGTCAATCTCTCTCTATCTCTGTCTTTATCGCTGTTCGATCGCTGTTCGTTCTCGATTCTCTCGCTATCTTCTATCTCCTTCTATTTAGCGTTTATCACGATCATCTATCCTTTCTCGTTTTCTCTATCGTATCCCTTTTGTCCAATCGCTCTCATCTTCCTTCTCTCTTATTAACCTCTCTTATTCTCTTTCTCTATCTTGGGGCCTGTCCCTGATATTTGTCAGGAGACTGCATAGATCCTCTTTTCGTTGTACCCCCCTCAAGCAACAAGCCTCGTTGTTTCAAAAAAACTGTTTTTGGGTTGGGTTTTTTTTCGTTTCTTTTCCCTTTTTAGAAACGGGTAACTTTGTATATTGGGGGAAGTGCGGAGAGAGATAAGCCCCCCCCCCCCCACTGGTCCGGGAAGGGGGTAACTCAGTCCGGAAGTTTGTTTGGGTTTTTTTTATGAACCAACCCCACCGGGGGGGGCCCAAACCTTTTTTTGTGGGGATGAGGGAAAAGCACAATTTTTTTTTGTAGGGGCCCGAAAAAAAAATCAAAAAAATCAAAAAAATCCTAAAAAAATTTCCAAATTTGTCATCTGTCCGTTTTGGTTTTTCAAACTCCTCCCACATTTTTTGGCTAGCCCCCCTGAAATTTGTACACGGGTCCCCGGGGACCAAGGGGATGTAATACGGGCTCAGTTTTTGACCCGATCTTTACAGATGACGAAAACGGGGGTGACGTCATTGCAAAAAAAACTTCTTTTTAAAAAACCTTTTCTAAGGCCCGAAAAGGGGTTTAAAATCAAAAAACTAACCAATAGGGGGGAAAAGAGAATCTTTTGAACTTCATTTTACTTGATATCATTTCCCTAACCCCCCAATTTTTAAAAGGGTCGTAAATCCGTGGGGAAAAGTTAAAAAATGCCAAAAAATACGTTTTTTTTTCACCTACCACCCAAAACCCTTATCCAATCGATATAAATTTGGCCCGTTATGTAAATTTTAACCCCCTTTGCCGGGGGTTTCCCGGAAAAGGGGTTTGGCAAGATTAAATGACCGGATTTCTTAAAATTTCCCACAATTTTGGAATTTTTCGTCGTTTTTTTTTTGGGCGACATATAACGGAACGAGGGGAAATTTTCAATATTTTAAAATTTTACATGCGCGCAAAAAAGAATTACCACCGGGCGGGGGGCGAAAAAAGCAGCGCTTTTTTGGGGAAATTCGCGCGTTACAGAAAAATGTTTTTCCCGCCTCGCCCAAAATTGAAATTTGGGCCATTTTGCTCTAGGAAACCCAAAATTTTTTTTTTAAAAAATCAAACACAAAGTCACCGGGTTATATGACAAAAATTCCATTTACCACCAGGGGTTCCCCAGCAAAGGTCTTATACAAAAAAAATAAAAAAAAGTTTACTGCTGTCGGGAACTTCTTTGGTCCTTCTCAGGTCCTAGGGGGCGCTCGAGGGTCCCATTGGGCCCTTTTAAAAGGCCTTAGATTTTTTTATTTATTTATTTTACCTTCCCCGTCCCCACGATCCTAACTAGAACAAGTCTTACTAACCGGGTCCCCATATTTTTTTTGGGCCGGAGGCCAAAATTTTCCCCCCCTTTTGGCCATTTTTTTTCCCGGGTCAATTAGTTTTATAAAGTTTTAAGAAGTTTTAACTTAAAATTTAAAAGTCTAAAAAAGGTCGATTTTAAATTATTGATTTACACTTGTGCTATACCCGTGTTAGTATTTAAAAATTTTGAAAAAAAAATCCCGGGTTTTGAACCCGGGGCCTTTTGCGTGTCAATATATGCCAATAACCAAACCCGGGGGGGAAATGAAAAGACTGCGATTAGAGATTAATGTCGCCGCTTAATGGCCCGGGGGGGGGAAAGGGCCCATTCGGCTTTTTCTTTTTTTTGGCCTCCTTTTTGCCTCCCTTTTTTTTCCCGGCATGAGGGGGAATAATAGGGGATATTCGGCCGAAAAAAGAAATTTCATCAGAAAAAGCTTGGGCACACCCGAATTTTTGGGTGTTTCCAACTAGGATTTGGAAAGTTTGGTTAGATAACTTTAAAGGGTAGAACCAAAAAAATTTTTTTCGAGTGCAGGGAAATCTCCACCGTAGGGGTTGTGGCCATGCCAAGGGGGACCTCAAATAGCAATTTGAGCTCTCAAAATCGAATTATATTTTGCTAAGCGCTTGAAAAAAAGAACTGAAAATATTTTTTTCATCTTAAAAAAACTTTTAAAAAATGACAAAAAATTTGTGGATTTGAAGAGGACAACGAGGTGAGTAGCCACAAAAAATTTTTTTGAAATCCGAGCTGATTTTCCGGTCCTGAGATGGATTTCTTTTTTTTGACTTTAACGCCATATTTGGCCAAGTTCCGAAAATATGTGAAAGCTGTAAATTGGTCAAAAGTTGCGTCTAGGCGATTATCTAAGTGGCCATAAATTTTTGGGCGTGTCCTTATTTAAGATAAGCTGTACAGAGTTTTTTTTTCTGAAAGCCGTCATTTCAGAAATAAATAAATTCCCTGTATCTCAAAAACGGCTGATCGTAGAGACCTGAGACTATGCTTAAACGATTCAGAAGGTCCGATTTTGGGGGGTCTTCTGAGAGACATTTTGCTCTTACTTCAACCGTTTTTGCTGTAATTGCGAAAAACAAATTCTATGAAAAGGGCAAAAGCTAAACTCCAATATACGTAATTAGGGAATTTTAGCTAAGGAAGGAACCGAAACTATGGAAAAATAGTAACAAGCTAATTCCTTCACTATTTGGTCCATATGGGTCCCTATAATCACCAAAAACAACAATCACAAAAAATCCACGATGGCGAAGATGGGTTTTGTTTTTTGCAATTACAGCAAAACGGTTTGAAGTGAGGAGCAAATGTTTCTCAGAAGACCCCCCTAAATCGGACCTTCTGAATCGTTTAAGCATAGTCTCAGGTCTCTACGATCAGCCGTTTTTTGAGATACAGGGAATTTATTTATTTCTGAAATGACGACTTTCAGAAAAATAACTCTGTACGACACACCTCAAATAAGGACGCACCCAAAATTTATGGCCATATAGAGAACGTTGACCTAAAATTTTAGCAATTTACCGCTTTTCACATTTTTTCGGAACTTGGCCAAATATGGGTTAAAGTAAAAAAAAAGAAACCCATCTCAGGCCCGGAAATGCTCGGATTTCAAAAAATTTTTTTGGTTCACCTCTTTTCCTTTAAAAATCCAAATTTTTTTATGACCCTATCTTTAAAAATGTATTTTAAGATCCCAAAAAACTTATTTTCATTCATTTTTCAAGCATTTTTTGTAGCAAAAATATAAATTTCGACTTGAGGAGCTCAAATGGATATTTGAGGTTTCCCTTTGGCGGGCCTAAACCCTTAGGGAGAGATTTTCCCTCATCGAAAAAAATTTTTGGTTACGTACCCTTAACCCTGGAATTTTCCATGGAAAAAAAAAAAAAAAAGAAAAAAGGGGTTTATGAGTATACAAAAACTAGAGGACATACAGGCCAGTATAAGGGGACCCCGAAAAAACCTCTAGAGATTTATGGGGGGCCCCCCAAAAAATTTCCCCTTCAGCAGTTATTTTTTTTATTTTTTTGTTTTTTTTTGTTTTTTTTGAGGGAAAAAGCAGGGAATTTTTGGGTTTTTTTTTTTGGGGGGGAAACCGTCCCAAAAAATAAAAAAAAATTTTTTTTAAAAACAAAAAAAGTTGGTACCCCCCCACCCCATTTACAGGCCTAGATTATTTATAAAAAAAAAAAAAATATAAACTTGCTGGTTGGATCAGCTTTAATATTTATTTATTTAGTATATAATAGATTATATAAAGGTAAAATGGGTTAGAAAACATCAACAAGTTTAAATTTGAAAAATTTGCGTCTACTTCGTGCCCCGGGTTCTGTACACGTGTAGTAGTTGTTGGCAGTTCGCCTGAAGAAAGCTATCGACAGTTAGAAGCGTTCGTCTTCCAACTAAGCTGAGAAGAGAGAATAGGATAAAAAAAGGGGGAGGGAAAAGGGGAAAAAGAGAGAGAGAGAGAGAGAAGAGAGAGAGAGAGAGAGAGAGAAGAGAGAGATCAGAGATAGAGGAATGAACCTGAAGTCTACATTGCTTGCAGTGCAGCTCCATATTATTTTGCAGTATAATCCCAGTTTCATCATGGTTCTGATGCGTGGTTTACACAGTTTTGAAATTTGTAAAATTTTTCTCTCCCCCTTAATGGCAAGTTTCACACCCCTTTTACTCACAGCCACGCAAAACCTTTTTTGGTTTAAAATATTTCCATTAGTTCCACCCACAAAAGTCAGTACATCCCAGTGGCACAGGCTTCAAAACCGGATTGGAAGATTTGAACTTCTGTGCCACTGGACACTGAATAGTGTGTTTGTGTGTGTATTGTGAGTTTAGTGTATCTTCAGAAAGTGCTCGACAGTGTTACCTGAACTAATCAGTATCTCTTCATCGTAAAATGTTATAATGATTTCTAAGTACTTGCTTTGCTATGCTGTAGTTCAGTTTTACGACATGTTATGATATCATCCAACTTTATAAGCTGTGTGGTTTTAATAGATCACCACCACATAATATGTATATAGTTCATGGTATACCTATATCTGCCCCCCCCCCCGGCCCATTCAGTAACAAGTGATTACTGATTATATATTCTCACACTACTACGCTCATCAGACACCTGTGTGTGTGTTGTGTGATACTCTTTGCAAGTACGGTTTTTGACTTTGCCCACCACTGCTTGTTGTTGAGGTCCTCTCTCTCTCTCACTCTCTCTCTCTCTCTCTCTCTCTCTCTCTCTCTCTCTCTCTCTCTCTCTCTCTCTCTCTCTCTCTCTCTCTCTGCCTCTCTGTTATTGATCGTTCTTTGATTTTTCTCACTTCTTTTCTCTCATCTCGCACACGTTCTATCCCATACATTGCTTGTTGTTCTCTCAGTGTTGAATAAGATATTCCAAGATATACAAGATATAACACGATGTATTGTACATCATCCATTACCTCTCTGTTTTAAATTGTTGTACAATTGTTATAGTGCTGAATGACAACACTTTACATGGACACACTGTTTGGAGGTAAGATAAAACTACAAAATTTTAGTTTTTTACATTGAAATCTCGAGTAGAAATTTAAAAGAATATATTGTCACCCTCTCTCTCGATTACTACATTGAGCTTGGCAAGCATAATATTACTGATTGAAGTCCGATCATCAATTCTTCCTCAAGTATGTATGTCGTGTGAGGGAAAGAGGGAGAGACAGGGAGAGACAGAGAGAGAGAGACAGAGAGAGAGAAGAGAGAGAGAGAGAGAAAGAGAGAGAGAGAGAGAGAGAGAGAGAGAGAGAGAGAGAGAGAGAGAGAGAGAGAGAGAGAGAGAGAGAGAGACAGAGAGACAGAGAGACAGAGAGAGAGAGAGAGAGAGAGAGAGAGATTCTTCAAAGCCATGCTCCACTCCTATATGATCTGCCCCTCTTCCACCTCACGCACCAGTAATACCACCCTTCAGCCTTAGCCCTCACTACCACAGTAATGGCTCCAACAATACAAATAACCAGTGCAGCAATAGGGGTTATCACCAGCAGGTGCCTTGATATACTTTCAATGAGTTCAAATTTAGGATGCTGGTTAAATGCTCGAAACGGTGTGAAGGTTGGGGGTAGAGTTGGTATTGTGTAGACTTCCATTCCCCATAGTGTATGTGGTGCGTTGCAGAGATCACCCTTACACTGCCTGCAGTTCCCCTCCTCTATCACATCTTCCTCCTCGTGCTGAGTGAGATTGTTATGTTAACTAGAGAGAGAGAGAGTTGTGAGTTTGTTATATCAACTAGAGAGAGAGAGTTGTGAGATTGTTATGTTAACTAGAGAGAGAGTTGTGAGATTGTTATATTAACTAGAGAGAGACAGTCTCCTATTATTATACCTGGTGGGTAGGTTCGTGATCGTTGCAGTGTCCACACCCATAGAGATAGTCCACATCTCCCCACCACATTACAACACGACGTGAGTAGCACACCTCTTCGGTGTCATCGTGCATATCATCACACGTCGATACATCTGAAAGTGGGGGGAGGGGGGTTCTATTTGTTGAAAAGTGTATGATAATGCTTTAGAGAAGTGAGGACACATGCCTGGGTCACTAAATCAAGCCCGCCGCCCCTTGCCCCTCCCTTTGCATCTACTGAGTGCGGAAAAAAGATTTCGGAAAAGGTTGAGCCACAAAATCCCCCCTCGCCATAGAGTCGATTTAGCTTACCTAGATCTTTAAGGGTGTGTAAGTCAGTACTTACCGAGATCTTTAAGGGTGTGTAAGTCAGTACTTACCCAGATCTTTAAGGGTGTGCGAGTCAGTACTCTGTCCTAGAGCACACCTGGATATTTGGAGGGTTTGAAGCGGCAAATGAAGGAGAAGAAAGCACTCGAATAACATGGTTCCTTAACTAGAGAGAGAAAGAGAGAATTGAGCAAACATGAACAAGTTTAGTTATGAAAACGAGTGCAAGGTAACGTGCCACAAAATAGTTGTTGAATTAACGGAAATTATGTTAATTATCACAATATAGCAATACCACAAACTTAACAGAAATTATTTTCAAATACCACAAACTTATAAATAGGATGAACATATATAGGACCATTTATCAATGTGTAAAATGCAAATCCTGACGGATTAGACATCTCGCAGTAAGTTTAGCTAGCTAAATAGTATAGGAGCCGGGAACATACATTATGAGCATTTATTACTACTAAGCAGTATAGGAGCGGGGAACATACATTATGAGCATTTATTACTACTAAGCAGTATAGGAGCGGGGAACATACATTATGAGCATTTATTACTACTAAGCAGTAGAGGAGGAATTCTCACGTACACGTATGTGTATGTGATCACTAACATACTAATGAGAGTACTCTAGTAGTAGCTGTACTACACATGTATATACTGATTTGTACTGATGATGTACTGATGTCTGATTACTATAAAACTGAAGCTATCAGTATTTATAACAGAAATAATGTATATTCAGAGAGCTATGTGCCAGCACCGATAGAAAATTAAAGCGAAATTACGAAGAAAAGAAACGTTGAGCCGTTTTGTAATTATTCCGCCACAAGTTGTGGTCAAGGGAGAGAGAGAGAGGTGGTGGGGCCGGATAAGAGTTTAGAGCTATGTTAAAAGAGTGGAAGTATAAAAAGTGAGCTATATAAAGAAACACATGCTAAAAGTTAGGAACAGATTATTAAAATATTGGCACAACACACATATATTATTACACGAATTACACAACTACACACGTGATCTGCACGAATCTGCTGCATTTCCTTCCAATTAGATCTCTGTGAAATCTTTCTTAATGAAATACTGATATATCTGTACCGGACTTGCAGTCCTGGCAACTAACTGTGGTAATTAGTTTATTAATTAATTGTATCTAATTGTACTAGAAGAATTAATCAATCCACATCGTGGGAACTGGAAATTGCACTGAGATTTACATCTAACTCTGCTATATAATGAAACTTAAATTACCCTGATATTAAACCTATACTATTAGACTATCAGCTGATTTAATATTTGAACTCATGAAACCAAATATACATTCTTGTCCATGTTGGGTTGTAGTTTCCAGTGCTCTATACCGTCCCCCCTGCCCTTGACCGTTGTGTTGGGAGCTTAAAATGGACGAGTACGAAATATATGTTGCTCGGTAAACCATTGTCTGGGATCATCTTTATGTGTCTGGGATCAATTAACCCCCATCCTACATGGGGGGAGGCCGATTGTGTGATGCAAGAGAGTACTGCAACTATGGGACTTGTGTGATGCAAGAAAGTAGTACTGCAACCATGGGACCCTTTTACGGTAACTAATAATCAGTGCATAATGCTGCAGCTGTTGTGCAACTGCTTTATAGTTCTCTCTGCCTGCTGCAGGTAGTGGATTAGTTACTTCCTGTTTCATTGCTACTGCATTGCCCCGTCATATGTTAGTGTGGTGACGTAATTTGGGGAAGGGGGTGAAAAATGGGATTAGCGCATTAGCATAATATTGTAGACAACATTCTAGAAGTTCTGATGTGTCGCAGCTCTCTTCTTTTCTATCCTGCACTCCCTTCCTGTCAGTGCCTTGTGCCTGTAGGCACTGCCACTACACTACTACAGTATATAATGCACCACTGGTGCAGCCAGAGAGAGAGAGAGATTCGTAGTGCAGTAAGCAAATTATACACATGCTCCCTTTCCCTGCGTGGTGTTTTAGTTGTGTGAGTTATGCTGTGTCATGTTGGAATGAAGGAGGACCATCCATCAAACAGTGTTTGTAGTACAGGGGAACATCGAACAGTCTCGTATACAGAATCAGGTAGTTCTCTCTTTCTACTCTCTCTTTCTAAACAGTAGACACTAGACATGATGTTCAGGTATTTGAAGAACTCGAAAGTTCTTGTGTGTGTGTCATGTGCAATATATTGAACGATATGAACATTGGGTGCAGATCCAAGGAGTTATTCTGTTGAAATATATCATATTTACACGGCCTTGACTTCAAAGAGATATACAAGGTTAAAAACAAACCAGTCTACACTGGAACACTCTCCCTCCACTTGTCTATTGAACAGTTATACTAAGGTGTTGAACTGTTCTTTTGTGTAATTCCTTGCCGAGTCCATCTTGATATCTTGACAAAAAGGTATTCAGGGTATTATCTCCAATGAGCACTTAGCTATGAACTTGTTGGTTGGTTGGTTGGTGATACTAAGCCGACGTTCTACCAAGCTCTTTGAGTGGTGTGACGCTATGAACTTGTTTGTAGTTTGTACAATTGGGCAATATATATTTTATGCCTGAAGGTACACTACACACATGACGGATACACACACATTACGTGTTAACACCTTTAAACGCTCAAACTAATCACTGACTGCTACAGCTACTGCATTACAGAGAGAGAGAGAGAGGTGGTACTGACAGATATTCTGAAGTTAAACATTTTACCAAACTTTACGTTACTGCGGTCTTGTGTGTGGTCAAGCCAACTCATCCGTACCCGCATGAGGCAACTAAAACCCCATCCCAGACACCTCCACCTTACCTCACCCCCTCCCTCTCATCCCCTAGGTGATGAGAGCGAGGGAGGAGGCCCCTCCCTCCCTCCCTCACCCCCTCCCTCCCTCTCTGCAGAGGTGTGTTCGGATCCAGGAGGGGTGGAGGAGATAGTGGCCCGGTGTGACTGGGAGGACAGCCCCTCCCTCCCTCCCATCCCCTCCCTCTCACCCTCACATCTCCCTCACCCCTCCCTCTCTCTGCAGAGGTGTGTTCGGATCCAGGAGGGGTGGAGGAGATAGTGGCCCGGTGTGACTGGGAGGACAGCCCCTCCCTCTCACCCTAACCCCTCCCTCCCTCTCACCCCTCCCTCCCTCCCTCACCCCTCCCTCCCTCTCTGCAGAGGTGTGTTCGGATCCAGGAGGGGTGGAGGAGATAGTAGCCCGGTGTGACTGTGAGGACAGCCCCTCCCTCTCACCCTCACCCCCTCCCTCCCTCACCCCCTCCCTCCCTCTCTGCAGAGGTGTGTTCGGATCCAGGAGGGGTGGAGGAGATAGTAGCCCGATGTGACTGGGAGGACAGCCCCTCCCTCTCACCCTCCCATCCCCTCTCACCCTCACCCCTCCCTCACCCCTCCCTCCCTCTCTGCAGAGGTGTGTTCTGATCCAGGAGGGGTGGAGGAGATAGTAGCCCGGTGTGACTGGGAGGACAGCCCCTCCCTCTCACCCCTCCCTCCCATCCCCTCCCTCCCTCCCTCCCTCCCTCTCACCCCCTCCCTCCCTGCAGAGGTGTGTTCTGATCCAGGAGGGGTGGAGGAGATAGTGGCCCGATGTGACTGGGAGGACAGCCCCTCAAGAACACATTTTGATGATATGGACGAGTGGGCACTGAGTGACTGTGATCTACCTAATGGAGAAATGTAGGTGAAACATGAGCTAATGTTAATAAACTTTTTAAATGCTCCTCAAATGATCCAATCACACCACTCAATTTATCTTGCTAACCACTCTTCTAATAGATTAGACACAAGTTCTGAGTCTCTGGAACCAATCAACGGATACCAATCAGAACCCTTTAGTGACGATGATGTTGAACTGCCTAGTAACTGTGGTTACCAAAACGGTTACCATAACGACACTACAAGCAATGGTTACCATGGTAACCATGGTAACAATGGTAACCACTTGAGGGATACAGTTGCACAGACTGAAGAACACTGCAGGAAAATGTATGAGGAGTTCAAGAAACTGAGGAAGCAACTTAGAGATGTTTCAGGTAGGCTTAAACGCTATAAAACAGCAAAATGTGTTAGAATGCAGTCTTCTACTAAACTGCAAATAAAATGATTTATGAAACTAGTTTGTTTAGTGTTAGAACAACTGTACTACATTACGAAGTCACGCCTGCTATTATGCTGTATACTGAGGGGTAATTTCAACTGTACATCCTACCTAAACTAGATGCAATAGATGCTTTAGAACAGGCTCTATAAGACTCTATGTACACAACTAATGATATAGAAAGTAGCCTGCTATGACTTGTGTTATATGTGTCCTGAATACTTAATAGGAATGCTACTTGCATCGTTTAGGTATCTCTAGAGAGTACTTGATGCGTTTAGTTTTTAATGGTATCTCTAGAGTACTTGATGCGTTATACTGTAATACTGCACTGGTGTATCAAATTGCAGATAACCCTTATTTGTACGGTACTTGACTGTTTCTGACCAGGATTTGAATCGTGGTGCCTTTTTCACTGTAGACTGAGACACAAGTTGAGTTTGTTTCATTGTTTAATTCTGTGTAGAAGCCTGTCAGAGAAAAAAGTAGATCCCTATCCAACCTTCAGAGCGTGTCCAGTCTGGTCCAGTCCCTTATATATCTCCCTCTTCAGAGCGTGTTCAGTACGATAGACCGATGATGTTGACAACGTCCCAACAACTAGCGTCCAGTAGAGAACTTCTGGATAACGATAGTAGTGATGAAGAAGAGGAGAGACGTCATGGTGTGTGTACTAGAGAGGAGGAGAGGCATGGTGTGTGTACCAGAGATGGTACTAGAGATGGACTGGTTTCAACTAAAGGAGGAGGTGCTGCTTGGGGGAACCCTCACCAACCTTCCAACAGGTACAGTGGTACATAGGAGATAACTTGAGCGTGGTGTGTCGGTGTGTCGGTGTGTGTATGTGTGTGTGTGTGTGTGTGTGTGCAGTAGGTAACTCGGTAAATTCAATAATTGATCAACACCCCCCCCCCCACGCACACACGTCTTCCTAGAGATAATATCGACTGCTGCAGCTACCCCGTGTTTGTTCGTCTGTGTGTGTTCGTCTGTATGTGTTCGTCTGTGTGTGTTTGTTCGTATGTATGTCTGTGTCAGTGTATGTTCGTCTGTGTGTGTTTGTTCGTCTGTGTTTGTTCATATGTGTTTGTTCGTCTGTGTGTTTGTTCGTCTGTGTATGTTCGTCTGTGTGTTTGTTACCTCGTGTGTTTGTATCGGGGGACACATTCACAGTTCAGGGGGGGGGGGGGGCGACTAATGTGCTGACTCACATCTGTGTTCTCCATCTCTCTCTCTTCCACCTACACCTAGGGGCTGGAAGGGTGGCTCAGGACTGGTTTTAACTGCACCACATGTAGCAACACGTGCCACCAATTTAGTTGTAGACTGACTGGATACTTTGTAGTACAACAGTGCCCCGTGGCTTGCGTGTGCCGATAGAGAGAGAGAGGGACAGAGAGAGAGACAGAGAAAGATAGGGAGAGAAGGGAGAGAGACAGAGAGAAGGGAGAGAGAGAGAGATACATAGAAAGAGGGACAGAAAGAAAGAAGGGAGCTTGAGCCTAATACAATTTCCCCACTTTTTCCTCCTTTGAAGTGAATCAAAACGAGACAAGAAATTGGCTGCACCTCTAGTATATCAATGTACACGTATCAACACACGTGTGTTGTATTCTCCTCCCCAAGGACCAAGTATTATTCACCCATTCCCAGACCCTCCTTGCTCCCCCCCAAGTATTATTTACCCAGACCCTCCTTGCTCCCCCTACTACCCGACTCTCCCAGACCCTGGCCCTCCTTGCTCCCCCCCCCCCCCAGTATTATTCACCCATTCCCAGACCCTCCTTGCTCCCCCCAAGTATTATTCACCTATTCCGAACCCTCCTTGCTCCCCCCAAGTATTATTCACCCATTCCCAGCTACCCTCCTTGCTCCCCCGACACTGCCAGACCCTTTGATCAGGGCTTCATGGTTAACACCATGCACCACCTGCAATTATTCTCTATCACAGAGATCGCTTCTCCTACATGTCGAGAGAGGGGGAGAGAGGGGGGGTTCACAGAGAGTCACACATCGCAAAGCAGTATCTGAGAGTAGTTTTATGCTTGTTATTCCTAATATGGTAGTATTCACGATTGAACGAAAAGCGGGGAGAGAGAGAGAGAGAGAGAGAGAGTGAGAGAGAGAGTGCATCTTCTCTCTCTCTCTCAATTATAGATGGTGGGGGATCCTTCTAAGCCAACTACTGTGAACTGTGACGCACGCAGTTTAACAATTCTTGTATATAATGTGGTGGTTAGAGCCTCTATAAGCATGCAGTTAGAGGGACTGAGACCTTGCACAATTATGTGCTTCCCCTCCCAATACAAAAACGAATCAATATAATAAATCAAATATGTCTACAAAGACAAAATAATATCACAGCTAGCTATTTAATTTCTATTTCTCAGGTTATATAATTTCACAGCTAATTTCTATATCTCAGGTTAAAAAGGGGAAAGAGCAGTGTCCGATTGTTTATTGAGAATGGGGAAAGCAAAGGAAGCATGTCACTAAGGGAGATAGTCCGAGAGGTAAGCTATATTAACTGCACCCTGTTTCACAAATGTAAAGGAAGGGTTAGATTAAACGTTATGTTGTAGGGTGGTGAACTATTTGACACACTGTCTGACAGTCGAACAATTAAACCCAAGTCGACACTAAAAGATGAGCCACTTCATGCAACTACACACACACACACACACTGCACAGAGCTGCTTCACAGGAAATGATCTTCTAAAATTGCTAAATTTATTCAGAACACAGCTTGGCACACTCAACTAATTATTTTCATGATTTTATTGAGTCATAATACCACGTACAATCCATTCAACTATGTGGTACAGTGTGCACTGCAAGTATTAATACATGTGTGGTGGAGTATACTGCACTGAATTGCACTGGTATTGATTTGGTTTATCAGATCCTGAAATTCAAATTGGTGACGCCATCACCTTCCCGGGCTTTGTTCGGCGGGCCTCGTGCAGCTCGTAGTGTAGGGGTGACTGTGTCAACAAAAAATTGTTATTGTCTCTTTCTTTTTCTTTCTCGCCATCTCTCTCTCTCTCTCTCTCTCTCTCTCTCTCTCTCTCTCTCTCTCTCTCTCTCTCTCTCTCTCTCTCTCTCTCTCTCTCTCTCTCTCTCTCTCTCTCTCTCTCTCTCTCTCTCTCTCTCTCTCTCTCTCTCCAGAAACCCTTCTCGTACCCACCCTTCCTGTAAGTTAAACACTGCTTGCACACCCACACACACACACACACACAAGTGCAATAACTGCGGGCGGGGCAACACCCCCAACCTGCAATGCACAGTTTTGCTTGTAAGATAGTAAGGGAGAGAGAGAGAAAGAGAGAGAGAAAGACAGGGAAAGAGAGAGGAACAGAGACAAAGTCAGAGAGAGATTCAGTCTTCACTCTTCAGATAACAATCACAACACCGCTCCTTACATCAACTCACAACCCACACATATTACAGTGTTACACTGGTGGAACTGTTCATGTAAACACAACTCTCAAACTCTCCATTCACACAACTCTCCATTCACACCGTTCACATGCGAGTAACTGACAAACAAACAAACAAACACTCACCCAACCTTTTGACTGGGTCTCCAATATATATATCTGGTGTTATAGTAGACCGGTACTGTTAGGAATGGCCAACCTAATATTGTGTTAGTGTCGGCCATTCCTAACAGTGCCAGTAGACCACCTGTGGTACAAACTGACTGGACTGCATACTATGCAGAGCATAGTGTTCAGTGAACACAGTGTTCCTCTCAACTAACTAACCCTAACGTCCCAATATTTGCCAAGTTAGACTGTTATTCGCGCGCCCCGTGTACAAAGCAACCCAATATAGGGGTGTTGCTAACTATAACCCTAATTAACGTCCCAGGTGTGTTCAGAAGAGGCTGTAAGCGATTTAGCAGTTATACGAAGTCAGCTAGAGGATAAAAACGAAGAAATCGAACAATTACAATGCGAAAACGATGATCTAATTTCCAATATTACCAGTAAGTCATGTTATTGAAATTTGAAAAGGGGGTCGAGCTGGGCAATGTTATTGAAGGAATTGGTTATAAGCTTTTTAAAAGATACCCATTCAGCACAAGCCAGCCATATCTAACGTGCATGTCAGCAATTGGTTTGTTTGGATTTCCATTGCTTGCCATGTTTTCTAGAACTTCTCAACAAGCCTTAGAATGTAGTACACGGGACAAGATGTTTCCAAAACTACAACCAGATGACAGAATGAGAGAGAGACATTATTATACTAAGATCATAATAATTATACGGCCTTAATTACACTTTGCGCCCAATTATACCACGACGTGTAATAAATTTAAAATTATTTAGGCCACATTACACACCCACACCGCCTTCTAGCTTTATAAATGTGTATTACTAATAGTGAGGAAGTTTTTTTTCTCCTTCCGGCTGGACAAAATGAGTAGACGGGGTTTTTATTGTCGAATAATTTAACACGGTAGTTACCCTGTCTTTTGTAATCATACTTCATATCATACTACTTACTAAGCAAATTGTGTGACACATGTCACCTAGCAACTACACTTGCACGTGCAATTATTAGAGCAACTTAGAAACCTCACTCCCAGTTACAGTTTTGGGTACCAAGGGCCAATTCAATTCTGCACGTGCATTCTTTTACTTCTGTCCTGATGTCTAGCTCTTCCACCCCAAGCGCTATTCGGCAACGGTTATATAGGTCCAGAAGATCTGCTGCTGTCAGGGAGCAGGCTAGAGAATATGAAAGATTACGCCAACGTGTTCAAGCGAGCCAATCAACGGACAACGACTACGGATAGCTTTACCCAATGCAACGTCGCCCAAGGGTGATTACTTCAGTCGAATATAGAAATCTCCAAATCGGCTACATAGCGGCGAAGTTTTCACGTGATGAGTTTCTGGAACAGCACTGCACCTCCATGACATTGATCTCTTAAATTCGCACCTTGACATTGTCAGGAAGCCCAGAGCGTACAACAACATGGGTAGGGAAAAAGTGAGAGATATGCTAGGAACGGATGGTGCATGTGATGTCAGCGTTCCCTAATCCAGCTACCATTTCCCCGAAATTCGCCCGTAGGGCGAACGGGCCTACTAGTACTTACTAAGCAAATTGTGTGACACATGTCACCTAGCAACTACACCTGCACGTTATTAGAGCAACTTAGAAACCTCACTCCCAGTTGCAGTTTTGTGTACAAGGGAAATTAAATTCTGCACGTGCATTCTTTTACTTTTGTCCTGATGTCTAACTCTTCAACCCCAAGCGCTATTCGGCAACGGTCATCTGGGTCCGGAAGATCTGCTGCTGTCAGGGAGCAGGCTAGAGAATATGACAGATTACGCCAACGTGTTCAAGCGAGCCAATCAATGACTACTGATAGCTTTACCCAACGTCGCCCAATACAAGGGTCAAGGGTGATTACTCCAGTCGAATATAGAAATCTCCGAATCGGCTACATAGCGGCCAAGTTTTCACGTGATGAGTTTCTGGAACAGCACTGCACCTCCCTGACATTGATCTCTTAAATTCGCACCTTGGCATTGTCAGGAAGCCCAGTACATGGGTGGGGAGAAAGTGAGAGATAGGCTAGGAACGGATGGTGCAGGTGATGTCAGCGTTCCTTAATCAAGCTACCATTTCCCAGAAATTCGCCCGTAGGGCGAACGGGCCTACTAGTATGTATTATTTCTTTTTCGCCCTGTCTTTTTGAAATGTGCCAGGTGGCTCCTTTATAATATTTGTGAGGTACACATTATCACTGTCTGGATCATTTTTATTTTCCCTTCTCTCTCTACATGTCAGTCTGGGGTTTCTGCATAAATTCATTGATTTATTTGGCCTCTGTTTTCGTACACTACAGTCGAGTAGAAAGAGCGAAGGAGATGGATTATTTTAGGGGGGGAGAGAGAGAGAGAGACGGTTAAAATATAAAAGGGTGTCAAGAAACGCAGTTCAAATGTTCACTGATTTTCGTCCCTATTTACTCTCTGTATATTTCCAGGTCTAGATTCAAGAGTTGGTGAACTATCTGACCAGATAACTAAACTACAGTCACTGAACAGATCTCTACAGGCCCAAAACTTCAATCTCTCCACCACTCTCTCCCAGAAAGATGTGACTTTTGACAAACTAAAGAAATATCTCCAAAAAGGTAAGTGACTCTAAAGTGACTCCGACGGTCCTATTTCATGCCACCTTAATCACTTATCACAGTTGGCCCGTTCTCATCACTTCTCTGCCCGGTCTCGTCACTTCTCTGCATCCATAGCTTTAGAATTTAGTTTTGGGCTGCCGTGTACAACAAGAGTTGCCCTCAACAACGCTGTCTCAGATCTAAGAAAGGCTACCGCCACACATAACATTGCCACCCAGCCAGTTTAAAAAGTCTGCTGATTTTGTACCAAGCCCCCCATAGAACCCCGGGGCGGTTTTCTGTGATGACAGTTCTATATCGATTCAATACCGGTTACCCTTTCTAATGTCACTTCTGTAGATTCTCCCAAACGAAACCTCCTATTCAACCAATCAATCAGCCAACAGAATTTAAAAATGTACACACAGTACATACTTGCCTGTCCTCAATGTTCTTACGTCACAACTTGCTATCTTTCTATCTCTGTCTGGTTCATTTTACCTCATAATACTAGATGTTTAAGATAAGTATGTAATGCACCATTAGCGGCCTCTCAGTTGCTCTGTTACAACGTCACTATCGTATAATTATTACAGCAACACAATACTAGATCTAGTGATAGTGATCTAGTAGACCTATTACAGCTACTACTAGATCTAATAGTATGATGTGTGATCACCACCCACATATATCACAATGTGTATTATTATCCTAAGTCCTATTATAACACACATTTCTATTCCAGGGCCACCCTCCCGGACGCAGACTTCCTCCCCTCTCTCCTCCATCCCTGAAGCAAGTCCCAACTCTGCACACAAGTTCGGATTTGTGAACCGCAGCACTCAGAGCATTAGTCGTCGGAAGTCCCTGAGACCTTGGAAAAAACGCCTGGCCATATTGGATAATAATAACCTGTCGATATTCAAAGTTGAAACGGTCAGTTTGGGTGAGAGAGAGAGAGAGAGAGAGAGAGAGAGAGAGAGAGAGAGAGAGAGAGAGAGAGAGAGAGAGAGAGAGAGAGAGAGAGAGAGAGAGAGAGAAAGAGAGAGAGAGAGAGAGAGAAAGAGAGAGAGAGAGAGAGAGCGAGCGAGAGAGAGAGCGAGAAAGAGAGAGAGAGAGGGTGAAGTAATGATTCATATTATTTCCATTAATAGAAGACAGGAAATTCTCACATTTTCTCCTTTTTCAGGTCGAATCACTAATTCCAATCGGCTCGATAATAGACATACAAGTTGACAAAAAAAGGTAAAACCACCGTCCACCAAGTCACCACTACCACACAAACACGTCATGTGGTTATTTGATGATCGAGAACCCAGTAACTAATATCCCCCCAGATTATTTGCCAAGAATTTAATTGTGATTCGAACTAATACCCCCCCCCCCTCCCAGATTATTTGGCAAGAATGTGATTGTGATTCGAACGGACGATAACAGAGAACACTTCTTCCAAACCGGGTCAGAGTCTGATATGATTGAATGGGTTGACAGACTTGAGGCTTTGATGAGTCAATAAAGAATACAGTAGATTGGATGAAATTGAATACTGTCGAGAAAGGATTTATTAAAATTGTGTTACAGAGGGGTTGAAGCTGTTTTTGGGGAATTTTTTATTTACTAATACCGGATGATATATATCAGGGATTTATTTACTCCGCGTTTTAAAAGATTAATGTTCAATAAACTGGCTTATTAATTTGTTAATTTATCTTCTGTTAACACCCGTACAAAAACACCGTCTTTATTTTGGTATTATCTTGATAAACGTAAAACACCTGTACCTACCAGTAAAATAGGGAGAGGAAGGGCTTTTGGGAAGCGTTCAACATGCTAACATTGTGGGAGCCGTATCGCCTGCAGAGAGTGAGATGTAACGCGCGACTCGCTAATCTTGTGGCGCGCAATGAAAGCAAGACATCGTAGGCCAAAGTTAAATGCGCGCCCCCCGCTTTTTTGCTCCAGGATCTTGGCATGGGCAAAAGTTCAAAATTGACATGTGGCATGTTCCCAGTCGGTGACTGGTGAGAATCTCACACGTCACAGTGAGGGTGTGGTTGACATGAAAAGAATTAAAAGGCATAGTGCAACTGCTCATTGTTCTCCCTATTATATCGAAAAATCGGGTTTTTAAACACTATCTGCCCCTGTTTTGTGCGCGGCGTTGTATTTGCGCGTGCCAAGTAAATACTCGCGCGCGGCAATAATGGCCTGGATTCTATTTATTCATATCACGCCGCGTTTTTTAGTGCTGGGTGTTGAAACTCGAAAGGGAAGGTTCCGCCTTTGAAAGGCGGCCTTTCGCTTCACACCCTTACACCACACCGAAGCTGCAGGATGACATTCATTTCAATATACATCAAGTGTGATACCCCTACATAGCGCCCCATCGGTGATACCAGTTCTGGCCGAATGCCGATCATCACTTCCACAGCTCAGTTCCCGCTTTAGGTAACTGCTGAAGCTCTAAGCCTCTCAGCCTTGTAGGATATATACATAATAATAATAATAATAATAATAACTATGTTTATATTCCGCCCATATCCGACAGGGACAGAGCAGCGGAACTGCTGCTGTCACTGAAGGATGATCTGAACGGTTAATATACTGGTAAGACCTCGCAAACTTATCCCTAATAGAACAAAAAATAATAAAGAAAAAAATACACCGGCTCACATTACTATCGGCTCACATAACTATCGGTGACTGAATACATAACAGACTGAGTTAGAGTCCTGGAAC
Organism: Hormiphora californensis; assembly: GCA_020137815.1. Taxonomy (NCBI): domain Eukaryota; kingdom Metazoa; phylum Ctenophora; class Tentaculata; order Cydippida; family Pleurobrachiidae; genus Hormiphora; species Hormiphora californensis. The sequence continues at coordinate 5,037,647 of CM035356.1, forward strand.
TCTAAAAAATGATATAAAAGTCCGTAGATTGGAAACACAGAAAAACACTCGTGCTATGAAAAACCCCAATTTATGCTTCACTCTTCTGCTCGCCACGAGCTATAATACAGAAAAACAATTAAAAACGGGTACCAGCCAGAGCACATACCTCAGCAAGAAGGAGAGTGTTAAGAGGACAGTCCAGTCTCACCAAAAGCCTCAGTGAAAAGACTAGTCTTGAGCTTAGACTTGAAAGATTCCACAGACTCAACAGCTCTCAGATCAAGGGGAAGCCTATTCCAGACTTCAGGTAGGTAAACCGACGGGCGTCTTCTTCTCAACTTGGAAGTCGCATTGACACTTGATAGCTTAGGGTACTTCAGCTTGAGGCCATCAGGCCAAGCATTTCCTCTAGTAGCCCGGATCACATGAAGTCCATCATCAACAGGGACCTGATCTTGCAGGTAGTCAGGGGCCAATCCATGTACAATCTTGTACGCCATGAGGCATGCTTTGAACGTGACTCGTTGTTCCACAGGAAGAACATGCAACTCTTTCAAGTATGGCATGTAGGTGTCTTGGTGACCGTATAGGCCATAAACAAATCTGACACACGAGTTCAAGACTCTCTGAAGGCTGTTGAGAAGCTTATTAGGTAAGCCATGGTAAAGGACATTACAATAATCCAATCTTGAAATGATGAGCTGCTTAACAAGGAGTATCTTGGTCGATTTATCCAGACATCGGTTTACCTGCCATAGATTCTTCAAAAGCAAACCACATTGTTTCTTAACACTGTTGATTTGTCTCTCCATTGAGAGGTTGCTATCAAGGAACACTCCTAGTGTTTTTCCTGCATTACCCGTAAAGTCCACTGGGCTTATCTCCACTCCACCAAAGTCCACAGTGGGCTGATACACCATCTTATCCAGGGCACTGTTTTTGCCTAACAGCAGGAATTCAGTCTTTGCCTCATTGAACTTTAGCCAGTGCTCACTCATCCACTCTTTCACACTTGACAAGCATTCCTCAGTCCTCTCCTTTGCCAGGTTCCAGTTTTCCTCATCAGTTGGTACAAAGCTGATGTACAATTGCGAGTCATCAGCATAAAGTTTAATCCTCAAGCCATAAGGTTTGACCAAATCTTGCAATTCCTCCACATACAGTAAAAACAACACAGGTCCAAGCAGTGAACCCTGCGGAACTCCACAAATCAGAGAGACAATCCTCGAAAGTTCCCCTTCCACGTTTACCCGATAAGTCCTCATTTGTAGATAGTTGGCGAACCAATCCAAGACAGAACCCCTCACTCCAAACCGTTCTTCAAGAACTTCTAGCAGCTTTCCATGGTCCACTGTGTCAAAAGCGGCGCTCATATCTAATAGAAAGAGGCCTGCGACCTTTCCTTCATCCATATCCCGAAGGAGATCATCAAACATACCCATCAGTAGGGTTTCACAGCTATGATTCACCCTGTAACCTGATTGATGCTTATTTAGTAACTCGTTCTCATTTAGATACGAGTTGAGCTGCTCTAGAACTATCTTTTCCAGAAGTTTGGAGACAAAAGATAGGTTGGAGACTGGCCGATAATTGGTCAAAGTGTCTTTATCGCCATAAGGGTTCTTAATCGTGGGAAACACCAAAGCTTGCTGGAGAAGTTCAGGAACACTGGAACATCCAAGAGATAGGTTAATAAACCTGCACAAGACTGGAGCTAGCTCATGCATACACCCCTTCACTAACCAAGTCGGTATAGGGTCAAGATCACATGTCTTGTCTGGCATGTCTTTGATTATCCTCTTTAGTTTCTCTGGGGAAACTTCCTCAAATTCCTCAAAACAACAGACGGGTGTCTGATGAATAGGGTTCCTCTTGGTCCTCAGATTCTTCTCTCCAATAACAGTAGACCGGATCTTATCAACTTTTCCAACAAAGAAGTCCGCAAAGTCATCCGCTAACCTCTGCTTATCTGTGGTTTCAGGCATAAAGGTCTCAGTATTACCAAGTAGACGGTTCAGTTTCCTTTGAAGGGCTTTAGGGTCATCTCTGGACTCCTCCAAGTCTTCCTTGACGTATTTCGTCCTCGCTTCCTTGTCAACACGCCCAAACTGCCTCTTGAGTTCATTGAACTGCTTCTTCGTGACGCTGGTTTTATTGTTCTCCCAGGCTCGCTCAGCATTCCGCCGCTGACGAAGAACTTGACGCACCTCTGGATTATCTCTCCATGGCCTCAGCTTAGCTCCTCTCTTCTTTCTCCTCTTCAACGGGACAGTCCTATCCACAAGTTCCTCAAGTTTCCTCATATAAATACACAAGACCTCCTCAGCTGATCCAGATTCCATCGCTTCACTCCAATCCACACTCCTAAAAGCACATCGAAGTATTTCAATATCAACAGCCTTGAAATCTCTGTACATGTCCACTTTTTCACGAGTCTTGTATTCACTTGCAACAGTTTCAATACACAGCTCCGCCAATACAAGAAAATGATCAGAGGTCGTTCCGCCAGGAAATACTTCAACTGATTGAACCTTAGAATATCTGTCTTTTTGGCAGAGAAGCAGATCCAAAGTACCACCACGAACATGAGTAGGTTGTAGTGGGACCCGCTGATCAAATCCAAGAGAGTCAAGTAGTCCAAGCAACTTCTTCGCATAGAAGTTCTGAGTATCTTGAACCTGGAAGTTAAAGTCCCCCATCAGGATAGGGTTCCCCGTTTTGCAGACCAACTCTGACAAATAATCAGTAAACTCATCCAAGAACTGGGCTTCCGTAAACCGTGCCTTGCCAGTATACGGAGGTCTATAGATATTGCACAGCCTCGTGACATCTTTTCCTCCTCCAATAAGGGCTTCCTGGACTTGAAACGATTTAAACTTGGCTTTTACCGGAGTGTATTTCAACTTGACACCATCCCTGTACAAGATTCCAATTCCACCTCCTGAACGTTCCGCTCTAGGCGAGGAGAAGATATTCCAACCATAGTCTCTGATCTCCTGAAGTTTAGCTGTGTCACTCTGTTTCAGATAAGTCTCCTGTACCAAGCAGATGTCGCATCCTTTTTCCTCCAAGTGTGTAATTACACCTGACGTTTTATTCATAATAGAATGGACGTTTAGTGTGCCAATCCTCCAAGACGTTTTCCTCTCAGATCCTCCCATGCCCTCGTCAGGTACACGTTTTTTTTCTGCTTTGTTACTCCACTGGTACTCTCCATGAGTCTTCCTTTAGCATTTACATAGAATGGACACATACTGCTGGAGGCTGGGTGACTTTGAGCATGGCGCTTATCCTCTCTGCTTCCTCCATGATCACAGTTGACACATTTCATCCTGCTCACTACATTTTCCTTCTTGGCATGGCAACTCCTCGTGTCATGATCTCCCGTACAGAAGGCACAAACCGGAGATTTATCCTTGTTTGGGCAGTAGATGGATCCTGCTACATGGCCAAAGCGCTGACAGTGGAAACACTGCGTGACATAAAACCTGTTCCTCACTGAATGCTGTCGAAGTTTCAAGAATAGCTTGTCCTTCCTTTCTGATATCGCCTTCCTCACTTCCGGAGAGACCTGAAACACTGCATATCTTCCTGTTCTGTTTACATGGACCACCTTCACCAGGTGACCCTCCTAAACTAGTCTCTTCACAGATTCATTCTTATCACTGACAATCTCTGACAGAAGGCGATCTTTTTCCAGCAGGTCTTGGTCAAGATCATTGATCATGATGCGAGGATCTCTTTTCTTCTCCTTCTCTACTACAGGAGAAACATCAAGGAACGGTGAAAGAACTTCTTTCGCCTGTTCCAACTGTTCATCGGTCTCAAACATAAGATTTGTCCTCCTCTTGGTGACTGAAAGATCTAGGACTGGAATCTTATTCAATGCTTTCTCCACCTTTGTCTTCACGACAGTAGTCCACTTCTTCTCACACATAGGTCCTTCCTCACCTTTATCCTTGATAGTCAGATACCTCTTAATTGGAGTCACAGGTGTCACAGTTTCCTGTGCTGAGCCAATGCGATTCACAGCGTGAATAGCCAATTGGTCGCTGCCAGGAGCTAAGATCTTGCTAACCTTGGGGGCAACCAGATCCGGTAGTGTGCTCAGAAGATCCTCTTTCAGCTTATCCAGTGTATCCTTCAAGTCTTCAGCTGTGAATGATGTCACAGATTCAGATGAGTGGGTAGAGATGCGTCGTGTTTCTGGTAACAATCCATATAGTTCCTTGACCATCGTCCATAAAACCGCTTTGGAAGCTCCAGTTGGAGGTTCCACTGCGTCATCCTTAATGCTCTGCAAAATACTGGCACCCTTACATCTATCAGAGTAGCTCGTGGCGAGCAACTTACCCTCCATATCGTTCCTGCACATTATAACATCATGGGTAGCCACACCCGACATCCTGTCCTGTAAATAGAGGCGCGAGGAACCGTTCCTTGCAAGTCTTGGCGTCCTTGGTTATAACCCAACGAGGTCCTCTGAGATCTGTTTACTTAGAAAAACCAGACACGTCTTCTCTTGTCTTTTCTTTAAGGAGAGGGATAAACAGAAGTCTCAGAAGGATTAGCGAGGGGCAGCAAAACGGATCCTCAAATTAATTTGTTTAAAGTAGTGTTAGTCATATGACTAATGACTAATTTATATATGTCTATAGTGTGAGAGCGGGAAGAGTTACTTATATAACTCTATTATAAATGTTGAAGTTCATTTTCATTTTCATTTCTATTCCAGTATTTTCGATACCTAATTATCAACATTTTTCTCAATATGTAGGTGCTAAGATATCTTAGGAAACTGTTCTTCAGTACCTCAGTTAAGCAAGTGCACCATAAAAAGACAAAAGTTCAAAAGTGCAACACATCCAAGAGCGCACCACATCCAGAAGATAGCACATTCAAGAGCGCACCACATCCAGAAAAGACCACTCTAAGGGAGTTCCCCTCCCAAAAGGTACCGCTCTTAGAGTAGTCTCTTCTGGGTATGGTTTGTTCTTTGATTTGGTCTCTTCTGGATGTGGTGCTCTTTGAACTTTACCATGGTTCATCCTAAAACACCTGGCTCACACCTTAATCCTGTAAATTTTATTGCATTACCCAAACACAGCTTTCGCATATTTCATTAATGCATTCATATATTATGAACGTGCGTCATGCAGTGCTGAAACGCTATTCAAGTATTCCGTTTTCCAATTAGTCAGAACATCTAAATTAAAAATTCCCTCGGATCAGATCCAAAAATTAAAATACTTGATTTTATAGGGTCCACAGCTAGGAAAACTAGCCTTGCTCGACCCTGTTTACAAGTGTAAACTATCTGGCATCTGCTATATAACATTACCCCAATTGGCCAATAAGAGGTCACGCCTATCCGGCTGTTAGTTGTGAATTGTGATGCTAATATAATATTAATATATCGATTCAGCAATGTAATCTGTCATCCAATCAGAGCTCTCACTGGCTCCTATCCTCCCATTATGTGTCATGATCTTTCATGGCTCTACGCGTTTAGTGAGACAGACCGCATGTCAAATTGCGAAATTCCTTCTTTCGTGTTCATGTCTGTTCCTCTCTCAGAGTAAGACTGCAGTACGCTGTGCTTCTTAGAACACGCGGTCCCTTCGTAATTTGTTTAGACTCTCTGATTATGACTCCTTTGGCATGAACATGTACTATTGTGTTCTGTAATAATCTCTCTATGTGTATATACAAATCAAACAATTCCCCCAGCAATTATCACGCTTTTATAATTATCTTGGGTGGGGAAATTATGTGTAATCTTTTTATTTCCTGTAATTAGGTATCCCTGTTTCATTGTTGTAGTATAATATTAGTAAATTAGTATTATCATACGTACGCGTTTTCATCAAAACAAGCTAGAATATTTCTGTATCATTTAGTCATGATCAGTTGTTAATTGCAGGGCAGTTGTTTGTTGATCGGTTTTGTCATATAATTAGTAAACAGCCGCAATTTCTGTGTTGAAGATGATCACGATCTATTAATTATTTTGATATTTTTCGTTTATATACCTCTCTCTCTTTCTCCTTCTTTTGAATGACGGTGTATGCCATTATTTATGTTCCCATTTCTGTTTGTTTTATAGTTACCTAGTAACACCCTCTAGTACGTAACACCCTAGTAACACCCTAGTACGTAACACCCTAGTAACACCCTAGTACGTAACACCCTAGTAACACCCTAGTAAATCCCTAGTAACACCCTAGTAAACCCCTAGTAACGCCCTAGTAACACCCTAGTAACACCCTAGTAACACCCTAGTAACATCCTAGTAACACCCTAGTAACATCCTAGTAACACCCTAGTAACACCCTAGTAACATCCTAGTAACACCCTAGTAACACCCTAGTAACACCCTAGGATCACTCTATAGTAAGAGGTATCACTGCATCTAAATAATTGCACTATTATAGGTAGTAGCCTAGTTGAATCTAAATTACTAACATTGTTATAACATTGAATATAGGATAGAAGGATGGGCTACAACATACACAATGGACATTGCAACATTACTGGAAGTTATCCCCTATCTGACCTGTGCCTAACAGACATTATTAGTGTAAGTAGCTGTACAATATCCAAGTTAATAGTCAGGATGGACTCGTTAGAGAAGAGAGTCGAGGAGATACCCCGAGAGAGGATGCCGAGTTCGGAATCGATAAATCCATCCCAATTCCAAAAGGTACCTATCCCTCAACCTCAACCGTTCCTGAATCCGTGGCAGGCGTGGAATGCCCCACGCCAGTTCGCTCAACCTGCATGTTACTAAATGCCGGCGGCTTTAATCCAGGAGCAAACAGTAACACTAGGTGGAAAAGAGATGTCCTATGTCAGGAGTTAATCAGCCTCAATGAGAAGGGTGTTAATGTGCCCTTTATTGGTATCACTGAGTCCTGGCTAAAGGATTTCCATCTAGATGCCCAAGTTGCTATTCCTGGGTATGCTGTTGTACGTGCAGACAGGTCAAACCGGCAGGGTGGTGGGGCGCTACTCTATGTAGATGAGGGTATCCCAATGGAATGGTCATCTAGCTTTGATGACGGGAGGTGTCAAGCACTGTTTTGCAGATTTTCCTCGTGTTCTATGAGCGTTGCTGTGATCTACCGACCCCCTGATACACCATCCTCAAGTTTTATTAACTCCCTCGATTTCTTGAAAAAACAGATAGAGAGAATAGACCCAGGTGACGATTTAGTTATCATGGGTGACTTTAATCTTCCGGTCATCAACTGGGATACTATACATATAGGTGGTAGGTCTGCTGAGAATACCCGGTCGGCTCAGGCGTTGCTAGAGTTTATGGGATCTAATTTTCTAGAACAGTTTGTTAACCTACCTACTAGGGGTTCAAAATATACTCGACCTGTTCTGTCTAAACCGGGAGAGTTGAGTGGAAACTGTGAGGGTAGTGGTGACCACATCGATCGATTTCTGATCAATAAGTTGGTATTATAGTATGATCACTTTCCATTCCAGTCTGCCCGAAACGAAACAGAGAAGGAGAGGAGAATCAAGCCAAGAGTCTTTTCGATATGGATCTTTCATAACGCGATTTTGATACTTCTCCGTGAGGAAACTCTAGTGAGTGAAGGAGTATGATTGGGTTGGTCTAAGAAAGGACTACTGATTTTTTGAATCATTTCCCTACGGTTTTTTCAAGGATACGATTTACAAGTATGCTGTTGGTGGTCTTCCCGAAGGTGAAGTTCCTCGTGGAGACCAATTGTTTTAACAAGTACGAGACGAATAAGAAAAGAAAAAATAAGATGTCGGATACGTGCTATGTTAGGAAGGGTAGATTGCCACGGAGCTGAGGAGTTATCAGATGAGCTCTCCAGGTGTGATTAGAAATCGAGAACGAGTCTTGGCCAGAAAGGGACCAGCATGAGAGGCGGGAGTGGGACAAGATTAAAATTGACCCCACTGATTCTTTACTCCTTTGCGAAAATGTTTGCAAAAAGGTTGATCCAGTATCCCTGTTATCACGGATATTCACTGGAAAAAACAACCATCTGACACTAACGAAGAAATTGCCCGAATCTCGTTCAAAATCAATTCTGCAGTGTGTCAGTAACCCAGCAACCCCATACCCAGGATCCGGCTTTGAATGCCCGGTTAGTAAATTGGAAGACTGGGGGAATCAACGCTGAGGAGACGACATTATCAAAGCGTGTAAGGATCTGGTGACAACCTCCTCTCCAGGACCTGATGGTGTTCCTGCAAAGATCCTGAAAGAGGCTGCGGAGGCTCTGTCAGTACCCATTGGCCTTATTTGGAGAGAATCTATGGACCTGAGAGTAGTGCCCGAGTTTTACAAGATGGGCTATGTAGTCCCCCTGTTTAAGAAAGGCGATAGATCTTCTCTGAAAAATTACAGACCTTGTACTGACAAGCCCATGTGATCAAGATTCACGAGCGAATCATGAGGGAAAACATTTGGTGTAATTATGCGAGCGTAAGGGGATCATAATCCAAAGAGTCAGCACGCTTCAGAGCGGGGAGGGTCCACACTGACCCAATTATTGGGACCACTTCGGACGGGTGATTAAAACGACCTATGTGATGGGAAACGACACAGACACAGGTCTACCTGGACGATTCCCTGGCCTTCGACAAGGTTAGAAATAACGGCTCCTCTCTCAGATCAGAAGATATGGAGTTGCATTCCACAGATTGTGGATGGGCTGGAGGTCTGCTGTCTGGCCGGAAACAAACGGTGTGTTAGAAGGGTTTCATCAGTAATAGCAGTAATCATCCGCGGGTCCTCAGGGCCGGTGATGGGCCCCTCTTGATTTCTTGATATTTCTGAATTGATTTGAAGGGTGAAGTGCGTGATGCCCTTCGAAGCTTCTTTGCGGATGGACTCCAGCAGTGGGCATGGAAATCTATGATAAGAGGAGTGATCGCGAGAAGTTACAGAAAGACTTGGATCGTGTGCATCATTGGGCTGAAAGAATAGATATTGAAGCTCAATAAGAGAAATATGAGTTAATGTGCATCAGTCACAATCGCTCATCTCTCATGAAACACATTGCGGTGTCTGCGGGGTTGGTGTACTAATGACACTAGTGGTGGGAGAGAGCCTTCTACCAATTCATGATAGCTCAGAGACTGGGGCCGTTACAGTCTGAAGATCTCTCCTGGAGGCCGCATTATGTCAATTCTGACCCACAAGAGGCAGAAGAATTTCCCAGGGATACCAGCGTTTTTAGTGCAGAGATACAGTCCTCATGATACACTCTCTATAAGAAGCCTAGGGAGCAAAATGGGAGTATTGCTCTCCGCTGTGTGCCCCCAATTGGGCGGTGACATTAAAGCTCCTTGAATCGGTCAAAGAAGTTTACTGCCAAGATTTCTGGTCTTCAGGACAGTGACTACTGGGAAACGCCTAATAAAATCTTGGACTCATGTCATGTACAAAGGAGCGTGAAAGGTCACTCCATCTGAACATGCACAATATTCGACAGTGAAGCAGTACCAAATGATGTCAATGTGCCTTTCTACCGACATACGACGGAATGGGGAAGGCGGTTGGATACCTGATATGCAAGGGTCAAGAGCAAGAGCATACTCCCTGCCTCTATAGCTCATTCATTTGGCTCAGTGGGTCCTAGGCTGTGGGGGAATTCATTGCCAAATCGACATTCGAAGAAATTGCAATCAGGCTGGCTGAATTTAAGGCGCGACCGGATAGCTTTCCTTAGTGAAGTGCCGGACCTACCGCCCTACACCCGGGTACTCATCACAGAAGAAAACTCACTGAGAGAGTGGTGCTTGGATATCCGGAACGATAAATGTGGAGGGTCAGTGGAAGGAATGGCCCTCTGAGTGATAGCGAAACAGCAAAAGGAGGAAGAGAGATATATATCTAGTAGAGAGCGGAGGAGAGAGGCGAGAGAGAGGAGAGCAGAGAGAGAGAGAGCGCACACAGCGAGAGCAGAGAGAGCGGGGCGGTAGAGCGAAGAGAGGAGAGAGGAGAGGACGACGAGAAGAGAAGAGAGCGAGAGAGAGAGAGAGAGAGAGGAGAGACGGGGGAGAGAGACGGAAAAGTTAGAGAGAGGAGAGAGACGAGAAGGCAGACAGAGCAGAGAGCAGCGACTTGAGGAGTGATAAGTGATCTCGCGAGATCGATCGCGATGAGCTATGAACCGGGCGCGCTCTGCAGTCTCTTCGCTCCTATCTAGATATCTCTCTCTTCTCTCTCTCTCTCTCTCTCTGTCTCTCTATCCCTGATCTCTCGATCTCTCTCTCTCTCATCCCGTGAACCGTGACCTGAAGAACGCACACTGCTTGTCTGAATTCCGACTCAGAAGACAGGGGAATGAATTCCTCCTGTGAGAGCCTATAATATGTCTCACAGATCCTAGTTTCATGGGAGCCACTAGGTTTCCAGCAGTAGGAGTCATATATATAGAGCCATGTGTCTATATCCTGTAGGAATATTCGCACGGTTCAGTACTGTGTGTGTTTGTCATGTGAATAAATAAAACCTGTTAGGCTAATGTTCTGACAGATTAAAACAAACACGTTTCTAAATGACAGCTTACAAACTACTTTTTTCGCTTCAGGGTTCTCTCATGCATGTGTATCATTATTCAACTGCGGTAACAGAGTTGTACTGAATCTGTGTCACCTAGAATCTAGATGGTAACAATGTGTGATTCATTGAATTTACACTTTCATAATTTAGAATATGAACATGAACCTACATATATACAGGGATATTTTAATCAAATCCTTGGGGCTGTTAATTTCCCCGTTAAAATATTTGATAGATGTGTCCTATTTTTGGACAGAAAAACATCTAGGTATTGCTTAGATAATTTAGGTGAAATGAAGTTCTTAGTTAAATTTCTGAATGATAAGATAGTAGAGGCCTCTAGAGGGAAAGAAAAAGAGCTAATTGGTGAAGTTAGAAACGATAGTACGATCTATCTAGATAATGTGTCTTCCCTCATTTAAAAAGGGAAAGAAGATACACTCATTAATAGAGCCTGAAAATCTTGGAACAATTCATCTACACGCGGCGCTCTCCCACGCTCTTTCTCCAATTGGCACGTGTAATAAAAACGTGTAATGACCCGTTCTCTTCCGCCAATGTTTCAATTTCTCTCTCTCTACAGCCATGCACATTATGCGTGTTAGACAGACACAAGTTGGTGAAAGCTGAAAATGTAGCGTTCAGCAAATTTCAGATCAAATATCGCTGATACAAAGTACATTTTGAAATACCGACCAAACACTTCCAATTTCTTATTCAATAAACCATGCTAAAAATATCTCTATCCCTTCAGAAATACTTTATCCTAAACCTGGCTATAGCGGATTGTCTACTGTCTCTTGCGGGGATACAACGTGGGCTAGGACTTATCTCACCCTCACTCCTACTAGGCGGGCCCCGATCTTCCCCTTTCTGTGTCACCTTCGCCCTCCTTCTTAACTTTGTAGGGTGAGTTGTTGAGAAAAGGGGGCCCTTACGAACCCTCGAACCCCTCACCCCTTACTAAGGGTTAAGGGGCTTGATGTTTCATGAAATTCAGGAACTGATCTCCTGTTAGATTCCACCTTGTGCCCGCCCAAATATCCCAAAGTCTCCAACCCTCCCACTGCCAAAGTCTCCAATTCCCCCCAAAAACCCAAAGTCTCCAACTCCCCAAATATCCCAAAGTCTCAAACCCACTGTCCTACAGGTACCCTCCCACTATCACTGCACTGGCAAGTGCCCCGTGGCCTAATGGGGGTCTGGGGGCAAAGCCCCCAGCAATGAAAAACCACCCCACCCCTTCTAAGGTCATCCTAGAACATTATAAGATCAAATCTGAAAGGATAAACTCAGGCGCGGAAAATTTAATTTCGCCCGATTCGGGGCCAGTGCAGTATACCATACGGATGTGACTTTCGCCCTTTTCGAGCGTCTATTTAACCATGTTCCCGACAAGCTAGCACGCTGAAATTTTGTATGTAAAGCTACCTCAATGATATCTAATAGTGTTTAAAATTTCAAGTGGATCGATGGTTTCGTTCAAAAGTTACGAGGGGGGTCCCAAACGCTTGCTCTGTATACATACATACATACATACATACATACGCACCACCTTTTTACAAACCAAACTGAGCAAAAACGGCTGGATTTAGAGCTTTTTGTCCCGGGGAAGACCCCCCATAAATCGACTATTCTACATGTCGTAGGCTATGTAAAATTTTGATTTGAGCATGGGAAGTCATTAATTATGCATAATTTATGTATAATTTTATGATTATCTCGGTATTGGTTGTTGTAAGGACATTTCAAAGGACATATTTCGACGCAGAAGAGTCGATTTATGGGGGGTCGTCCCCGGGACAAAAAGTCGTATCTCGCACCGTTTAGCCGTTATTTGCATATTTATGCGCAGATTCATGATTTAATGCATATTCTGAATATTTCCACTTCAGATGGTCCTAGAACGTTTTCATGGACATATTTCGACGCAGAAAAGTCGATTTATGGGGGGTCGTCCCCCGGACAAAAAGTCGTATCTCGCACCTTTTAGCCTTCATATGCATATTTATGCACTGATTCATGATTTAATGTATATTCTGAATATTTCCACTTCAGCTGGTCCTAGAATGTTTTCATGGACATATTTCGACGTAGAATAGTCGATTTATGGGGGGTCGTCCCCCGGACAAAAAGTCGTATCTCGCACCGTTTAGCCTTTATTTGCATATTTATGCGCAGATTCATGATTTAATGCATATTCTGAATATTTCCACTTCAAATGGTCCTAGAACGTTTTCATGGACATATTTCGACGCAGAAGAGTCGATTTATGGGGGGTCGTCCCCCGGACAAAAAGTCGTATCTCGCACCGTTTAGCCGTTATATGCATATTTATGCACTGATTCATGATTTAATGCATATTCTTAATATTTCCACTTCAGCTGGTCCTAGAATGTTTTCATGGACATATTTCGACGTAGAATAGTCGATTTATGGGGGGTCGTCCCCCGGACAAAAAGTCGTATCTCGCACCGTTTAGCCGTTATTTGCATATTTATGTTACCTGTTTACAAAAACCCTGAGAAACTAGACCAAAAAACAAAGGAAATTTGTTTGGAACACCCGTGGCCTTTTCCGATACTTGACGCTGCGGGAAATGCACCCTTCGTCAGAGCAAGACGCGAGGAAGAGTGAGAGAAAGTGTGCGTATGTTTGAACTTGGAGAGATGGCACAACGATACCTAGTAGTATAGCTCAGATTATGGGTGCATTTCCCGCAGCGTCAAGTATCGGAAAAGGCCACGGGTGTTCCAAACAAATTTCCTTTGTTTTTTGGTCTAGTTAATGTTATATTTCCAATGCCCTGATGCCCTGCTATATATGTTATATTTCAGGTACATTAACAGTTGTGCCCTGATCCCCATAACGATTGAGAGATTTGTTGCTATAGTAACACCCTTCAAAGTACGAAGGGTCCTCTGCAAAAGGAACTGCATTCTAATATGTTTGGTAGTGTGGATACCTAACATTTCTGGCCTCATTTTTGAGAGTATATCCTATCTTTCCAATGACCCTTACTCTTTAAATGTAAGTATACATGATATCTTTTTTCCAAGCCACTAATTCATTTCGTATATAATGAGTGTCATGAGTCTAGCTATGAACTCATATAAAACGCGTTTAAATCATGCCGCATAAAATAGTAGTTTGAAAATGATTTAGGGGTGGGAGAAAATATGAATTAGAGGTACACACTGGGAAACAAAGACATAATTGTTAGCCTAATTATGTGGGCTGAGACCGGTATGTATAACTAGGATAATTATCTAGAGAAAGAATTATAGGAATGAAAGAATTGTTTCTCGTAAAATCCTCACAAAATATACCGGTATCACTACTCAACTCTATTATTTGGGCATTAACCGGAAACCCCATGACCCCCACCGGAAATTATTCGAGAAGTGCTAAACTAACGTGTTGGGCAAAAAAATGTCCCCCCTAGACTAGCATAGTTCCAGATATCGTAGAGCTCTAAAATTTTACACAGTTACTCTATGGGACAAATAAATAAGTTCCACAAAATTTCAGACTTTTAGCTCAAAGTTCATTTTTTTGATCGGAATGAACATTGTTATTCATTCCAAAAAAACATGATTTTTCGGTCCAGAAGCCAAGCAATTGTCTTTGGCTCTCGATTTTCTTTCAAATGCGACCAAGAAAAGCCAAAACGGACAACCACAAGGCACACAGTGGTCATGTTTCTGACAGTTAGTCAGGTCATGTGATCCCCATCGAATCATGAGTTGCTAATCAGGCTTAGTGGGGAAGAATCACGTATCACAGTCGCTAATGAGGGATGTGTATCGAAAAAGCGACATGTGATTCGGGAGCACTTGGGTAAAGATTCCACTTGTTAATGAGCTTCGGATCTCATGACCAATAGTCATCGTCATCCCTCATTAGCAGCTGTGATACGTGATTCTCCACCATTAAGCCTGATTAGCAATTCTGAATAAATTACACGATTCGGTGGGGATCACATGACCTGACTAACTGTCAGAAACATGACCACTGTGTGCCTTGTGGTTGTCCGTTTTGGCTTTTCTTGGTCGCATTTGAAAGAAAATCGAGAGCCAAAGACAATTGCTTGGCTTCTGGACCGAAAAATCATGTTTTTTGGAATGAATAACAATGTTCATTCTGATCAAAAAAATGAACTTTGAGCTAAAGGTCTGAAATTTTGTGGAACTTATTTATTTGTCCCATAGAGTAACTGTGTAAAATTTTAGAGCTCTACGATATCTGGAACTATGCTAGTCTAGGGGGGACATTTTTTTTGCCCAACTATCATACTATTATTAAAGCAAATAGGGAAATGATGGGTGATGGTTTTTTTACCAAATATGGCACAAAATTCCTGGAAATGGCCTTTTGCACGTGTTGTCCCTAGAGGGACCCTGGCAACCTGCCAGCTTGAGCCTTAAACTGCACGTGCATCCTTGATTCATCTGTCTGCCGGTTGTGTGATTGATCGTTTGCTCGATTTGATCTGTTCACCCCCTGTTCACCACGTTTCGTGAACATGACTACTCAACTTCAACACAATCGCCAGCGAGTTTGGAGGAGCCATATGTCCCAAACTGGCGCTGACGCCTATAGACTACGTGATAGAATCCTACAAAAGAGGTGATTATTATTCAAAAAATGTTATCAACACACGTAATGACAAAGTATCAATGGCACTAATAAGAAATGGCAGTAATACGTGAAAGTATTTTGCAAATGTGCTCCTTCATAAAATACTTCAGGACCTGGCAAAAGAGGACCCGTGGTTTTTCTGTCGAAAGAATCGCTGTGGTTAATTTACCTGATAAATTTACTGATTTTAAAAATTTCAAATGATACTACACTATTTGCTTAGTTTACTGTATGACTATTGACCATCCCCGACATTCGCCCGTAGGGCGAGCGGGCTTACTAGTAGACTATAAAGAAATTGTGCATAAATCAGGTTTCCTATTTCTTAACCCCCCCCCCCTATTTCAGATATCATATTCTCCCTCCTACGGGCGGTGTACCTATACAGCCCCATTCTCCGATAACTATGTGTTCAGTAAGGGGCTCCTCTGTTTCATTCTTCCTCTTCTGATCATCCTAACCTGCTATGGAGTGATATTCACCATCATGACTAAACGTGGGATCAAAACAAAACGAATCCTCGCTATATCTACCATCATCATAGCAACAGGTAGGTAACCTATAGATGATCTTGATCTACTCTGTGACCCACACAAATATTCCCTAATTCTTGTTGTGTGTTTTTGGTTGGTTTGTGTTTTAAGGGTTTCGTGTGTCTTTAGGGTGTGGTTTGTTGTTTGAAGGTCAGGTAAGTTGTTCTATTCAGAATAATTGTCTTGAAGCGCCCGTTGTTGGTGACAACGGCTCGTTAAACTCAGCAACGATACACTAAATGTGTCTGACTAACTACCCCATAACAGCAATAGTGTGAATAGTTAGAGGATCCTGCTAATCATAGCGGACCGCTATTTATATTAGCCGCCTCGTCCTCGCTCCCTTGGCTTGATACGTCAAGTCTGGTTTTGTTGTCTCCGGTGTTTGTCGTTGGTTGGATGGACCACTCAATATAAATATTAAACCTGCCAAAAAGGGTGGTTCTGTGTGTGTGTGTGTGTGTGTGTCGAACAAATGTGTAATGTCTCTGTCCCTTAGAGAGAGACTTTGTGGGGGGATGTGGAGAGAGAAGAGAGAGGAGAGGAAGAGAGGAGAGGAGTAGATGATGAGAGCGAAGAGAGAGAGAGGAGAGAGAGAGAGAGAGAGCAGAGGAGAGAGAGAGACTCTCTAGCTGCATATAGAGAGAAGAGAGCAGAGCGATAGAGAGAGCGAGCGAGAGAGAAGGAGATCTAGGTATCTCGCGAGGATTAGCGGGAGAGAGAGAGAGAGCAGAGTAGAGAGGAGAGGTACGCAATGCCGTATATATATCTCTCGCTCTCCACAGAGAGATAGGAGCTCTGCTCTCTCTCTCTCTTCTCTCCTCTCTCTCTCTCTCTCTCTCTCTCTCTCCCTGCAAACGAGTGCCTTCCTCCACGATTATCAGAGCTGTCTAGTTTATTAAGGAGAAATAAATACCATCGATTCAGAGAGATAAACATACGATTATTAACATTTCGATACTGAAATGTCTGGATTTCATATGCTCACGATCCTCCCTATTCAGCCAAAATAACTCGTGTTTTCCTTATTTTCTCCCTTTTCAGGAGTGTTTGCCTGGTTACCAACTGTTATAGTTCACTTCAGCGGAATAAAAATCACCAAAACAATGTCCCATATCTTTACCATAATTCTCTTCTACAGTGTAGGTAAGTTCAATTTAGTCAAGACTACTATTTAGTAGAGTCGATAACTACATCGACCTCTCCCAATTGTTCCAGTTTTTGTCACATCTGTTTGGAGCCTCGACACGACCTCTAAACAGGTGTTACTTTTTTCACAAACTGTTTTCATCTTGGTGTAATCAGCATTTGAAATGTTGCTGATCATAACAAAAACCTAACTATTTTTTTTCAACTTGGGGTAAAACCATGGGTTTCAAAAGTTAGCTCTAGGTCCCCTGAGTAACCATCCGGAGACTCTAAGAGATATTTCAAGCCGTTCTCCTGTAATCATTAATCCCGGTAGAGCACATATTTGAGTATGGACGTACGTGCAATTGCCTACAACCTCAACTTTAATGTATAACGTTAATGTGCGTCTCTCTCTTTTCTCCCCCCTTGAGAAAGAGTTATCTCGCGCGGCGCAACCGCACGTGCGGTTTTTCCAGAGAGAGTGAGAGACATACAATAACATGTAAACAGCCTGCCAGCGCTCACGTACGTCCGCGTTGTATTTTTTTCTCCACCGGGATTAATGATAACGGGAGAACGGCTTGAAATATCTCTTAGAGTCTCCGGATGGTTACTCAGGGGACCTAGAGCTAACTTTTGACACCCATGGTTTTACCCCAAGTTGAAAAAAAATAGTTAGGTTTTTGTTATGATCAGCAACATTTCAAATGCTGATTACACCAAGATGAAAACAGTTTGTGAAAAAGTAACACCTGTTTAGAGGTCGTGTCGAGGCTCCAAACAGATGTGACAAAAACTGGAACAATTGGGAGAGGTCGATGTAGTTATCGACTCTACTAATTGGTGCGCTAGTACGTGCTGACACATGAACTTTTTGTCGCACGTTATGCAAATTGTCTGCGTCTTATTACTGTAATTCCATTACGGTAATGCCACTACAAGCGGCAGAGTCAAGACCACTATTGGTGGTCAGTGGTAGAATAGTTGATATCTTTGCACGGACACAGTCAACAGTGTCAGTGGGACGTGGTAATGGTGGGGTTAGAATCCTATAGGTTCAAACTTCAAGAGGGTGGACTTTGATAGGGCTAGGAAGTTGCCATGCTACACAGGACGTTCTGATTTAGACAGCTCCTATTTCATAAAGGGCAACTATAAATTAAACCCCTCCCCTCCCCTCCTTTGATAAAACATCAAAATCTCCCCAGGTTTCTTCGACCCTCTTATCTTCATTTTTGGGTACAAATCTCTCCGTGGATTTTTCCGGGGGAAGACCTATTATCGGGAGCTGAGGAGGAGTCAAATCAGTGGAATGAGTGTAAGCGAATTGAGAGCTTGCGAAAGGGACCGTTTGAAACAAAACAATAAACTTGACCAGATTTCAGAGTGATATATCGACATTTTATGTTCTTGACAATTTTACCCTCATTAATTACACTAAATAACAATCGATTAAATGTGTTAAATATCATTTTTAAGTGTGTCATGCTTTTATTTTGTCAATTCACTGAAACTAAACTTTGAAACGAAACTTTTTTGAAATCGATGTTTATTTTATATGTTATATGGTTGAAAGTGGTTCGGTACCGGAAAACACGACTGTTTTTTATCTATCTCATTGCGAGCCCTGATGATGAATTTCGGTTGTGGTTTGTGATTCATGTCATGATCACCTCCTGTCAGTGACTAAGAATTGGAAGTTAGATCACGCGCCGTCGCCGAACGTCTCAGGTGTGGACAACTTCGCGCAATTCTGAGCCATATGGGGTGAATTGTTGCGCGCGCGTTTGTTGTTCAAGAATTGTTCTGCAGCTGCAGGTTCCCAGAGAACATGCAGTTCAGACATTGCTATACTAGGCAGTCTGTCCATTCGGGCTCGTGTAAGCCGTAAGCTCACATCGGGCCTTCGGCCCGGTGTGAGAGCCGACAGACAAGGAACATGTCAATACAGACAGGACTTTAGGACTTGCTCGACTCACTGAATATCACGGTCGGACTCTCAGTCTCAGTCTTAGTATCCAGAAATGAAAATGAAGAAATAAAACACTGCAGCTCATAACCTGGACATGAAAAGTGAAATACATTCGCAAAATGGGAAATAAAACATTAGGGAAACTTATGGCAATATGACGATGAGTTTCTATGTTTTAGTAAAAGTAACACTAACAAATATATGATAAACGTGCTAAATAGATATGTTTTTTAGTTAATTATTTGAAGAGTTTGAACATCTTGCCGTTTAGACGGGTTGCAGGTCGAGCTGCACCATGAGAGGGTTCCACACAGCTGCATCTCGCCCCACAAAACAGATAATTTCTAAACCTCTCTCAATATCTCAACAGACACCTGACACATGCAGCTAACTAACACTCACACATAAAACTATTTAAAATTATAACACTGAGAATTACCCCATTAGCCCATTATCACACGGTTTGTCTGGTTTCGCCGACTCGATCTGATTCCACTGTTCAACACACAGTTAAATTTCCAAAAATATGCTGTGACACTAAAAAATCCAGGGGTAATTGCCCCTCCCCCTCCCTGTCTGGCGCCGCCGACACCATCTGAGCGCACTGAGAATCAAATTGGGGTATGGGCGCCGCCATACAGCCCCCTCCCGATTAGTTGCGAGGGGTTGATACTCGACCAAGTGCTAAAACAGTCTAGCATCTTTCCAACCTTTGTCGTCTGACAAACCCAACCTCTGATAGTAACAACACTCTGTCCGATTGTATACAATGTATGCCCCCTCCCCTCCTAATCATCTGTTCTATATTTAGTGTTGACAAATGAGAATCCAGTGAATTCATCCTGCGGGATCATGTTTATAACACTTTGGGGAGTTGGACTGAGAGTCGGTTTCTCTGTTATGAAGATGCTGTCGAAGTTCTCGAAGTCACGTGATCCTCGCTGAGAGAGGATATGATGGTTATATATTGGGTTAGAGAAGGGGGATATGATGGTTAGATTGGGTTAGAGAAGGGGAATATGATGGTTATATATTGGGTTAGAGAAGGGGAATATGATGGTTATATATTGGGTTAGAGAAGGGGGATATGATGGTTATATATTGGGTTAGAGAAGGGGGATATGATGGTTAGTTTGGGTTAGGGAAGGGGGATGTGATGGTTAGTTTGGGTTAGAGAAGGGGGATGTGATGGTTAGTTTGGGATTTCATTCATCACTACAAGGATTGAGACACAATTCCACTCACCACAGAGGGTCTAAAGGGTGGTGGGATCATCTTCCCCTCCAGTGCCTTCCAATCAATTGACTTGAAGAAGGCGTGGGATTTGATCTGAGCCTCCGCTTTTCTGGGATCAGAGCACATTCTCTTTTCTGGGTCCTTCATTAGTAGCGCTGAAATGAAGTTTAGTTGTTTAGTATTTAGTTTAGTAGTATACAAATGAAGTTTAGTTGTTTAGTACTTAGTTTAGTAGTATACAAATGAAGTTTAGTTGTTTAGTACTTAGTTTATATTAGACATTAGTAGTATACAATATATACTACTGTATAATAGTCAACTTCTAAAATATTGATCGAGCTTCTGAAATACATGAGATAACACGTGCATCAAGGGAACACCATTATTTAACTGTTAACTATTACACCATTACTATCATTGTTCTCACCCCTGCATATCCCGACACTCTCCTTATTCAACCAGGCAGGGTAGAAGACCTCATCGTTCATAATGCTGTCAAAGAGGTCCTCCTCAGTATCAGCCTCAAATGGCGGCTATAATGGGGTATTGAATAGGTTTTGAATAGGGTGGGGGTATTGTGGGGTTAATAGGGGTATTGAATAGGGGTTAATGGGGTATTGAATAGGGTTCAAGAAAGAGAGAGGTCATTATTGATGTGTGTTGGTATAATTGTATTCTCAGCTAACTAGCAACACAGATTCTCAGCTAACTAGTAACACAGATTCTCAGCTAACTAGCAACACAGATTCTCAGCTAACTAGCAACACAGATTCTCAGCTAACTAGTAACACAGATTCTCAGCTAACTAGCAACACAGATTCTCAGCTAACTAGCAACACAGATTCTCAGCTAACTAGCAACACAGATTCTCAGCTAACTAGCAACACAGATTCTCAGCTAACTAGCAACACAGATTCTCAGCTAACTAGCAACACAGATTCTCAGCTAACTAGCAACACAGATTCTCAGCTAACTAGCAACACAGATTCTCAGCTAACTAGCAACACAGATTCTCAGCTAACTAGCAACACAGATTCTCAGCTAACTAGCAACACAGATTCTCAGCTAACTAGCAACACAGATTCTCAGCTAACTAGCAACATTCTCCTAACAACTTACAGTCCCACTGAGCATCTCAAACACTAGTACACCCAGACTCCACCAATCTACCGAGAACCCGTACGGTACCTCCCCTGTAATGTAATTTAACATATGAAGCTTCATGCTGCACTGGCAGAGCTGCATCAGAGCGGTATAATAATGGTATCCTACCGAGTGTTAATATCGTGAATTGTTCCGGAGCACGGAGACAGTGTCAAGCGACTCAATTAATAGCGGTGCGTGATAATATTGATTATTGGTATAATTACAACTTACTAAGTATTTCAGGTGCGATGTAGTCTGGAGTTCCACAGAAGGTTGATGCCAAGTTACACTCATCTATTCCCTCCCTACACATCCCAAAATCTGTTATTCTAACGTGCCCCTCAGCGTCCAATAACACGTTATCTAACTTGAGATCCCTGAGGGCGGTTAGGAAATTAGATGATGCTTAGTGGGCAGGTGTGTTTGAAAAATAGAGGCCAGTTGTCGCAAAAATAATCTCTCACTCTCATAAATTAGCTATATCATCCGCCACCCCCACCTCCCTGATATAAAACCTTTATACAATGTGACCCCCGCCCTCCCCCAATATAATACCCCAGCTGGATAGTGGATATTGGTTGCTATGGTTACCTGTAGACGATGTGATGATAATGAAGAAACAGAAGTGCCGAGATGATTTCAGCTGCGTAGAAACGTGATCTGCTGAGCTCAAACTTCCTGGAGCGTTGTATTTGGAACATAAGATCTCCACCATTAATGTACTCCATAACGAAGAATAACCTGTCCTGAAAGAGAGAGGGAGAATGGATAAACACTGTTACCATTTTACACACTTTAGACACTTCCGTGACCTTGTACTTGTATGACACGGTCTCTTGTAGTGGGAAAACGGTAATGGAAAACGGAGATACAGTAAGACGACGCGCAACCGTGACCAATCAGGACGCTAGTACGTGCTGAACACATGCACTTTTTGCCACGCGTTATGCAACGTGCGCATCTCATTACTGTATTTCTATTACGGTAATACGACTACAAGCAGCTCTGTAATATCCTCCCTACCAACATGACACACCACAGTAGTAGGGGGGACTGTTTACATGATATATATCTAACCAGTACCTCAGTTTGAAAGCTGCAGTAAAGTTGACTCATGAAGGGGTGCAATACCCTCTTACCTCTGTTTGAAAGCTGCAGTAAAGTTGGCTCATGAAGGGGTGCAAGCATCCCATTGCCAACACTCTCTTCTCTGCCATTACACACTCTACATCGTCATCTGCTATTACTGTGTCTTTCTTGAGAATCTTAATGGCGTACACGTGAGATGTTACTTTCTCCTCCGCTAAAAACACCTAGTGAGAGAGAGATGCAGTATTTGGGAGGTTGTGGGGGGATAATATAAATGGTTCAAGTAATGAAATTTGAATAACTCAGATCTGGTCATTTATTCTTGTTCAACTGGGCCAGTTTGAGGAGAGTTAGAACATGACTGCAATGTTATCACAACCAAAGTTATCACTTACACTCCCAAAGCTGCCCATTCCCAAGACCTTCATGAATGTGAAATCTTCTATCTTCTTGTGTAATGACGAATCACCTCCAGTCAGAGATAACTTCTCCAACTCATCGGCAAAGTTTCTCTGGGGTTTCAGAACGGCCTGAAAGAAATATAATTGTGATATTACTATGTTTATACATATATCGTGTTTTATAATAAGTGTAGGTATCACCCAAAATAGTTCAACCCAATAAAAAAAGGTGAAAAAGCCTTGTCACAGCTGTTACGTAGTAATGTGGGTTGGATCAAAGTAGAGTTCGAGTAGCAAAGGGGGGACTAGGGGGAGTAGTGATGGGGGTTAGAGCACTATAGTAACCCAGTATCTGGCAGCACCAGAAAACCCTAACAGGGCCGTATGACTCATGATACCCATGTACTGGGTTACTATACTCATACTGTGAGAGTCTCTCATAGTATGAGTCTCATTGAGAGATGATGTTACCACGTACCGCCCAAACAGGGGTATGACTCATACCCCTGTTATATGAGTTTTCTGATCCTGCCAGACACTGTGTTACTATACTCATACTATGAGAGATGATGTTACGACGTACTGTTTTCTTCATGCTGGCATTAGAAAGGTTGTGAGAGCTAGTTCCCATTTTCTCCAGCAGTTCTCCCATCTCTCTAGCATTAACCCCACAGAGTGGAGGTACGAATCTCTGACATCTCTTATGAACATTCATCTCACACGCTGAGAAATAGAAAGTCATTAGTGGGAGATAATGAGATGATGTGATATCAGTAGAATTATTGAATGTATGATGTATCATAAACTGTGTGATAAGTGGCGTGAATTGCGAAACTATAAACTAGAGACATTTGGCCATTTAGCTCCTAAACCACTGACCACGTATTATAATCTTAGTATGAGACTCAGTTTAATGGAACAAGTCAGTTAAACTTGCCAAGTTAGACGCCGAATATTGGCCATGACACACATTGGGCGTTGCAATTTACCAATGTTTACAAAACATGAGGCCACTTTCAAGTCCCGTTTTTCGGTGGGCCACTGCAGCCGGACTTCAGACAGGTGTGTTTTGGGGCGGGGACTCAAAGAGAAGGGAAAAGAAAGAATTGGATAAGGAAGAAAAAAGGAGAGGAGAGTAAAGATGAGGAGGAGAGAGAGAGGGATGCGAGCGAGAGAGAGAGAGGAGAGAGAGAGAGAGATATGTAGATCTCTTCTGATCTACGCTATATTTATTTCTCTCTATCTAGGTGCTATCCTTTCGTTCTTCTATTCTCTTTCCCTCTCTCTCTACACACACATTTCTTCTTCCAACTTATCCAATAAATTGGTCAACATATTATAATTTTTTATCTCAGACATGATTTAATATTATAAGTAGTAGCATAGCTAAGGTATTATGTCTCGACTTTAGAGAATGAAAGCACCAGCAATCTTTAACCGCCAATATATTTTGAAACAACTACTTCGCTGTGTGCGTGTTAGATATTGATGGTGATACGATACCTTGATAATTGACGAAAGTGATGGTTTTGCAATTAGTTTTCACCTTGGAGAATACCCTCCAACCAACAAGCAAAGTTAAATCCCCTGTGTGTGTGATGGCCCGATGCTTACAAAAAGTTCCTCAGAAAGCAAAAGAAAGTGTACACCAGAGCTGTATACATATTTATATAGACGGTAAATTTTAAAGGACCAGCTCAGAGAGATGCAGTGTTCGGGGCAGCTGGAGACACAGAACTATTCTACTGTCTGGAACGCGCTATGTCACACTTGTTGAGGGGTGCGCGCAGAATGGGGATTTCAGCGCCACACTT
>CM035356.1:5062252-5097252 GCA_020137815.1 Hormiphora californensis
AGAAAACCCTACAAAAAAAAAATTTTTAAAACTAAAAAATAAGGGTTTTCACCTTCAAAATTTTTGGCTTTGCCTGGGAAGTTTTTCCCCCCGGGGTTTCGGGCCTTCTCCCAATCAAAACGTAAAAACCCGACAAATACTAAAATTGACATTTTAAAACCGTTACCACCGAGTAGGTACCCCAACTTTTTCCTGTTTGGGGGCGGGGAAACCCCTTTCTGCGATCTAAAATAAATTCCTCCCCGAATTTTCTCTCCAAAACCAAATTCTGAGAGAATCGAGTGACGGGGATTTCTCTACCCCCCCCCCCCCCCCCAAAATTCCAAAACCCCCTTAGTTTTTAACCGGGGTTTTTCGGTCCAAAAAAAATTAACCTCAATAACCCGGGGATATGTCAATCCGCCCCGAAAGCAAGGATAAAAAAGGGGGCCAATGAAAAAGAAGGGGCAGGAAAATGTGGTGTTGTTTAAAAAAATCAAATTTTTTTCCCTTTTCCCCTTCTTCTTTCCCCCTTTTTTTTCTTCTTTTCTTTTTCTTTCTCTTCTCTCTTTTTCCCCCTTTTCTATTTCCCTTTTTTCCCCTTTTTTCTAAGCCCCCTCTCTCTCCCCTTTTTTCTCTTCTCTTCTCTCTCCCTCTCTTTCACTTCTCTCTCTCCTCTCTCACTCCGGGGATATATTTCATCGCCCACATTCCCTGCCCGGATAATTCTTTAGAGAAAAGCGCACCGACATAGGGGAGAGGGGGGGAAGATAGGTGAATGAGATAGGGGGGGGGGCGGGTTTAAAATTTTCAAACGCAAACCGAGGGCACTTTTCTCCCTTTTCCATTGGATAAATATCATGGGTTTTAAAATTTAAGTATTACATTTTTCCCAAAAACCCAAAAACAAGCTTTTTAAATTTTTCTATTGAAATTTTTTTTGGGAGTAAAAGAGAAATACCCGTTTTATTGGATATGGCCAAACGGGCCCCCAGCGAAATAAATGTGGCGAGTTTGGCCATCACTAAAATAAGGAATAGCCATTCTGTGCTTTAACCCCCCTACTTTTTTTCTTCTTGTGAGTTTTTTCCCCTTTTTAATTGATTTTTTTAAAAAAAACCAAAAAAGCCGAGACAGAAAGCAGAGGGCAAACACAGGGTATCTCCGTGCACAGAGACCCCAGGCATGCCCCAAACGGGGGGAGAATTTCTTCGAATGGCACTCGTGGGGAATCGCAGGAAATTTTTGCGAAAAATAATTCCCCCCGTGAAAAAAACCCAAAGGGGTTTTCGCCCAAAATATGATCTTTAAAGAAAAATTTTTAACGCTTTATGATGAACAAAATATGAACAAAATATGAACATTATGTAACGAGTTAAATTAGTTAACTGTATGTTAACATCAAAGGTCCCGTATTGAAAAATCCTTTTTTAACTACGTTAAAGGTTGTTAACACCAGTTAAGTAGTTTAAAACACTTAACGTAAAAACACTATTACCTGCACACTTCATTCCTTGTCTGAACAGCCCGTAAAGAAGACTCCCGCAATGGTCACAAAATGTGAAGAAAGAGTAGTTGTAGACTGAGAATCGGTGTGGAATGTTGATACTGAACCTCTGTCCTGCCGTCTGAGTAGTGGGGGACAAGTGTTAGTCTGAGTAGTGGGGGACAAGTGTTCATAACAGTGTTAGTATAGGTGGTACCGTCTGAGGAGGGATAGACACGTTTTAGTAATAATATTATAGGTATTAAGGGCCTGTCGGCTCGGCCCCGTTGTTTTAGGGGGATTGGTTGAGTTTGGTTTATATTCGGGTCGGGGGGCCTTGCCAGGCCCCGAATAGGTAGAGGGTACTTGAATCATCTAAGTAGGGGATGATGATGTTGAAGAGCTCTGGTTTCAACATGAGGTGCTCCCCGATTCAGAAGTATATTTTGTTGAGTAAGAAACAAAGCAGTACAGATGGCGTGTTCTAAAAATAGATAACACTCTTTATGCAGGAACCAGCTCCTGATATATGCACAGATAACTATAACAGCTCCTAATAAGGGGCGGGGTGGTCGGGGCCGGGCGAGGTACCCCACTGGTAGTTTCACAGGCAGTGTTTAACAGGTGAACGAGAGTGAGAGAGAAATCTTTAATAATTGAGGGAGTTTCGTTATATTCTTATTTTTTACCTCCGGAATTTTGGTAACTAGTCACTACTGTTACCATGGTTACCCCTAACAACTCACTACTGTTACCATGGTTACCCCTAACAACTCACTACTGTTACCATGGTTACCCCTTACAACTCACTACTGTTACAATGGTTACCCATAGGCCCTAACAACTCACCATGGTTACCATGATGGTTACCACAACTTACCTCCGGAAGGGTTGCATTGCTCGTCCCGGGACAGGTACTAACAACAGCAGCATGGCATCGCTTGTGAACCACACAGAGACACACTTGACACTGGTATCCCTGCTTTCCAACCACTCCCCTGAAACAAAGAGGGAGTATTAAAAAAAGAGAAATAAAATTAAAACTGCCTTCTTCTTCAGTATTAGGGAGCATTAAAACTTTCTCCTTGTTGTTTAGTGACAACTCTGACAGCTATTCTGATAGTAGACCTCTACCAGGGTCCGTCTTGGAGCAATGTTATCTAAAAGGTAAATCCCAGGAACACTACATACAAATGTCCAGGGAGAGAGACTGCTGCTGGCTGCAGCTGGTAGGACACCTGGCACACAAAATATATGCAGACTTCACCCCCATCATATCCCTCTATCATTTACCTATCTATATTTGTCCTTCCCTTTCTCTCTACTTATCGTTTCCTCTCTGTCTGTTTGTCGTCTGTCTGTTTGTCTCTAGTGCTATATCACTATGTATGTTTCACGTCTGTAAAATAATTAATTTCGTGATCTTAGGTTCTGTGTGGTCGTCTCTCAACCCTCAATCTCTCTCTCTCTCTCTCTTTCTTTCTCTCTCTCTCTCTCTCTCTCTCTCTCTCTCTCTCCTCTCTCTCCCTCTCTCCCTCTCTTTTTCTCCTCCATTTTCCCCTAACCCTCCTTCTCTTTTCTGTAATAATGTGGATAGCATATTTAGATTTTAGATGCAACAAACCACACAACTTTATCTTCGATGTATCTCTCTCTCTCTCTCTCTCTCTCTCTCTCTCTCTCTCTCTCTCTCTCTCTCTCTCTCTCTCTCTCTCTCTCTCTCTCTCTTTCTCTCTTTCTCTGTCTCTCTCTCTCTCTGTCTGTCTGTCTCTCTCTCTCTCTCTCTCTCTCTCTCTCTCTCTCTCTCTCTCTCTCTCTCTCTCTCTCTCTCTCTCTCTCTCTCTCTCCTCTCTCTCTCTCTCTCTCTCTCTCTCTGTGTCTCTGTGTCTCTCTCTCTTTCTCTCTCTCTCTCTCTCTCTCTCTCTCTCTCTCTCTCTTCTCTCTCTCTCTCTCTCTCTCTCTCTCTCTCTCTCTCTCTCTCTCTCTCTCTCTCTCTCTCTCCCTCTCTCCCTGCTCTCTCACCTACTTTCTTGCATGCAGCCGAGTGCGGTTCTGCTTATAAGAATGCTTATGAGCGCTGTCATTTATACCTAAGAGCACATTGGGACACTCAATGATCACTAACCATCTATCCTAAACCACCCCCCCCCCCCCCCCGGATCACTAACCATCTATCCTGAACCCCCCCCCCCCCCCCCCCGGATCACTAACCATATAAATTCCCGGCAGTGGCTGCAGTAAGTTGGCTGGGGGAAATACCTTGCCATAAACTTGTGACCATTCACCTGAGTGGAGAGAGGGGAGATGTAAAGTGATGTAAGTCAAGATATTGCTGGACACTGTGACAGATTGTAGACTAGACGTGGTCTGATATATTTGATATGAACGTGGAATGAGATATTGAATAAGAACTACTAAAATCAAATTGGTAACATAATAACATTATATCGGGGGTGGGGGGGGGGGGGTGATATGATGATGATACAACAAATTGAAGAAGAGTTTTGGTATACATTTCAACTAATATGTTACGTCATTGAGACATTGCAAAAAAGGCATAATTCGAAAATCAACATGCTGACATTTTTCATTTGACAAGAATTGACAAATTAAGAAGGGAGGTAATGTTGAGAAAACCTGTTCGCCCCCCCCCCTTTTTGAGGCGAGAAGGACGCTCCGGGGTGCCCCCTATTTGATATTTCTATACCCCTGAAGTACGATACACTTGCCTAGCTGGTTGGATATACCGGGGGGTGGGGGTGGGGGAGGGGTGTGGGGTGGGGCGTGGGTGGGGATGGAAATACCGCGGGGTGGAGGGTCAGATCAGTATGTACCTGGTGAATTCGGCGTCGTACAGCTCCTCGTCTTTGGTGTTGCATAAACCCTCCTGTCTGTCTGATCTTGAAGGACTTGGCAGGGAACGATTTATCTGAAACATAGAGAGAGAGGTGAGTTGTTACCATGGAGTTGTTACCATGGTTACCATGAGGTGGTTACCATGACATGATGTGAGTTGTTGTGAGTTGTTGTGAGGTTGTTGTTGTAATTCAACTGAGCTGAGTAGGTACTGAGTACATGTACACCAGCTGATTGAAACTTGAGTACTACTACAGCTGTATATAGTAATAGTACAGTAATAGTAGCAGGGTGGTCCTGTACTACCACACACCAGATGTAAACGTGTGTACTGTGTGAGTACTGAGTATGTACTAACAAATATTATTGGGATATGATGAGATAGGTAGAGCCTTGAAAGTGGATTTAATAAACGATGTATTGCCGCAATATAATGCTGCCTGGCACCTTGATGATGAAGGTCATGATAAAGGGAGGAGGGTGTTGATCTATTATACCAGAAAGAGGGAGGAGGGTATGAGAGTGTAGAACTAACGGGAGGGAGTGGACTACATGGTATCATGAGAGAGTGTAGAACTAAAGGAAGGGAGTGGACTACATGGTATCATGGGAGTGCAGTAGAATTGGGGGACATGGTACATGAGAGAGTGTAGAACCGGGGGGGGGGGGGGGGTATGATAGGGGGATGGTACATGAGAGAGAGTGTAGAACCGGGGGGGGGGGATGGTATGATAGGGGGATGGTACATGAGAGAGAGTGTGTAGAACTGCCTAGCATGGCATAATAACACCGGGTCTCATTTTAATAGGCTCTCTCTCTCTCCTTCACCTCTCTCACATATTAAAAACACACAGTGCTTTGTACGTGTGCCCATATAAGTTTAAGTGGGAATACCCCCTTCCCCATTTTATAATGCTCTTTGTCCCTCTCTCTCCCTGGATCTCAGTAAAGTAATCTACACAACAATCATGTACACGTGGTTGTACGTGGTTGTACACGTGGTTAAAACCACTTTTTTCACTAAGAGCTGTTTCATTATATTCTCTCCAAATTAGGTCTGATATGCATTGACAAATGTACGATCGATAAATCAATTCCAACTGAACAGGAAATTAATATATAGTTGATGAAGTGACAGCAGCACAATCCACACTGAGAGATCCCAGGCTACTGCAGGATATGGGCGTGCTGTTCCTGACAAATGTCAAACCTTACCTTCTCCCGGTGCGAGATCCAGAAAGACTTGAAGCTGACCCTCCGGCTCAAGTTGCAACTGAAATGTTTGGTAATTTTAAAACTCGCTGTGGATGGGATGGGGTGGGGGTGAGGTGGGGTGGTTTGGGGTGGGTTGGGTGGGTGGCTGGGTGGGGTGGGATGGGGTGGGGTTATACACTGTATATAACTCACCCATAATTCATTAGGGGGAAGTTCCATCATCTCACTGAGATCAAGATCAGTGTGGGATATAAAGGGATCAGGAGGAACGATTGCATTGTGGAAGATTGTCAGGCCGATCTTGTGTCCAGACAGAATGTATAGTGTAAAGACCTCGTTCCACGATGGGTCGCTGCTCTTTGCCTTAGAACTCGTCTTCGCAAGGACTTCCCCATCTACAGCAATCCTGGGAATAATTATAGTATCTTAGTTACCATAGCAACCATAGTTACCATAGTGACATAGTGAGTATCTTGTGAGTATCTTGTTAGTATCTGTGAGTATCTTGTTAGTTGCCCAAGCAAGAGTTATTGTCTTCATTCTTCAACTTCACAACATGACACTCTTACCTTAAGTAGGGATCAAGAACATGACACTCTTACCTTAAGTAAGGATCAAGAACAGCAAGTGTTTTTCCTCCAGGAAGTATAGGGCTTAATAAACCAACGGCACTAATGACCTTTAGCTTAATTCGCCCTGTGAAACTCATCTTTTTGTTGCGTCAGAAAACATGTTTTGTGCTAACAAGAATAAATCAATCAATCAATCGCTATCAGTTCATAGCACCAAACACCCCTGCCTACACCTTGTGATCAATGATGATCAAAGTGTGTCATGGAGACAGCACAGTTCCGGTATACGGTGCTGGACCGTTTAAGTTTAAGTTTAAGTTTAAGTTTAAGTTTACGCACAATTTATCACAAAGTCACTCAAATAAGATATAACTTCGTCCCGCTCTTACACCATACACCAATAAAAGTGATACAAGGCTGAGAGGTGAAACTATAAAACAGTTCACATCAGCGGTTTCCTAAAGCGGTTTAAACAATACTTAGAGACAGTGATACACATCCTAGTAGCATAAGATGCACAAAATACGAGGAACAAGGGGTTATAGAAAACAAGGTAATGAACTAACAAAACAAGCAGACAAACATAAAAACAGATTAAACAGAATACACAAAGTCACAGACGCAAAACACAACATAAACATTCAATACAAAACGGTTAATACAAAAACATGCTAACACACTTACAAACACATTCACAGACAAACAAACAATCACAAACACATACACACAGATTCGGTAATAAATAATAAATTAGCAGTCCTTCAAACACACACTCACTGAAGAGTCCTTGACTAGTTTTTTATCGAGAAAAACGTTTAAAACGGTGTGTATGGGTCTTCTTTCTTCATTCTTCGGCATAAAACTCAGCCAGTCTGGAACCTCAGCTACTCAAACTCTGCTAAACAACTCAGAGGCCAGAAAATGTTAACAATTCACACAAAAAATTCACACAAAATGCACACTTGAAAATATTAACTCATTGACTCAGTCATGGGTGGTCCCTCTACTAAGTCTCAGGTAGATGTAGGAAGGAATGGTGTAGAAAGTAGGAAGGGATGTAGGAAGGAATATAGGAAGGAATGGTGCAGGATAGAGACAGTAGGTCATAGGTGGGATGTAAGGGAGCTGGAGAGAGGGTCTGGAAAAAGAGACAGCACCCAGGACACGGGAAACCCAGGTAAGGACAGGGAGGCAGACTATTTAGTTCCAGGAAGAAATGATGTAGGATTGAGAAAGCAGGTCGTAGGTGGGATATAGGGGAGCTGGAGTGTGGGTCTGGAAGTAGGGCGTGTGTGTGTGTGTGTGTTTTGCACCGCCCGTCATTCCTCCCACTTTACTGCCCCACAATGGTCGGCAGACAACCTATATTAATATCACTCTTCGCCACCGTCCCCCACACGTAGGGATAATGTTGATGTTGTTCCGGTTTGGGTCCTGGTATTTTGTTGAGCAAGCTCAACATTTCCCTCGAACCTTCGCCGGCATCACAAGAAGAGTATTTGATACAGTGAATCTAATATTAGACTGACATACCTATATTGTCAGGACAATGGATGGAATTTACCTGTCTCACAGACTGGTCTTTGGTTACTACTGCTCCAGGGAGCTGTAGAGGTAGGTGGGTTGCCGGATATGACAATACCGTGGGTTCACCATCTAATCGGTGACGGCTGAAATATCTTATCACACCTCAGGTCTTTGGTCAAAACCGCTAGCAGTACTTATCAGCATGCAACCTGGGGGTCCGGACAGCTAATTTCTTAGCAAGCACAGATAAGCATGAAAAACGCTTATGTAAACTTCTGGTGAGCATTTGGCAAATTATCAGCTCCCAGGGGTTGCACTATTGCGGGGTAATTACTTGCCATACGGCGGAGGTGGCCCTTTGTTATGGCCCAGAACTGCCCTACCTTAATAGTGGGACCCTTATGATGTGGTTTTGTGGAATTCCCCGGCCGTAGCGATTCTTGCCCTGTGGTTTGCTACTTCTTTCAGATCGGGATGGTTGGGGATGGTTTATTCGAATAGGTTACTTCTGTATACTAATTTGGAGAATTTGTGCAGATCCAGTGTGTTGCTGGGAGTGAGAATGTTGTTGATGATATCTTGGTAGTCGAGTTTGTATCGTAGCTCATCTAGGTCTGGGCAGTGGAGGAGCTGCAAAGGTAGTATGTGGCAAAAATTTGGGCAGAGGTTCCCCAGGGGAATAACCCCTATTTTTGCGAGAGAAGGTAACCTCCGTCCGACCAATATGGGATGTTGGACAGGAGGGCTGTTTTAAAGGCTACAGCTGCCGGGTGATTACAAATCATGGGTTGCCATAATTGAGGGAGGCTAGTTCTCTGGCGTAGAATTTACCCCCATAATTAAATGGGAGACAGCCGAAGGGTCATCAGGCATGCCTAGTAGGCAGAGGCCCTCGCTGATTACAAATCATGGGTTGCCATGTGTAACAAGGTTACTGGCTGGGGTGAGATTATCAGTTCAACCGGGATCCTCACTAAGACTCAGCCCGACGACCGACCGACAAATGATCGATCAACGACTGATATCAATCGTCAACCAACCGCTCATCAATCGACCGCCGAACCAAATCCCAGCAGGGACCAGCCGCACTGCAAGAGCTCGGTGCCATAGTTGAGTTCGGCAAGGTCTCTGGCAAAGTTTACTCCTCAAGATTGGGGAGAGAGCCGGTGTGATTTGACCGTAATCACTGGACCATCAGCCAACCAGGTCCACGGCGGGGTAATTACTTGCCATACGGCGGAGGTGGCCATTTGTTTGGCCCAGACCTGCCCTACCACTTTTGGGTCCCTTATTGCGTTGTTATAGAAGAAAAATCCCCCATAAGTAGCGTTGCCCTATAGTTTGCCACTTGTTCCAGGTCGGGATAGTTAGGGATGGTTTAATCGAATAGGTTACTTTTGGCTATTAGTTTGGAGAATTTTACCAAATCAAGTGTGTTGCTTGATCTGTTTGTTAGTGAGAAGGATTGTTCTAGATATATTGCAAAGGTAGTATGTGGCAAAAATTTGGGCAGAGGTTCCCCAGGGGAAAAACCCCTATTTTTGCGAGAGAAGGTAACCTCCGTCCGACCAATATGGGATGTTGGACAGGAGGGCTGTTTTAAAGGCTACAGCTGACGGGTGATTACAAATCATGGGTTGCCATAATTGAGGGAGGCTAGTTCTCTGGCGTAGAATTTACCCCCATAATTAAATGGGAGACAGCCGAAGGGTCATCAGGCATGCCTAGTAGGCAGAGGCCCTCGGTGATTACGAATCATGGGTTGCCATGTGTAACAAGGTTACTGGCTGGGGTGAGATTATCAGTTCAACCGGGATCCTCACTAAGACTCAGCCCGACGACCGACCGACAAACGATCGATTAACGACTGATATCAATCGTCAACCAACCGCTCATCAATCGACCGCCGAACCAAATCCCAGCAGGGACCAGCCGCACTGCAAGTAGGGCGTGGTGGCAATGGTAGCGAGAGACAGCAGACAGGACGACTCGACCCGACCATTTGAAATCCCAAGCCAGAGCGTAACGAACGGCCCTAACCCGTCTCATAGCGTAGAGAGAGCCTCTCTATGCTAACATGGGGTTGACATACACTACATGCCCCTCTACGTTGGTGCATGCGGGGCCGGGGCTGCAGCGCTTTCCAATTTCCAGGATGGCCGAGGTGGGGCAAAGGTGTACAGTTGAAAAATGGATGAAAGCAAAAGTTTCAAAAACGAACACCAACACCGATTGGCGTTTGAAATCACTTTTCAACAACCGAAGAGAAGGCAGAAGCTGCCGACGAGAGAAAGAAAACTGAAAAGCGAAGAGAGAAAGCAAAGCAAAATTTTAGATTTAAAAAAAAAAAGTATTTAGATGGCACGATGCGCGCGCTGCGTTAAACGTAGCGCGCTTAAAATCTTTGCGATGCGATGCATGGATGAAAAATAGACACAGCACACAAGACACAGCACACAAGAAATCTGAAGTTCAAATGGGGATATGTTCAGAGAACAGTTCCAGACATTGGAACGCTCTTCAAGCCCCTGGAGGACATTATTAGACACGAGCTGATCCCGGTTCTACTAGGCACCCACGTAAATGATCAGCAACGCTGCTTGTTGGCTCTACCGGTCAGAATGGGCGGACTAGGTTTGGACAACCCTGTCGAAACTGCGAACCATGCTTACACCCACTCCAGATTTTGCACAGAACCGTTGGTCAACCACTTACTGTCTGAAGAAATCCATGATCATGCAGTTGTCGCTCGACTAGACAAAGCCGTTTCTGAGAAGATTACAGAGTGTGAGCTAGCCACCAAAACCAGACATCAAGCAAACTTCAAGATCATCCACACAATGATGGATAGTTACGGCCAGCGTCTTCTAGCTCTCAACACTGAACCAGGAGCATCCTCATGGCTAACAGCTCGGCCAATCGATAGTCTTGGTTACGAACTCACGAAGCAGGAATTCCATGACGCTATGCGCCTAAGATTCGGACTTCACTTCCCTGATCTTAACCTCCGATGTGCATGCGGTAAGGACAACGATGTAAACCACGCCCTCAGTTGTGCCAAAGGAGGATACACTATCATGAGACACGACAAGATCCGAGACGCTACAGCTGAAATTCTCAGCTATGCAGGTGTGAAAGGAGTAGAGACTGAACGACTCCTGCAACCTTGTGATGACTTTGCCGAAAGGCTCCCACATTGGACAAATCAAGATAGGGATGCCCGTATGGACATTGTCGGAACCGGATTGTGGCAGCCCGAACAACTGAACTTCTTCGATGTCAGAGTTGTCCATGCCAATTCTGCATCATATCTCTCAACACCTCCAACATCTCTGTACAGAGACCATGAACAGAGGAAGAAGAGAAGCTACATGAGGAGAGTACAGATGGTGGAAGGGGGCTCATTCACCCCTCTGATAATGTCAACTACAGGAGGACTCGGAGACGAATTCATGAAAACCCTGAAGAAAGCTGCCTCAAGGATTGAGGAAAAACACGGAGAAAGATATCCAGAGGTAATGGCTACAATAAAGCAAAAGTTGAGATTCTCCATCCTTAGGTCAACTTTGAGGAGCTTGAGAGGTTGTAGGGTACCCATAAGAACACCAACACTGGACAATTTTGACTTCAACCTTTGAAATGTCATTAGTGATGAGAGACTATTTTTATATTATTTATCAATTTTTTAGTGTGTAGGCGTTTGATTAAGTTTTTTTTCTGCACAACCCACACAGGGACCATATGATGACTTGATTCACACCTCACCGTGTCTAGTGGCTGCTCTGCACCGTTTCACCCCTGAGGTCCCTAGTGGGTTGTGTTTATATAAATCGACACAGCACAGACGTTTTTTGGATTTCATTTGTATTTTTGAAATTTAGGCTCTTCTTCGCCGTTCGCGCCCTCACGTCCTCTAACCTCCTCTAGTCGTCTATGACTAATGGCATAGGCCATGCAAACTATTTGGTACAAATAAGTTTACAACTTTTTCAGTTTTTAACTTTTTTCCAGGGTTTCGACGCTCAACGGAGTGCGGTTTCCCCGTCTTGGGTACCCATTCTAAACATAAAATGTTTCCTTTAGGATGCTCAATGGTTGAATATGTTCTTTGTTTGTTCCTGAGCCTCACATCACTCGCCCTCACCTCCGAACTCTACCCCTATCTTGACCGGGATGCAATACCAACCCATGAGGCCCCAGGAGGCTATGAGTCATTTGAGGTTGCCCAACAAAACAGTGCAACTTCTCCCCCAACTGTCAAGATATTTACTGACGATGTAGCTGGTTCAAATCCACACCGGTTCGCTTATGGCCACATGGCAGTGATATCCAACCCTCGTGATACACTCTCAATCTATGAACCGAGTGGTAACGACTCGTGCACTGCTCAACCTTGGACGAAACAGCGACTGTTGACGAAAACCGCTGCTACTCATAACTGTATTTACGCTACGAACGGCGGATTTTTCAACACTACAACGGGAAACTGTCTTGGTAACATGGTCAGCGAGGGGAGGTTGGTTGTGAATGGACAAGGAATCATGAATCCAAATTTTGGTGTTCTGAAAAATGGGACGATAGTTGTAGGATACCTGTCTGAAGAACATGTCCTGGGCTGGGATTTCCAAACTCTCGTCCAAGGAATTATTTGGTTGGTTCGAGATAGCAGGAACCATGTTGAAGAGTCGATTGAAATAGAGAGCGGGGACATGCAGACAACTGGCAATCTAGAGGGTTTTGTGAGTGTCGTCTCTGCTCGAACCGCTATCGGCCACGATAAGGATGGCAATGTGCTATTGTTACATGTGGAGGGCAAGACTTGGTCCCGGGGAATTAACTTGCGTGAATTCGCTGATTTGTTGGTTGTGCACGGGTTTGTTAATGCTGTTAATCTGGATGGTGGGAGCAGTGCTACAGTTGCATATAACACTACCCTGATCAACTACCCCTCGGAGCATTGTCCAACAGAGGGAGGTGCGTACAGGTGTGAGCGGGCTCTCTCCTCCATCCTATGTGTGCACGCTGAGTGTGAGTGTGAACATGGGACATGTGTACATAACGTGTGTGAGTGTGATGAAGGGTGGCAGGGAACTAGTTGTTCAGACCCCATAACATGTCCTCTAGACTGCTCTGAACACGGGGTGTGTACTACCCAGGGATGTTTGTGTAACCCTGGTTACCTCGGATCAGGATGCCAGGTCACCTGCCCAGAAGGATCCTTTGGGGAAGAGTGTGGCAGGGAGTGTAACTGCGTGTACGGGAGTTGTGATGCTGTCCACGGAGCCTGCACCTGTTTTGCGGGTTGGACGGGTGTTAACTGTAACTCAGCGTGCCCCAATAATACCTGGGGCCGGGAGTGCAAGCAGGCGTGTACAGCGTGCAGTGAGCACGGTGTATGCGACCCTAAGACAGGAGAGTGCCTGTGTGCAGCAAGCTGGCAGGGCAAGATCTGCCAAGTATACCGGGGAACATATCACTTTATAAACGGGTTACCATCGCGGGATTTCGGGATTCTAGCTGTTCTCATTGCTCTGGTTGCCATTGTGCTAGTGTCCATGAGCGTTAATGTGTATTACTGCCTCAAGTACAAGAACTATAAAAAATCCCGGAGATCTCGGGGAGGGGCCAGCAGTAGAAACCACAACACTAACTCAACCTCCCGCTCCCCTAAACTACCATCCGTGTCATTGTCCCCTTTGGAACACACCAAGCGGCAGATACCGATCTTTAGAGAGCTGCAGAATGGGGGACAGCACGCAGGTAGGGAGGTGATGGAATCTGCTAATGGGGGTCAACACACAGGGAGGGAGGTGCTGGAAATGATTGAGAGAGTACAAAATGAACAAGATAGTGAGGGGAGTGATGCTGCAGATACTACGGCACTTCTTAAAACTTAAAACTTGTTGAAACATTGCAGGGGGTAAAGTCGGATTTTTTAATCAAGGGACAGGGGGGTCTTATTGACCTTATTTCAAACGCACATATCTCCGGTTTCTGATGAGATAGAGACTTGACTTGGTTGGGAAGATCATGCCAAGTTCTTTATAACCTCCAAATTTCAAATCTTTATCTTATCAGGAACTGGAGATATGCAAGTTTGAAATAACGTCAAAAAGACCCCCCCTGTCCCTTGATTAAAAAATTCGACTTTGGATCAAGGGAGGGTCGATCAAGTGAAAACTGAAGTGTTTTATGTGTTTTATGTGATTGTTTTTGTGACCTAACTTGTGACTTGTGATGTGTATTTCGTGAGATCAGAGTGCCCCAAAATTTAATAATTTGATGTTTCTCTAATTCGAGTTTTATCGGCGATATAGTTATCAAACGAGACTCTACTGTGAGTTGTCTCATATATCTGCAATCTCTACACTCCCCCGAATTGTCTACATATTCCCTGCGTGTAGATCTGGTTTGCATTATAGAGAAAGAGTGAGTGAGAGAGAGAGTGAGAGAGAGAGAGTGAGAGAGAGAGAGAGAGAGAGAGAGCGAGAGAGAGAGAGACAGAGACAGAGAGACAGAGAGATAGAAACAGAAACAGAGACAGAGACAGAGACAATCAAGATGGTCACCCTTCGTTGAAATTTCTCCTCAACATATGCAACGTGTGTTGTATCATGTGATGTGTGTGTAACGTGATAGCACTAAGCACTGAGAAGTATAGTACACAAGCTCAGCTGACTCAATTGACTGCCCATATTCCTCAAATATTTCAAGAAGAAGTCCTTCTGTTAGAGAGGGGAGTCACTGAGGGAGAAGAGAGGGGGACACAATCCCTTCCAGCCTGAGAAGAGAGGGGGACAGAATCCCTTCCAGCCAGAGAAAAGACCACACATGTATGAGTGTCTTTGGAATTTTTACCTCTAAATTATTACAGAGAGATTGTTGATGAACTCCATGATTGTAGACGTGTGTTTCTCTTTATGGCAAAACTTTTTGTTTTATTATACAGCTCCAACATCTCCCACATTGTATTGTTCATACTACTGCAACAGCACAACTCCCACACCGGCCTCTCCTTTTCACAACATTCTCCCCTCATTCCCTCTCACTTCTTGTCTCCCCCTTTATCATTCTCCCCTCTATTTATCTGTAGCACCATGGAGAACGGTACAGCCCCACCACCGCGGCCACCCCACCCGATTCTACAATCCCTCAGTCAGCCCCATCACGTCCAGGCACTGGACAGGTTCTTGGATATCTCTAGACTTCTCTCTGAGGTTGAAACTGTGATGGGGGACCCCATACCTACCTTCAGATATACATGGTAATGTATAGCGGGGGGACAGTTATATTAGTTTGGAAAACATCTGGCTATACAGGGTGTCCCATATATTCTGTGGGTCGGTTGGCGAGCTGTCACGCAAAAACGGTGATAGTTGTGTGAAAACAAACTACGGGAGTGTGCTGGATTAATTCCTTCCTAACTGATGGCTTTGTTTTTAAATTAAATTTCAAAAGTTCATTTTTCATGAATGAACATTCCTGTCATTCATTCGTGAATTCAGAAATATTGTTTACCTTGAGTAAAAAACTTTTCTTTGGCTCGAAATTATCTTTCCAATGAGCACCATAAAAATCAAATTGAAGCACCGGATCGCATTGCAGGTGAGAAATGCAAATGCATGATTTTGGCCATTCCTGCGACTTTCAATCAGCTGTATCACCGCTACTTTCAGTTCAATCCTTTTAAAAGTTTGGGTGAACATTGGTGAAGATAAGATCTTTGCTCACAAGAAAAATCAAGGTCAAAACTCAAAGTTCATTTTTCATTTTTGGTAGTTCATTCCACTCATTCAGGAAAAAACATCCCTAAAGTGACGAAAAGGTTTGGGTTTTGTATGGCCCATGTCCTGAAACGACAGAGAGGTGTAAAAACGTGTGTCCGGGCTAGTTAGTGGGTGTCCATGTGATCATTATGATATATGACACCTTCGCTGAGCCATAATTAAGAGATTTTCTCAAATTCAAACATGGGATACGAGTATTCTGCGATTGGTATCGTGCACCAATAACAAGAGATCCCATAGCACCTCAAAAATTATGATTAGCTAAATGAAATGAGTTGATTTACGATTGAAAAGATTAAAACCAATGTAAAGTCGGACTAAGCGAACATTTTCAAGCGTGAATCAACTCATTTCATTTAGCTAATCATAATTTTTGAGGTGCTATGGGATCTCTTGTTATTGGTGCACGATACCAATCGCAGAATACTCGTACCCCATGTTTGAATTTGAGAAAATCTCTTAATTATGGCTCAGCAAAGGTGTCAGATATCATAATGATCACATGGACACCCAATAACTAGCCCGGAAACACGTTTTTACACCTCTCTGTCGTTTCAGGACATGGGCCATACAAAACCCAAACCTTTTCGTCACTTTAGGGATGTTTTTTCCTGAATGAGTGGAATGAACTACCAAAAATGAAAAATGAACTTTGAGTTTTGACCTTGATTTTTCTTGTGAGCAAAGATCTTATCTTCACCAATGTTCACCCAAACTTTTAAAAGGATTGAACAAAAAGTAGCGGTGATACAGCTGATTGAAAGTCGCAGGAATGGCCAAAATCATGCATTTGCATTTTCTCACCTGCAATGCGATCCGGTGCTTCAATTTGATTTTTATGGTGCTCATTGAAAAGGTAATTTCGAGCCAAAGAAAAGTTTTTTACTCAAGGTAAACAATATTTCTGAATTCACGAATGAATGACAGGAATGTTCATTCATGAAAAATGAACTTTTGAAATTTAATTTAAAAACAAAGCCATCAGTTAGGAAGGAATTAATCCAGCACACTCCCGTAGTTTGTTTTCACACAACTATCACCGTTTTTGCGTGACAGCTCGCCAACCGACCCACAGAATATATGGGACACCCTGTATGTAGCGGCAAAATATCATAAAGCTGTCATTTTCTACGTCCCAATTTTCCCAGGAATTCTGAAGCTACAAGTATACCGGGGGAAGATGCTGTACTAATTGACCGGGGTTAGTATTGCTGTGACACAAAGTACTTGACCTCTTAGCTATCCCGTATATATTGAGTTGCGGCCGAAATATAATATATATACCACGCCCCAAGGAGCTCCTTTCCCCCGAAGGCCGAAACTGGCCAAATTTGGCCACCCTGTTGGATGACTTAAAAACTAGAAATATTAGTAACAACACTTCTCGATTGCTATAAAACTTTGTATTTAGATTACAAGTTGGAGGAGAAGCACATCTATGATACCAGTGAACTGACAGAGGATAATATGTGGTTAAAAGACATAGTACTCTCTGACAGGTAATTTATGGAGGAACAGGGACACACACAGGTAACAGGAACCGACCGAAACAAGTAAACAACCAATCAGAACTCGTTATTTAGGTCACGTGACTGGTTATCAGCCAATCAGGGACCAGTATTTCCTGATTCGGTCGGTTCCTGTAAGGTAACATGGAGCTGGAGGGAGGGGTGGTCCCAGCACTCCAGGAGCTGGGGGAGTGACGGAGGGAGGTTTCTAGTCTAGCTCTCTTTCCCCCCTCTCTCATCCTCTCCAAGTTATCTCCATTTGTTCTCCAACAACAACAGTACAATCTGTACAAGCTAGAGCTCTCCTGCACTAATGTACATCACACTAAGGACTATAATGTCGGGGCAATTCAGAATACCCCTATTCTCTCAACTATTCCAGTTTTCTATGACCTTGGTCGACCCCCTCACCCCGTCCCCCTCTAACTCCCTCTGACCCCCCCCCCTCTTACCTCACCCCTCTCTTTTTAACAGTTCGGATAGCTCTGACGAGGAAGAAATGAATCACGACGAGATGAGGAGGATGTTAAGAAAGTACAAACAAATGAAGAAGATAAGAGAGAAGACGAGACATCAACCTGTTTCCTACACAGGATATAGTACCTCAATTCTAGCATACAGTGATACCCCCTTCCAGCTAGGTGAGAATCAGGAACCGACCAAATCAGGAAATACTGGTCCCTGATTGGCTGATAACCAGTCACGTGACCTAAATAACGAGTTCTGATTGGTTATTTACTTGTTTCGGTCAGTTCCTGGTGAGAATAATATTAATTATATTATGGGGACAATATGATCACTGTGTAAATAGCTAGTGTGTACCAACATATATTACACTACCATATCATTACTCTCTATTCCTGGCAGATTGCCCGTCCCTTGACTACTCTAACAAAGCAAGGAGAGAGAAGAAGCCAGTAACTAGGAAACGGAAAGCAGAGCCAATGATACCCCTTTCTATTGGAGATATGATCAGTGCTCTAGCGTCAGAATGTGTAAGTTATAAAATATTATTATTCTTTGTGAGCTACAGTCACATATAAATACCCCACAATTCCTCTCTTAGCACATGCCTGGTTAGCTCAGTCGGTAGAGCATCAGACTTTTAATCTGAGGGTCACGGGTTCGAGTCCCGTATCAGGCTGTGTGACCTTTTGCTAAAACTATCAACTAAGTTTTTAAAAAACTTCTGCACACTTTTTGAAGGATTTTTATAAAAAAAAAACCAACAAATAAATGTTTCCCTCTCTTGGAATTAAC
This sequence comes from Hormiphora californensis, assembly GCA_020137815.1. Taxonomy (NCBI): domain Eukaryota; kingdom Metazoa; phylum Ctenophora; class Tentaculata; order Cydippida; family Pleurobrachiidae; genus Hormiphora; species Hormiphora californensis. The sequence continues at coordinate 5,080,443 of CM035356.1, forward strand.
AGATGTAATCTCAAAACTATCCATTACAATCACACATTTAGAATTCTATTCGGCCCTCCGCAACACATGTCAGTCCCCTTCCCTGTTGTTTGATTCTAGTGTGTTACTCCTCCCCATCCCTTTTACACCACTCAGTAGCCTCAAATATGTGCCCCAATGTGGGCGGGAAGTGGGCCTATACTGTTTTCCCTAAATTTATCTGCCGGATTAGACAGACATATATTTTAAACTCAGAGGGTTGTATTATGCGCGGGTGGCTAGCCCAGCACATATAAATACCCCACAATTCCTCTCTCAGCACATGCCTGGTTAGCTCAGTCGGTAGAGCATCAGACTTTTAATCTGAGGGTCACGGGTTCGAGTCCCGTATCAGGCTGTGTGACCTTTTGCCAAAGTTCCAGGCAACTGTCTATGTTGGTCTGCTTCATATGTTAATCAAATCTTGAAAGAAGGGCTACCAAAGTTTACAACTGATAAACGTGTCTAGTTGGTAACAAAATTACCCCAGTGGCATAACTTGCAGGCACCTGCTATTTCTAACCCTATTTTACGGTGAAACAGGGTCTAGCAAACTACCGCGTTAACTCTGCGAGTAATTTCGTGACCAAATAAAAGTGCTGATTCAAGTAAATAAAGGTCCTTTATCAATCAATCAATCAATCAAAACTGCCGCTGGCAGTGGCATTGCGCCGAAATAAACATATAATAGCAAGCAAACCAGCCACACGGACCAAACTGAGTGAGGATTCAGGGTCGTTAGCACGAAGACGGTTAGGTCTTTTGTGTGCCTTGAACCTGCTACCCCACCCTGGTCCCCACTATGTCCTTACAATTCTGAAAACTATAAAAGGGTATAAATAATAAGTATACAACATACATCCCCATCCCCATTAGCTAAGCTCTCAATAATTCAGATTAATCAACTCTCTCAATTTACTATCACTTTGCTTCTCACGTCTCACTCTCTACAATAGAACCTCTTCTAATCCTCCAAGCTACTACATCATGAAGCTTTATATTATGTCATATTACTGTTTCTTCACTCTACAGTTCCTTTGGTTTGGAGAGAGCTTTTGTGAGACAACTTTTCTGTAACAAAGGTCGGTCGTGTTATTTTAAACGTCATTGTCACGCGCGGGTGGTCAGCCCAGCACATATAAAAACCTCACAATTCCTCTCTTAGCACATGCCTGGTTAGCTCAGTCGGTAGAGCATCAGACTTTTAATCTGAGGGTCACGGGTTCGAGTCCCGTATCAGGCTGTGTGACCTTTTTGCTAAGATTTACTCGCCTGGGGTGCATTTCTTTTAAACGCCCGATCGTATGAGCTGATTTTTTAAACCCCCCCCCTCCAGATCTTACCAACTAAAACATCGCCCCATTATCCCACATGACCGATCATAAACCTTGAACCGAACTTGATGTAACGCGCGTAGTTTGAATTGGGGGGTTCTGTGCGCGGGTTATGTGAGTGGCAGTGAATTTCCCCTGACATACTGATCCCCCCCACACACAGTTATACACACACACACACACACACACACATCTTGAATCTCCCTCTAGCTAGCTCTCACTCGCATATTCAGGATATTGTATATTATTACATGCTGCACCTGGGTAGTAGCTCAAATGAATATGTTTTACATTCTGCCCTTATTTTCAGGTTCCAAGAGAGAAGGCACCCCACCAACTGTAAGTGCTGCAATTCTGTCAGAGCATTGGTCTGATTCTATTCTCATTTCTTGAGGACCGCGGTCAGAGCATTGGCTTGACCTAATTCAGGTTTTGAAAGTGGTTCTAATTCCTCAACATTTACAATGGTCCCTCAATTAATAATTGTCTGCAGGTTGATAGAGCCAGTTAACAGTGATAAATCGAAGAGACTCCGACGGCGAACATTAGATGAAATTTGGAGTGATGCCTCTCGACAGGCCATAGCAGCAGCACAGACACGATCGTCCCGATTAGAATATCTGAACTCCAGCAGAACAAAGGTAATAAGAGATTTGTAGATTTGTTTGCTGAAATCTATACCATCTCTCTAACTGTTTCAAATCCAATAATACAGGTGTGTGCTGAGTTGAACTCAACTGAAGATATAAAGGGGCTGCTGAAACCTATCAGAAAGAAGAACGGGTGAACACTCAACTTAACTCGACCCCCCCCCCCTTACAAATGTAAAGGAGGATTAGAAAATAACAACACTCAACTAGAAGAGCTGTCATTGGACTGACAGGATCAACTAGGATGGACCGTAGCAGATATCTATATATTGTCTGGAAATAAACACTGGGAAATTGAAAATGAAGCAGTCGATGATACTAGTAGATATTGTTGGAAATATTTGTGTTCGTTTATTTCAGACTATTGTCGACCCTTATCTGAGCGTTTAACTTATCGACTATATAACCACTTGTGGAGTTGACAGGCTGTCCCTCATTGTTTTGTTCAAACCTTTTTATTTTATTTTAGGGGAGGGAGGGTCGAACAAGGCAAGTCCCTCACTGTTCTGGACATGGGTCTAGGAGACAGCTGTCTGCTGTATACTACTGTGAAGTGTGAGATGTACCTGGTACCATTTTGAGTTGACCAGCTATAACACAGTGTAGTCACTCAGTGTAGTGTGGCTCGGAACAGGAATAGGTCATGACCTAGATACGTTGGGTCCTGGTTTAGTTAGGACGTGCCGGTGTAAAAAACCTGAAACCGGAGAAGGGGATTCCGTTTATTGCGCCGCGCGCACCACTATGCTGACATGATAACTTTCACTGTACGAGAGGTCTCGCGCGTCCCAGTATTAGACGAGACAAACAGAGTGTTTATAAGGAAAATAAACTCTAAATAAAGTTACATATAAAACTATGTCAATATATTCAAGCGATAAATAATGATGTCTTGGTCAAGTTAAAATAGTTTTAAATATTAAACACTTTTTACACGTTTTGTAAATAATTTAAATATTAGGGTTCTTGTCCACAAATCCGTCCATCTTTACATCTTTACATCACACACCTTTAAACACATATCTCTACATCATCTCTACATTACTTCAGGTTGAGAAGGCTACTACCAAGGGAAGTAGTGAAGAGTTGTACCGCTCGCTGGTTATGCCTCTCCCTAGCCACGTCAAGAGCTGTCTTCCCAGCCACATTAGGGGTTGAGAAATCAGCACCTTTAGAGATGAGGTATTTTACAATATCCTGTGACCCCTGCTGTACCGCAACGTGAAGAGAAGTGTCTTTAGTGGATGGTACCTGAGAGAAGGAGATCATGAGCTTTAGTGGATGGTACCTGAGAGAGAAGGAGATGAGAGGTGAGCTATTTGTTGTTTTGTTAGTACAGTCGGACCCCGATTTAGGGCCCCCCGATTTAGTGGCACCCCGATTTAGGGACAGGATTTTTTCCCCCCAATATAGGAAATTAACCTTATTTGACCCCGATTTAGTGGACACCCCGATTTAGTGGACAAGAGCCTTTCCCCCGAGGGTGTCCCTAAATCGGGGTCCGACTGTAATACACATCAAATGATAAAAGCAATAAAAGACCAAGGTAATAAGAGAGACCAATAAGAGGCCAGTACCTGTGCCGATATATCAGCTCCTCCTTCCACAAGAGCTTTGAACGCACCAAAGTGCCTGTTTTTAGCGGCAAGGCAGACTAGAGGAACACCCCCTGAGTTTTTAGTATTCGGATCAGCACCTTGACCTGTGGAGAGAGAGAGAGAGAGAGGGTGAAGCGAGATGTAACCGGGGTGAAGAGAGAGAGAGAGAGAGAGAGAGAGAGAGAGAGAGAGAGAGAGAGAGAGAGAGAGAGAGAGAGAGAGAGAGAGAGAGAGAGAGAGAGAGAGAGAGAGAGAGAGAGAGGGCGGTGATGAATTTAGATTTGAACAATATCAAGTGGAATCAAGCTGGGACTCGGAGAGATAATCACATACCTATTAATCGGGCGGTTCTGCTCTCGTCTCCTTCTCTCATGATCTCACTCAGTATCTGTGTGTTGAGTTTCCCAATTCTCAGCTCGTGCATATTCAAAGGGACCTTCTTTTTAATTGACTGGAAATAATTGTCAGGTTAAGAGGGACCTTTTTTAATTGGTTTTTAATTGGTTAACACTAACTAGACAAGTGATTAGGGACCACCCTAACCACTTACAAGTGGTTAACACTAACTAGACACGTGGTTAGGGACCACCCCAACCCACATACACCGTACACGTGGTTTACATTAACTAGACAGGTGATGACTGATGGGAGACCCATACAAGTGGTTAACACTAACCTTCCTCAGTGTAGAAGTCTTGTTGAGGGGTTCCTCACTCTTCTTAGTGTCACCTTGTTCTGTCACCTTAGTGTCACCTTGTTCCGACATGGCGGGTGATACTATATCACCCAGGTCAGCTATATCAGTAGAAGGTGTTCCATTCACACCCTCCTCCCCTCCCTCCTGTAGCACTGCTTTAGTTCTTTCTATCCACCCCTCCTCTCCTGCAGCCATCCGATACTTCAACTCGTCCTGTGAGAGAGCGGGGTAGGTTGTATTGCAAATCATATCATATGGCTGTAACTAGTGCTTGATATCAAATCAGGTTCCTGTTATTCACCAGATCTCTACAAAGTACAAACGTTTGAAAATTAACTACCTTTAGTAACTCAGATAGATCAGAGGCAGTGCTAGCAACACTGCTTCTCTTTGCCTTCATCCCACCTCCACCTCCCCTTCCACTACCACCTGTTCCACTGTTGATAGAACTGAGAGAAGCACTCTTTGACCGCAAACCTGCAAATTATTGGTGTTCATCATCGCCCCTTAGCGGGAGAAAACGGTGGGGTATGGAATTCTAAATTAACCCTAGTCTATCACGTAGTACTTGCCCAGGAACCATTAGTCCCTACAAAAAATGTAAAACACAAGACTCACGGTGTGCAGAGTTATAATGACACTAAGGATAACTCCGGATAACTACTCACGGTGTGCAGGGGAGGGAGTGTTCCTATTCGATGTCGGAGGTTTCATTGACAATAGTTTCTTGGTGGTAAATACAAATGTAAGGTTGATCTCATCCAGGTCCTTGTATAGGGTTGCCATGGATACTTTACCTAACTGGTGTTTCCCTATCATATCCTGATACTCAGAACTGAGCTGACTGTAAACCTGCAGAGGTATAGTAGAGGGAGTGAGTGGAGGTAGAGGAAGAGGTTATAACTGATTGATTTGATTGAAAAAAATTTAATATTATTAGACAGCGGGGGTAGGCTATAAAGTAGAGGTAGAGGAAGGTTATAACGGAGGTAGCAGGTAGCCGGTGGGTACTATGTACCTGCAAGGTGGGGCTGGGGTTATAACTAGCTCATTACCTTGATATGGTTAGTGATGTGTTCCACATTTTGTCTCCAGTTCCCATTTCCAGGACTAAACTTTGTAATACTGAGTCCCCGGGATTTATACACCTGTCTCATGTTCTCTGTACCTTGTTCTCTTCGGTGGAGATAGTAAGTATTAAGTCAATGGTATGACGCTGTGACAGTGCAGACACTTTACCGTATCAATCCCAACAGGAACTGTGGGAGTTAATTGGTAGTTAATTAATTAATTGGTAATTAATGTTAGTTAATTAATGGAGCTGGTGATGAAACAGAAGGTAAAACAAGGGAAATTATTGGACGACGTGTTGTACTGTTCATACTGAGCTGTTCTTCAACTAATCGGGGACACCCCCCCCCCTCTAATCAGGGATAGAGTCCTGGACTAACTTGGAACTAGTGATGGTGTTATTTTGGAACTACTAACTTGGTGGGAGGTAGTGAGCGCAGTGATGGCAGTATTTAGCTAGAGGGTTAGGAGGTTTATCAGTAAAACACTCTGGACACTTAGCAGTCTCCTTGGTAAAGGTCAGGTTTGTCTGGACCCCTTCCTCACTAACTGCTGGACTGGGCGCCGTCTTTATACTCCTCCTTTTTCTGTTTGGCGTGGCGAGCCCAGCCGTTCTATCCCGAGTTGGGGAGGAGTGGGGTGAACCTGGAATTAGAGAGTTGGGGAGGAGTGGGGTGAACCTGGAATTAGAGAGTTGGAGAGGAGTGGGGTGAACCTGGAATTAGAGAGTTGGGGAGGAGTGGGGTGAACCTGGAATTAGAGAGTTGGAGAGGAGTGGGGTGAACCTGGAATTAGAGAGTTGGGGAGGAGTGGGGTGAACCTGAAAAGTTGGGGGGGGAGGATGGAGAAGGCCCAATTAGAATTCAATAACAGATCCCATAGAAAGAGAGAGAGAGAGAGAGAGAGAGAGAGAGAGAGGTAGAGGAGCTAACACAACACACCTGTGGGAGATGAAGTTCTCAGTTTGGCTCTGTTAGCTGTGTACAGGCCGCCAGGAGGTAGAGTTTGGACATTGTGTCTGAAACTTTCTGTTAGGATCCTCCTCTTAAAGGCATCTTCCTCCTGAAGAGATGTTACAGTAAGGGGGAGGGGGTGATGATATTACAGGGTGGTGGGGATGTCGAGATTTTGGGTGGTCAGCGAGAGCAGAAATGTGGTCGAATGAGAGAGAAGCACTAGTCAGGGCATATGATGTCAATTTCATGGTGATTTTCGGCATAATTGTTATAAAGCTGATTCCACTTCTAGGAGGTCCTATTGGGTCCCTAGAACCACTAAAAAAAATGTTCGCGATTTGGTGGATGAAGAAGTTGGGTTTCCGGGCCGCGCCCTTCTACTAACTTTTTAGCCTAAGGCTTAAAAACGCCAAAACTGTGCTTAGGGTAGGAGTAGGGACAAAATCAAGGGCACTAGAGTGTTCAGCGTCCTCGCATTACTGGGGGGTAGGTGCTGGAATTAAGTCTCTATCTCATCTGGTTAATTAGATAATTGGATAATTAGCTCTGCGCATAGCCGTTTTTGGCCATATGGCTATAGCCATGTTAGGAAAGGAGTAGAGACAAAACCGAGGGCACTAAAGTGTTCAGCGTCCTCGAATTAGTGGGGGTAGGTGCTGGAATTAAGTCTCTATCTCATCTGGTTAATTAGATAATTGGATAATTAGGTCTGGGCATAGCCATTTTTGGCCATATGGCCATAGCCACTTAGGAATGGTTTATCGACTTTTCATTGGTGCCATTTTGTTCAGAAAAAAATTTTAATCTAAGAGTTGTGGAAAAATTGAGAGCCTATCTCTTACCGTTTTGGCGTTATTTGCGGTCAAAGTAGGCCAATTAACTAATATATTTGGCATTTTCGGCTGATTTGGCATACTTTGATCGCAAATAACGCCAAAACGGTAAGAGATAGGCTCTAAATTTTTCCACAACTCTTAGATTGAAATTTTTTTCTGAACAAAATGGCACCAATGAAAAGTCGATAAACCATTCCTAAGTGGCTATAGCCATATGGCCAAAAATGGCTATGCCCAGACCTAATTATCCAATTATCTAATTAACCAGATGAGATAGAGACTTAATTCCAGCACCTACCCCCACTAATTCGAGGACGCTGAACACTTTAGTGCCCTCGGTTTTGTCTCTACTCCTTTCCTAACATGGCTATAGCCATATGGCCAAAAACGGCTATGAGCAGAGCTAATTATCCAATTATCTAATTAACCAGATGAGATAGAGACTTAATTCCAGCACCTACCCCCCAGTAATGCGAGGACGCTGAACACTCTATAGTGCCCTTGATTTTGTCCCTACTCCTACCCTAAGCACAGTTTTGGCGTTTTTAAGCCTTAGGCTAAAAAGTTAGTAGAAGGGCGCGGCCCGGAAACCCAACTTCTTCATCCACCAAATCGCGAACATTTTTTTTAGTGGTTCTAGGGACCCAATAGGACCTCCTAGAAGTGGAATCAGCTTTATAACAATTATGCCGAAAATCTAACATCATATGCCCTGACTACACGGTTGCGGAACATGGAATTGCGGAATTTACAGTTCGGTGATGACTGACCCCTCCCTCCTCCACCCCTCCCTCCTCCCCCCCCCCCCCCCCCCCTCCTCCACCCCCCTCCCTCCACCCCCTCCCTCCTCCACCCCCACCCTCCTCCACCCCCTCCCCCCTCCCTCCACACCCCTCCCTCCTCCACCCCCTCCCTCCTCCACCCCCCCCCCCCCATGACTGCTGACTATTTAACTAACTAAATACCTGGGAGTAAGACCGATCTAGCTGGCTATCTAAACTCATTTTGTCCAGATTGTCCTCTAAAGGAGGACTACTATCAGTCACATAGTACACCTTAGTAACTGTGTTACTCTGTCTACCATCAGGGAGGGCTGCAACAGATTTAATCGTCCGTTTTCCAGGCGTCAGAAGAAACGGTCCTGAAATCCGGGGGTTAGTGAAACTATGCCGCTGGGATATAATCAAAAGAAAAGGGTTTAGTTAAATGTTCATAAACTTCACCCTTGTCTAACTCTGAAACCCCGGGAAATATTTAACACAAATATTTAACACAAATACCCCTGTCTAACTCTGAAACCCCGGGAAATATTTAACACAAATATTCGACACCAAGAAGAATTAAATCCTACCTGTGTAGGTGAATGTCCATCTGTTTTTGTGAGCGAATGGGACTGGTTTCTCCCCATTCAGTGTGTAGAATATTCGAGTGTTAGGAGTCTCACAAGATAACTCTAGCGGCGTGTCATCGTCTATATTCTGCTTACCACCTGGGAGAATATATTACAAACTATGACACGATTAGTGATTACAGTTCAGTAGCGACAACTGTATTTCGGAGGAGGAGGGTTGATAGAAACATTAATATAATTATTTTTGAGCTTGCCAATGATGGGAATATAATACAGTGCTAAATACTGTACCTGGAGTTGATTTGAGGGGTATGCAGGTGGGGGCGAGTATCTGTCCAGCTGTCATTGGACATCAACACTCACACTATACAACAATTGGGAGCTGGAGTTAGGGAATTTAGGAGGATTTAAATCATCGGAAAATATTTGGAATCAATAATCAAGAGATTTGGAAAAGGGTGATAATTATAATATAATATGGTAATTTAAAAATTCACAACAGCATTATTAAAAAACGGACAAAACAGATTAAAAACGCCCCAAGTTCAGGCTTGAAGTTTGACCAACAGAACTGAAACTATTCTTGACAGTGTTTGATTTGTTTGTATTCAATCAATGTAATCAAGCTCTTCAGGAATACCAAAGTTTTTCCCCATTTCTTTTGCTGGAATACCAAACTTGCTGGAACACCAACTCTGCACAGAGAAAATGTTGTCTGTCCATCGGTTGATTGCTTCCTTGCACGTCACCAGTTCCTTCCTCTTTTGTTCTAGAAAAGAGATGGTAAAATGAGGTATTGGTACAATTGGGGTACTTGTGCTCCTTCCTGTTTGTTATTGTGACAGTGGACAGAATTCGGTATTAAACAAAGGGAAAAAAGAAATTTTGCCAAACAAATGTTTCACCCGTAAGGGATCTTCAGTGACAGCAAGAATTCGGTGTATTACAATTATTGAACCTTACCTAAAACTTCTGGATCACAATCCTTATACTTCAGTACTTCTTCAGTGATTGCCTTTAACATTTTCTCCTTCACATCAACTTCCTCTAATAATGCTTTCCTTTTTTCTCCCTCCCCTCGGGTCTCCTTTGCTTCTTTCAACTTGGCATCTGTAATGAGGGTTTGATGGTGTTTTGAGATTTCGGATTACTGTTCAAGTTGCCCGTCAACACTTGTCTAACTTGCCCCCCCCCCTCGTGTTACATTTACCGTTTTCCAATTTCCGCTTTTTAAACTGGGACACTTCTCCATCAAGCTCGGTGAGTTTTCGTTTTCGAGACATGACAGCCTGGGATGGGAAGCACCAGAAATAATTTGATGTCCCTATCTTTTCTGCACACACCTAGGAGGAGGGATTTTTAACACTTCACTAATAGTTCCTACGATATAAAGCTGGTCGTTCCTTATTGTGAAACTTGTTATCACGTCCAGCGTCCTTCTAGGATAAAGAAGAAAAAGAGATGATTTGATTCTATGCTATTGAATACTTGTGACACCATCTCTTTTAACAATTGAATACAGAGGTGTGATCTCCAAAAGAATGACTGGTTTTCGAGTTAATAACGTTAGACCGTCCTTCAAACAATAGAACAGAAAACTGGACCGCCAATAACCAGAACGGTTTCTCACCTCCATCTCTTGGTTACTACACCTGCTCATTCCCCTCCTTCACGGTATAAATACCCCCACAGATCGAGCAGTAGACCAACCAACTACAAATCATCATGATCCTGTTCACTCTTCTGATCGCTTCTGTCGCTGCCTTTGATAAGGACACCCTGTCCTCTGGACTGAGGTCCAGTGAGGGTCAGGTGAGGCTCTTCAACAAATGGATGAGCGAGAGTGGTGAGGCTTACGGACTGGCTGAGAAGAACTTTAGGTTCAGAATCTTCAGGTAATACCGTTAAAGGTTGACAAGATACCTAAAACTTTTCGTATATCGTCTTATTTTGATTTATCATTAATTTTCAGCATTTTTTCAGAATTTTTTGTCGGCTAGAAATATGTGCAAAATAGGGGGTCTACTGACAAATGAGTGTGCCTTTTTTTAAATTGATAACGTAATATCTCCGGTTCCTGATGAGATACAGAAACCGTTTTGGTAGCGTTGGAAAGGTCTTGTTGAGACCAATCCAACGCAACCAAGATCAAGTCTTTATCTTTTGAGGAACCGGAAACGTGAATTTCAATTTGCGAGACGCAGTGAGTGTGCCCAGTAAAACCAGTGCTGACAATATCGGTAGACCCCCTATTTCGAATTTTTTTTCTAGCCGACAAAAAATTCTGAAAAAATGCTGAAAATTAATGATAAATCAAAATAAGACGATATACGAAAAGTTTTAGGTATCTTGTCAACCTTCAACTCAATAACACTATCAATGTATTCAGTCCCCAGTTGGTCAATGCGAATTGGCAAACTCTCACTCCCCCTCGCCTCATTGCTACCCCCCCCCCCTCCAGCCCCATCCCCCCAATTGTTAACCCCCTCCCTCCCCAGGGAGAACTTGAAGTACATTGTTGCTGAGAACGAGGCCCAGGAGGGATACACCCTTGATGTTAACTTCATGGCTGCCCTCACTCCCGAGGAGCAGAAACAATACTACGGAATCAACATCACCGCCCTGCCCCCGTTGAAGATGGCCCTCCCGCTGCTTCTGATGATGAGGCACCTGCGTAAGTGTCCGAACGTGCAAATACAATATATGAGGGATGTACACTGTACAGTCAGAGATATATATCTTTATACCTTATTACAACCTCTCTTTGTAGACCTCATCATTACAACTTCTCTTTGCAGTGCTGATTCCAAGCTGTGGAGGGAGGAAGGAAAGGTCGCTGCCGTTCAGAGCCAGGGATCTTGTGGATCCTGCTGGGCTTTTGCCGGTATCGCCGCTACCGAGGGTCACTACGCCATCGCCACCAACGATCTGAAGAAGTTCTCCGAGCAGGAGTTCGTCGACTGTGCCTACACTAGTAAGTAGCTTAGTTAGTTACACTAGTAAGTAGCATTTTTTACTAGCCATATGGCCTACACTAGTAAGTAGCCCTTAAATTACTTGCCACTTAGTTAGCTACACTAATAAGTAGCTTCTTCATTTGCCACATAGGACCTTCACCAACTTAAAATACTCAATTCTCTCCCTGTAACACCCGTAAGATAAATAGCTTTTTCACCGCAACATTTCCCATATATATCAGCTAATCCACACCCTAATCCACACCCTAATCCACACCCTCACTCTCTCTCAGACCGAGATGGCTGTAACGGAGGATGGTACTGGGATGCCTACAACAAAGTCCTCTCCAAACAGAGGCTTGCCCTTCTCTCTGACTACCGATACACTGCCCGATCAGGCAGGTGCCAGGGTGCTAGCAAACCCAACGGTCTTACCGGAGTCAAGTTCACCGGTACTGCCAAGACCAGCGGAGACGCCGCTCTCGCCACCGGCCTCGGCAAGGGACCTGTCGCCATGGCCTTTGAGATCAAGGGAGCATTCAACTACTACAAGAGCGGTGTTCTCTCCATCGAGAACTGTGGAAGGACCCCTCATCACGCCATGGCCGTTACCGGATACACCCCTGAGTTCTGGGAGATCAAGAATTCCTGGGGTACTCGATGGGGAGACCAAGGATACGTCCGGTTCTCCAGGAAGATCAAGAACATGTGTGGAGTTTCCAACTGGAACGCTTACCCCCAGCTTAGCAAGGGAGAACAAGAGGAATAAACGGATTGAAACTATAACTTTAAGTTAGAACTCTCATTATATGAGGTGTATTTGTGTTGTCTAAAATCAAAACAGTTAGTCATCATCTCCAGTCACTGACACACACACAGAGTCAAGATCTAACCCATGTTAACCCATGTTAACCCATATCATTTTAACACAATATGTTAACAACACATCTCCCCAGTCCCCACGTACCATGTCATCATCAACTAGGCTTTGTAGGATGTCCTTAACCGACATTGGAGTAATCCCCTTGGCTTTAGGACATATCTTCTCCAGCTCCTTTAATTGAAACACATCCTTTCTCTCGTAGAACACCTCCATCATCCGGGTCCTCTTTTCTTCGACACTCAACCCCCGCTTCTTGGACATGGTATCAGCTTTGTGTAGATAGTATTTCAGGGGGATTTTGTTCAAATGGGGAATTTCATGGAGGAAATTAAAACAACTGGGGGTTGTGGTAAAACAAATTGATATAATACTAGTTTCGGATAAAAAATGGTTAACATTAACATGAAAACCCCACTCACGCAACAACTTGAACTGCTCGTCCCATTTTGAACGGGGGAAGAACAATTCAAGCATCACTGTTGCCTAAATCTCTTTAGAAAAGAGATTTACACACAAAAACACATGCTTTTAAGAATTGACTTTCAAGTACACAATATTATATTGCACTGTATAGGCTCAATAAAATGCTGTAAATCAAAAAAATATTGGCAAATTGAGCTAGAATAGAAGGATGGAAATGAAATCAGGGAAAACTGGAAAAAAGGATGGCAGTAGGATCAAATGTTGAAGACTAGAGGGAAAATAGGGCTTGAAAATGGGAGCTACCGGGTGTCATTGGCTGGGTGCCCTTAGGTGTAATGTCACAGAATTGATGAAGTTATGGGGTGCAAGATAGAGAGAGGGAGAGAGAGAGAGAGAGAGAGAGAGAGAGAGAGAGAGAGAGAGAGAAATATAGAGAGAGAGAGAGAGAGAGAGAGAAAAGGGACTGAGAAAAGGGAACAGCAAAGAAATAGAGATAGAGAAAAGGGAAGATACTAACTAATGTGTTGCCATGGTACAACATACAATTCCAGCAGCTGATCATATTGTGGTAAATAGAGCACGTCCAAATCTAATTAAAAACAGTTTCACTTCCCAGATATTGTCCCAGAATTCCCGAGTAGCTCAGATGGACCCTTCCAGGGCATCCTGAATTAAATTGACCCTCCCAACCTGTGTTATATTATCGATTCGGGAAGCATCAAAGATTCATTTGCGATAATTTTAGCTAAATCCGTTAATTCCGTTAACTCTGACGGAGTTATTAAGTTTTCCGTTCTGATTTCCCTCCTATTAGCCACTCTGGTCGCCCCTCTGGGAGTGTAGACCCTCTTCCCCGGTTTAGGTGAGTGCACTGTCCTGAGGTGCCGCAACATCTCCTTCCTCCTCTTGAACCGTGTCGGACAGATCTCACACCCGTACTCCTTCGTATCATCATGAGTTATCATGTGATCCACCACCGTGCACCTCCTGTACGATCTGAAATCACAGAACTTACACTTGAATGGCTTCTCCCCCGTGTGGAAATGTCTGATGTGTGACTCCAGGTCCCGCTTCGCAAAGTAAGCCTCCCCACACTCATCACACTTGAAGGACCTCTCCTTCTGGTGAACCCTCCTGATGTGGGCCTGGAGGTTAAACTTCTTGTTGGCACTGTATTCACACATCTCACATTTGAAGGGTCTGAGGTTCTCATGTGTCATATTGTGCTCTCTCATCTTGCTACCCGAGAAGGTTGTGTAGTTACAGATATGACATTCCTTCAGAGGTCTCTCACCAGCCACACGAGTCTTCTTTGGTTTAGCTGCCGTGGTTACCACTTCAGGTTTTGATTGGTCCGGATCTGTTGCCATGGTTACCACTTTTTCTGTTGATTCTGTTGGTTCTTTAGTTGATTCTGTTAGTTCTTTAGTTGGTCGGAGAGTCATTTTGCCGGGTTGTGCTGGGATCAGTTGAATTGTTGGTACCAATACCGCCGCATCAAACACTTCAGTTTTAAGCTTCCGTTCTTCTGGAGCAGTGTCTTGTTGCTCGGGAGCAGTGTTTTCTGATTCCAGAGCAGTGTTTTCTGATTCTGGAGCAGCGTTTACTTCTCCTAGAGCAGTGTTTTCTGACTCTGTTTGTGGGGCTCCACCGTCCTCTTTTTCCTTCTCTTTGGTAGGGGAGACCGGTGGAATGTGATCTGGTGCTAGGGGAGCAGAGGAAACTGAGTTATCAGGTGAAACACTATCAGGTATGGTCCGAGTTGCGGAGGGAGAGAGTGGGGTATCGGAGGGAGAGAGTGGGGTATCGGAGGGAGAGAGTGGGGTATCGGAGGGAGAGAGTGGGGCCTCCATACTAGGAGGGGTAGTAGGGGAGGTCGAATCCTCTTTTATATCCTCTACCATAGGATCTTCATCCATAGCTCTAGAGGGAAGATGATTTGTACTGATTAGAAACGATTATAAACGGGATGGAAACTGAATTGTTCATGCTGAATCTTGTTTCTATAACAACAATATAACCCGAGGGTTGAAAAAGGACACGTCAGAATATATTCTTATTAACAGATCAAATAAACAAGTTATGTACACCAATAAAAACTATACAACATCAAGTAATAACCCATCTGACACTATACCAATCTGACAGTATATAATTGATATATAACTTGTGTATAAAATGTACACTCTGTGTATAAAATGTACACTCTGACAGTAAATAAATACATTTCTTGTGACACACCCAGACATGTACCTAACTAGGTGTGTAGGTGTAGATGCATCCCAGACATGTACTAGGTGTATAGCTCAATCTCCTAGTAAAGTTAGGTGTATAGCTCACTGGAGAATGTACATGTAATCTGTCAACGCACTCTTTCTCATAACCCCATTCCTTAGTAACCCCTATAATATTCCTGTCTCTCTTTCCCACATAAATTACTACATGAGTAGAAAATGTGCATGCTCTACAAAAACCCTTGGTGACTGGGGACCCATACTTCTCTCTCTGGTTGAGTTCATGGGATGATCATACTCCAGGAACCGACCGAATCAGGAAATACTGGTCCCTGATTGGCTGATAACCAGTCACGTGACCTAAATAACGAGTTCTGATTGGTTGTTTACTTGTTTCGGTCGGTTCCTGTCATACTCTTTCTCATCTCAGATGCCAGTTTTCAAGAGTTTTACTGAACTGATCCAAATTAGAAGGGTAATTAGAAGGGTAGTTAGTGGGGTAGTGAGGTGGTGCTGCGTAAAGATGGTCGTCATCATCATCGTCGTCCGGCTGTGGGGATACCATACCTGTCCCATAATCAGGATGATCATTGAAACCGTAATAATCTGGGGAGATGGTCTGGGGTTAGGGGTAGGGTGGGGTAATAATCTGGGGAGATGGTCTGAAGTTAGGGTTAGGAGTGGCTTAATAATCTGGGGAGATGGTCTGGGGATAGGGGTAGGGTGGGGTAGTAGTCTGAGGGTGGGGGTTAGGGTTTTAGGGTGGGCTAATAATCTGGGGAGATGGTCTGGGGTTAGGGGTAGGGTGGGGTAATAATCTGGGGAGATGGTCTGAAGTTAGGGTTAGGAGTGGCTTAATAATCTGGGGAGATGGTCTGGGGATAGGGGTAGGGTGGGGTAGTAGTCTGAGGGTGGGGGTTAGGGTTTTAGGGTGGGCTAATAATCTGGGGAGATGGTCTGGGGTTAGGGTTAGGAGTGGCTTAATAATCTGGGGAGATGGTCTGGGGATAGGGGTAGGGTGGGGTAATAATCTGGGGAGATGGTCTGGGGTTAGGGGTAGGGTGGGGTAGTAGTCTGAGGGCGGGGGTGCCTGGGGTTAGGGGTTTAGGGTGGGGTAGTAGTCTGAGGGTGGGGGTTAGGGGTTAGGGGTAGGGTGGGGTAATAATCTGGGGAGATGGTCTGGGGTTAGGGGTAGGGTGGGGTAATAATCTGGGGAGATGGTCTGGGGTTAGGGTAGTCAGAGATTACTGATTATGGGTAGGGTGGCCCCCGAAGGTGTCGCAAAGCAGCACCTGCAATGGGCTCGAAACGCGACTGGAGGTGCCGCGAAGCGGCGCCGGAAGGAGCCAGAGGCAAGGGGTCTGGGGGCTGCCAAACCTTTAGCGGGGTCCAAGGGAGGGAAAACCAAGGGTGGTAGTGGAATTAGGGACGGTCTAAAGTTAGGAAATGTTTCAACTTCTTTTTAACAACAGTCACTACATTAATTGCTTACCTGGATGGTAGCCAGGTGCCCCCTCCATACCAGGATGGTAGCCAGGTGCCCCCTCCATACCAGGGTGATACCCAGGTGCCCCCTCCATTCCAGGATGGTATCCAGGTGGGTACCCCGCTGCAGCTGCTGCCTCGTGTTGATACAACAAATCAGCGGTGCTGTCTCCTGACATCATCATCATCTCACGGGGAAGGTAGTCGTCATCATACGATTCAACCTAGTGGAGGAGGGAGGGAAAGTTCAGCCTGGTATAACAATGGTAGGGGTTATTGAAACTGGGGGAGGGAGGGACAGTTAGAATACACAGGGT
>CM035356.1:5099752-5170015 GCA_020137815.1 Hormiphora californensis
GTGATAAAGGTAAGCAAGGGAATAAAGGGGTTACACCCTGTCGAAAAAATGGGAGGAAGCTACCTAGATAGTGAGTTGAGTAACAATTGAGTACCTGGGATTCTTTGATTTGGATGAGGGGGAATAATGCAAAGTAAAAGGGGTATATGGGAGGAAGCGAGATGATAGTTTCCTAATAATGTTGTTTCCTAATCACTAAAACAATTACCTGGGATTCCTTGACGAGTTGGTCTCTGGTGCACTTGTGGAATATCATCTGGTAAAAGACATACAATATCTGCAGTACTACCTCATCATCCTCTTGTTTAGCAGTAATTAGCTCTATTAGTGTAGCAGGGAGACCCGCGTTAGCAAATAACTGGGCACAGTCAGCATCTCGTATGGCATTACCCACAAAACGTACTATCTCCAACACAACATCATCTGATATACCCTGGTGATATAGTGTTACACAATAAACAATTGTTACCTCACATTTCATAAACCTTTTGTTTTGATGTCAAAATTATCTTGTTACAGATTCAGAACTACTACTAATATATTACCAGACCAGCTGCTATCTTGTTACAGATTCAGAACTACTACTAATACATTACCAGACTACTACTGCTACTAAAACTAACATTGGCGGGGGATAGTTTGTGAGAGATCCAGGGTACCAGGTTATACTGTGTAACTAGTTCTTTGAAATCTATCTCTGGTAGATTCAACTCTGCCAGGACACCCAACAACTCAACCGCAACCTGGAGATGGAATAAATTAGATCAAATATATTTATTAGAAAACTCAAAACACAATACGTTGCCCCCCCCCCCCCCCCCATCCTCCCCTACTAGTTACCGGGTAACTGTTACCCCCCGCCCCCCTACCAGTTCACACAATAACTACCTCCTCATGAGGACAATCCTTGACAACGGACACAATTTCATTTAGAGAGCTCAGAATGATCTTCTTCTCAGGAATGTCATGAGCCAGAATGTTCCGAACCAGCTTGAGCATGAGGGAGTCTCTGTTCTTCATTGATTGCCGGAGGAGCAGCCTGAGATGTTGTGCGAAGTGTGCCCCTATCTTAGGGTGCATTGATATGTTAACACAGAGAGCCATCAACTCCATATCTAGCTGACCCTCCTCGTTGTCCTGGGAGGGGGGGTAATGTTACTAGGGGGGAGTTGTGTTACTAGGGGGTGGGCCGTGGGGGTGGGGGTGGGTGTGGGTGGGGGGTGGGTGTGAGGGCCATCAACTCCATATCTAGCTGACCCTCCTCGTTGTCCTGGGGAGGGGGGGATGTTACTAGGGGGTGGGGGTGTGGGAGGGGGTGGGGGTTGGAAGGTGTGGGAGGGGGTGGGGCCATCAACTCCATATCTAGCTGACCCTCCTCGTTATCCTGGGGAGTGGGGCTGGAGGTTAGTGGGGGTGGGGGAGTAATGTTAGTTGTTACCAGAGGGAGGGGTGGGGGGGTTGGGTAATATTACTAGGGGGTGGTGGGTGATATGTTGTTATGAGGGGGGAGATCTGCAGTTATTAAAACTTGGGCAGCCGGGGTTAGAAGTAAGGAGAGTTAGTTAAAGGTTGACAAGATACCTAAAACTTTTCGTATATCGTCTTATTTTGATTTATCATTAATTTTCAGCATTTTTTCAGAATTTTTTGTCGGCTAGAAAAAAATTCGAAATAGGGGGTCTACCGATATTGTCAGCACTGGTTTTACTGGGCACACTCACTGCGTCTCGCAAATTGAAATTCACGTTTCCGGTTCCTCAAAAGATAAAGACTTGATCTTGGTTGCGTTGGATTGGTCTCAATAAGACCTTTCCAACGCTACCAAAACGGTTTCTGTATCTCATCAGGAACCGGAGATATTACGTTATCAATTTTAAAAAAGGCACACTCATTTGTCAGTAGACCCCCTATTTTGCACATATTTCTAGCCGACAAAAAATTCTGAAAAAATGCTGAAAATTAATGATAAATCAAAATAAGACGATATACGAAAAGTTTTAGGTATCTTGTCAACCTTTAAGAGAGTTAGTTACTAACTAATAGTTAGATTTGAGGAACATTACCTGTAGTATGTGAATGATGATTGGTACTATGTCTGTATACACGAACAGCCCTTTACACTTATCATCAACAGAGATGTGGTACAGGACACACAATGCGTACACCCTGTGTGGTTCATCCTTGACAAAGTTAGCCAGTTTTGGCAACATGCCAGCTTTAACAATCTGGGCTCTGATGTCCTTATCAAATGAGAGGTTTAGAATGAGCCTGAGACACAGACTGTTTAGGATATCACTCTCATGAGGTAACATTGCCGATATCTGTTTTACAATCTCCATACTCTTCATCTTGTCCTTGTTCTCTTTGTATACACTGAGCCGCTTCAGGAAAGATACTACTAGGATCAACAATTCCAGGGATTTCCGTTCCAGCATCCGTCCAAGGTATTCAAGAACTGACTTTTGAGTCATCTTCACTTCAATCTGGGTATCCTCAGCAACGTTCAGCAGCAAATAAACCGCAACCCGAAGAAGTTGCTCCTGTTTGTGAATGACAACTTGGTACTTTTTCTCACTTTTCAGATACGCTTTTTGTGCTTCCTCTGTTTTCTCAGCCAAAGCAGCTTTCTTCTTTTTCTCGAGCTCTTCCCGCCAAAACTCGTACCGTTTCAACTCGTTTTCAATGATTTGTAGACACGAAGAACCAATCTTGTACTGCATCAGCAACGTGTGGAAATCAGAAAAGCTTGAAAAGCAAAAGAAAATATAGACGATGTTTGTACACAAATCGATCGATTTCTTCCATTCCTCTCGTAATACCCGACTGAGAGCACCAAGGACCATCTCGTTCTCAATTAGTTCAGCTAAATTATCAGGGTTTCGTGCAAGTTGGAGGATGAGAGATGTTCCCCTGATTTTAGTTTTCATATCATCGTAAAGGAGATCCACGTAACTTTCAAGTTCATTTAGATCCGCTTTCTCCTGAACCTCATCAATGTCATAAAACTGTGATGCAGCCTCACGTATCCTCGTCATTTCTTGATCCACCGTCTCAGTGTTGACAGTGGTTTTGCGGGTTTGAAGATAGTACAGCAGCTGTTCAAGTTCAGGAATCTTAGAAGGGTGAATCAGATTGCATTTCTCCACAATATTTTCCGCGAGCTTTTTCAAGTCTGTTGCCGGTGAGAGGTTTTTAATGATGATGTTCTTTTGAGCCTCTTTGTTCTCCCCCAACATGGGGTCTCCGGCTTCACCAAGAATAGTTGCCTCTACCTCAAAGTGAACAACAATGGCAGACAGTGTCGGGTGAACATCGATTGCGCCAGTTTTGATTTTCTTTTTCAGGTACCGGGCATCATCCTCCATGTCCATCATTCCTAGAAAGTAAGGGACCAGTTACAGTTTCTAGAAAGTAAGATGAAATATAGTAGATGTATAGGCCTCTGCCCCGCGAGTTTTAGAAAATAAACGAAACTTTAAAGTTGAAATTGGCAAACGTTGCTGGCAGCGCTCAAAAGTTGAAAGTGAGGTTTTGAAAAATGGTGCCGCGATCAAAAACAATAGTGGAAGCTCTTACGGTAATTCCCACGCACCGTGGGAACATTTCCCACGCCGCGCCCTCTTTTCCCACGCTTTGCTTTCGACGCGCAAAAAATTATCGCGCGTGACGTCTAAAATGTTGAGGATGCAGTTGTCACCAACATTGGGCCAATTTGGGTAGCGCCGCGAGCATCGGAGCACTGCAGCAGGAGCACGTCACTGAGAATTTCGTTACAATCACACTGCACACACATGCCACATTGCATCAATGGATTGCATCATTGACGTTGGAACATCAATGAGGAACAGTTCGGTGGAAGGGAAACCAGTCCAAGAGTGCTGTCATGGCTGTAACCAGCCCCAGCGTCGTCTAATTACAACGATAAAGTATGAAAGTTTCACCCTCCACCGAAACATTCCTAATTGATATATTGGGTACAAAATAAATATTCTTTGATTAGATGGATTTATAACAAATTGAACGCAAAGTTCTAAGAAGACAGATCACAAACAATTGTTAACTTTCTGGACACTACTTGACGATCACAATATATGTACATGTAATATTCTCAAAGAGTTTTGTTCAAACCCTAGAACATGGTAAAAAGAGTTCGTGATATCCTAATCTAACGATAATTATAGTCCTATAAATCTCAATTTACAGCAGCATCTTGTAGGGAATGCGGACAGTGACAGCTCCGTGTCTAACTTTAGTAGACGTGTCCGATGTCCGTACCGTAGTTAGTCGAATTCCGTTATATTATTATGGGAAACGGGTCTAACGGCTGATTCAAGGCATCGATTTTAGATACACATATCTTGTAGATGGGATGATATTAATCGTCTAGAGAGGGTGTTGTAACCAGTACTCGGCATAATCCTGGGAGGGGGAGGGAAGGTTAGTTAAAAGAGCGTCCAGTACCATGCTCCTTTTATAATTTGGTTTATCGACTATTCAAAAAGACAACCGTCTAGCTGAGAAAGAGACACAAATCATCTCTTCTGAGAAGGGATGATTTCAGTCTTCTCCGCTTCCTTCCTTATCTTAATGTGTCACATGGGGTGGGCCTCTATCAGAAATGACAAGAATCGATAATTTTGTACCTCTCATCTGGCCGGGATTCGAAGTGGCGGGGCAACTAAAATGTGGTTTGAATGGGAGCGTCTCTCATTATCTCTAGTGCTCGGTCGTGGGTACAGTTAGTCAGGACCTGCAAGGAGAGCTGTTATTACATATCTAGGTATGTATGATTGTGTAAAAATTCCCTCTTATTCCCTCTCCTGAATTCCCCTCGACAATGTTCTCGCGGCGTGGTGAAGCAGGGTGGAACAAGACAATCAGGTTCAGTACTCACCAGCTACACTGAGCAGTGTATCCTTAGGTATAATCTCAGTCGCCACTGCAGGACTACTCAACACCCTGATACAGCCCTGGAGTGTGTCGCTACCTCCCTGAATCAGAATGCAGAATGGTGATGCCAAGAGCCTGCCGAACTATTGTCACCGTCACTATTTGTTCGTAGTGTAGAGTTTTACTGATCGTCAAACCTAGAGGATGAACAGGGTTTAGAGAGATCTGCACTCGGTATCAGGGGAGTGTGAGCAGGTTGTTATGTTCTGAGTTCTGACCCTCCTAAAAATTTGTAAACACACACAACAAGAATCCCATTCAAAAGAAAGACTATGAAATGCTCTCTCTCTCTCTCCATCTCCATCTCCATCTCCATCTCCATCTCCATCTCCATCTCCATCTCCATCTCCATCTCCATCTCCATCTCCATCTCCATCTCCATCTCCATCTCCATCTCCATCTCCATCTCCATCTCCATCTCCATCTCCATCTCCATCTCCATCTCCATCTCCATCTCCATCTCCATCTCCATCTCCATCTCCATCTCCATCTCCATCTCCATCTCCATCTCCATCTCCATCTCCATCTCCATCTCCATCTCCATCTCCATCTCCATCTCCATCTCCATCTCCATCTCCATCTCCATCTCCATCTCCATCTCCATCTCCATCTCCATCTCCATCTCCATCTCCATCTCCATCTCCATCTCCATCTCCATCTCCATCTCCATCTCCATCTCCATCTCCATCTCCATCTCCATCTCCATCTCCATCTCCATCTCCATCTCCATCTCCATCTCCATCTCCATCTCCATCTCCATCTCCATCTCGGTAACGAAGTTACCCCTCCCTTGCCGGCGCGTGAAGCGCGCCGAACGAAGCCGGCTGAGTGTGAGGTGTCTTGGATACCAAATCTCCATCTCCATCTCCATCTCCATCTCCATCTCCATCTCCATCTCCATCTCCATCTCCATCTCCCTCCCTACTCACGGCGGAGTAAATTTTCAGCTACTATAGTGTAACTTAGCCTACAGTGCAACAAGGTCGAACAAGGCAAGGCAGGGGGTGTGATTTGATCGATACTGTAACTGGTAAGAGATTATAGCAAGTAGCAACGTGTGATCTGAAACTTACTCATGAGTGGTAAGTGCACTGCTATCTCCATCCCCGATATTAAAGAGCATCTCCAGCTCTGCATCGGATGGGGGCACTGGACAAGATTGGCATTCATTACAGTTAGTCGGACCCTATTCTTGCATTGTCGTAGTAGGCTGCCTGTTCGAATGATAGGCCACTAACGGGGACATCGTTTATTGCAGGGACAACGTCACCCGACCGGAGACGGCCATCTTGGTATATTAGACCTGGGGGAAGAGGTGAGGTCAGTCAAGACTAGATCTGGTGAAGAGAGGATCAGGACCTGGTGATGGATATGTAATCAATAAACCTGGGTTTATATGTAGCGGGTCACTATACTAGGGTGATTCGCTGCACCATATACTGCCCGACCTGCGAAGCAGGGAGGGTGGTATATGGTATAAAACCCTACCAAAGGGAGGGGTTTATACTTTATATAAGCAAGGATTTATTGATTATAAGTTTTAGCGGCAAAAACATCCTTGCTTTTAATAGCGGGCGGGGTGTATCAGACAAATTTTCACCCGCTGACATCAGGGCCCACGACACCGGGGGGGCCAGGGGGGGCCGGGCCCCTCCTGGGATTTACGAAACATGGAAATTTTATTGAAATATTTCGTAGAGAATGTAAAAAATGCATGAAAATCAGTTTAAATTTCTTAATTTTTCGGGGGCTTCGCCCCCTTCAAGGCATATATATACAAGTTCTACGTGCCTCAAATGAGTGAAAATCGGTTAAAAAGTCTAAATTTTTACCCCTTGACCCCATTGGGAGCCTACGGCCTCCAAACCCCCTGCCGCTGCTCTTCCGGTGCTCCCTTCAAGACATACAGGTTCTACGTAAACAGAAAGAAGGTGGAGATGGACTTCTAAATGCCTAAAATGTTTGAAAATCGGATAAAACGTCTAAAATTTTTCCGGGGGCTTTGCCCCCTAGACCCCCACCAGGGGCTTCACCCCTGGACCCCATTGGGGGCCTGCGGCCCGCCCTCAAAACTACCCCCCTGGCCGTGTCTGGGCCCTGGCTCGGGGGTCGTCGTGCTCCTGCACCCCCTTACAAATTCAGCCAAACACCAAAAAAGTATACAACATAAAAACTGCGTTTCTGGCCGCGCTTGGGGGGGGGGGGGGGGGAACCCAAATGGCAACATGTGCGCTTGCCAGCGCAGTGACCCAATGCTTTGTAGAATAATGTTTTTTTTCTCTATTTTTGCCACCTAAGATCGTCCATTCAGATCCCAGTAGTCACCATTCCTTGCACCGCCACCCACCCCCCCCCCCGACGCACACCGCGCCTCTTGTACTGACCATCTTTTCTCTCTCTCACTCTCTCCCTCTCTCTCTCTCTATCTCTCTCTTCCTTCCCCTTCTCTCTCTCATACACATAGAACTTCTATATGAGTGGTAGCAAGCAGGGAGAAGGAGCTGTAGACACAAGCATACAGGCATCTCTCCTTCTCTATCTTATTCCTTTACTCTCTTATTCCTTTCTCTTACTCCTTACTCCTTCTCTATCTCTTATTCCTTTACTCCTCTCGCTTTCTTTCCCAATTAAACACAGGACTGTCGAGACCAATCTAATCTTTTTTGACACCCACACCACCAGAAACATAGCCTATTTACAGCAAGAATGAGACGAAGAGACCCCCCCAGCCGTCAGCGCCCCTTAGTAGTAGGGGCGGTAAGCCAGACAAGATAGTCAACATGCCATGTCTAAGATGGTCTAAGATGTTTAGAAGTCTGATACTTTCTCTCATTTAAAATCATTACACCATATATGGTAGTGTAACATGTGTGTGTGTAACATGTGTGTGTAACATGTGTGCGTAACATGAGTTATGTGTGAGGTTGCATCAAACGACCCATGAATCATGATTTCTAAACTGTTTGATCAGGAAGCCTATTTTTTTTGCATTAGCGATCATTAGTCATTACATAACTATTAACTTTGCTGTTTGAGTCAAGTGTCACCAGTGTCACCATCAAAAAAGGGATTTAAGAAGGGATGCTAGTGTGTGTGTAACATTCATCTAATATAGTGCATGAGAAATAATGGCTCAGGTAGAATTGTACGTGGGCAGCAGCGTTTCATTAATTACTACACGCACACTTCCAGATACTACGTTGCTTTCAATAATTTACCTTCCTATAAATTTGTCGACTGTCGGAATTTTATTTCTACCTCTCTCTCTCTTTCTCTAAAAAGAGAGCATAGTTCTCGCTACCTCTCTCTCTGACACTGTGACGCTCTGCAGTATATCTCTCTCTGTTGTCCACTTAGCTCCAGGAAGTACACAGAGACAGACTCGCTCCAGACACCAACAAGAAGAATACATTGGGTCTGTAGATCAAATGTAGCTACACGATCAAAGAGGGAAAAATAAAATTTATGTTTTGCTGATGATAATTACCAAAATGTAATTAATCATTACCAACTTACCAAAATATTCCTTGATTGTTTCAGCACTAGTCCGGTACTTACTTGGTTACTATAGCAACTGCCTTGGTTACCATAGCAACTAATGGTACTTACCAAAATATTCCTTGATTGTTTCAGCACTAGTTCGGTACTTACTTGGTTACCATGGCAACTGCCTTGGTACTAATGGTACTTACCAAAATATTCCTTGATTGTTTCAGCACTAGTCCGGTACTTACTTGGTTACCATAGCAACTACCTTGGTTACCATAGCAACTAATGGTACTTACCAAAATATTCCTTGATTGTTTCAGCACTAGTTCGGTAGTTGAGCATCCTCACTATGATCTTTCGGCAGTCGGCGCCTTCCGATTCAAAGTAGGGGTCATCTGAGCTTGTAGATGCCATGCTAATAACAGAGGGGTGTTATAAATAACAGGGTAACTAATCGGGTAACTAACAGGGTGAGACAGGTAGTAGGGTCACGGGGTTTATATAGAATTCAGGTTGACCGCCAGCAATTAGGGATTATTTCGGATTGAGTATAGATCATGTGACGTGGGTCGTGGGCCGTGAATTATGCAGAAGACCGAAGAGGACAAACTCAAAAGAGTAAAAACAAAATACTTGGTCAAATGAGGAAAGTGGAAGGGAGAGAGGGAAAGGGAGAAAGAAAGAGAGAGAGAGAGAGAGAGAGAGAGAGAGAGAGAGGAGAGAGGAGAGTGAGAGATGAGAGAGAAGACTCTAGAGAGAGGGAGAGAGGAGAGAGAGACGAGAGAGAGAGAACGAGAGAGAGAGAGAAGAGAGAGAGGAAGAGAGGAGAGAGAGAGAGAGAGAGAGAGAGAGAGAGAGAGAGAGAGAGAGAGAGATAGAAAGAGATAAATGAAAGGGCCCCAGTGTTGACAGAGCTAGAATTATTCCTCCAGAATTCTATTTCCTAGCTCCCTGCTGTTCTAAAGCTGGTTAGACCCCTTCTCTCTGTGCGGTGTGCACAAACTGCTGCAAACTCTGCAAAATATCCTAAGATACTCTCCTATAACTCCCTGATAATGATTATATCCCTGCAGGGATCATCCTGCTGCTGCAGAGGAACCCATATAAAGTCTGCAATGTATCGCCCGAGAACTGAGCTGCCGTTGGGCGAGCAGAGAGCACCCGCGTGTGACAAAGAAAGAGAGAAAGATAGAGGAGAGAGAGAGAGAGAGATGCAAAAAGCTAGAGAGAAGAACAGAGAAACATGTCATACAAAGAAATGCGTAGAAAGTGTTATTTAGAGAACGGGCATAAAAATGAAACTGGAAGATAGGAATGGAGAGAGAGAGAGAGAGATGGAGAGAGAGAGATGGAGAGAGAGAGATGGAGGGAGATAGAGAGAGAGAAAGAGGCCCGGTAGCTTCTTGATACCTCTCCTCGTGTAAAGGAAACCCCATCTTGGGTGTGGCTATTTCTGTGTGTGTTAGTAGTACACGTCTACCATAATCCGTCAGAGGAATAATCTGAGACCCATTTTGGAGGTAAGTAGGAAGATGGGAATTGAGAGGGCAAGGAGGAGGCTGTTTACGTGGTGAAACAGGGTCGACCAAGGCAAACGGCTGGCCGCCTGGAGGGTATCATCATCATGAGGGGGAGGGGGCTGAAGGGGTGTTGTTACTGCCACTGTATAACATGGTTATACAGTGGCAAGGAATAAGGCTGGGACGGCTGGGACGGCTGGAATTAATTGAACATTTTAGGGATGCAGTAACAAGTGCCATCTGTTAGGCCATATAAAGAGTTTGAGAGGGTCGAAATAACTATCTCTCTCTCTAACGAGGGGGGAGTAACACAATAAATAACACTGGTCAATTGTAAAAGATAAATGCGTTATAGAATTAAGTTGGTTAAATTTAAAACATTAATAACTTAGTTTTACTCTGTCAGCTCTAGTACAAATACACGCAAAATAAAATGTCTGCCCTCTACACACAACCCTCTATATTTTTGTCTTTTCGCCACTTGGATCTGCGGTTTTGGAACCAGTTCTTCACCTGCTCCTCATGTAAACTCAAATCACAGGCGACAACCTCCCTCTCCTTTGCATCCAAATACTTCTTGTCCTCAAAGATCTTCTCTAGTTCCACCACTTGACTATCTGTAAAGTGCGTTCGGGGCTTCCGAGGACGCTTCTTTTCAAATAACAGGGGCATGGCACCCGTGGAGTCGAATCGAGCATGTTTCACAACCCCAGAGTCTAGCAGGAAGTCTATTCGGTAGGGCAGGGTTTTCTGGGGATCACCATCAGGTGGGGGTGGTAAATGGCAGATCTTCTTCTCATTCTCTTCATCAGATGTAGAGCGAGGGGCGGGACGGGGCCGCTTTTCAGCACGGGTTGAGGTTGGAGGAAGGACGACAACACTAGGCTGTACTGCAGGAGCAACTGGAGTGAAATCAGGATCTCTGGGGGTCACTAAATTAACCCTGGCCGGTAGTTCATCTTCATAGATCGGATCAAGAACAACGACACGAGGTGCAGTGTCAATACTCTGGAAGTGTTTGCATTGTTTGAACTCACTGACTCCCTCTCTTGTACACTCCTCACAGACAGATCTGTAGTTGCATTTTGGAGAGTGTTGCCAGTGGGCCATGACCTCCTCAGGGGTCGGGAAGACAAACCCACACCGGGCACACACACAAGAGTTGTAGGGGAAGAGCTGGGGCGAGCTGTCGACCGGAGACACACTCAACATCTTCATGTAAGGACCAGTGGAACCATTTTTGGGATTCTCTTTGGAGTGATTGTTATTCACTTTCGTCACCTGGGAAGAAAGGTGTTAACGAACAAGTGATTAGCGAATGTGAGTAAGTGAAATCTTAACTCACCTGAAATTCGTAGGCTGAATTTAGCTTTTCTTCTGAGTTTGGATGATCATTTTGTTCAGCCATTACATTCTACGAAGCGATCAAATAAGTTTTTAATAAGTTTTAGTTTGAGATATGGATCATGGGAGTTGGGCCGGACAGGAGGGACTGGCGAAGCTTCAAGCTTGACTTTGTTAAACAAAGTTTGTTTTGCAAAAAGACAAAAACGTTTCGCAAAAAACGGGTTCAGAAATTTTAAAATCTGAGCTCCAATATTTTAGTACGGTGCCGCGCCGCGCATTATGTAATGCGCTTGATTTGATTTAAATGACGCTGCATTAATGCGCGGCGTAAGACTTCGAAATTATGAACTTTTTTTTCGAACTTTTCGCTTGGTTTTGCGATTTCCAAATGAGGCCCCTCGGAAATGTTCAAGTCATGCACAATCAAGTCACGCCCACCAATCACAGCTCAGAACGCGCAGAGTGCTTCGCGCGTTCTGCGCTGTGATTGGTGGGCGTGACTTGATTGTGCATGACTTGAACATTTCCGAGGGGCCTCATTTCGACAGTTCAGTTTCCGAGGGAAAACGTTAAAATCTGGGTGCCTTTCATTGCTAACAATTCGTAGTTTTGGCGCGCGCGACGGGTTAGGGCTATCCGTTAGGGTCTGGTTAGGGTTTGGTTTGGGGTTATCGGTTAGCGCTATCGATTCTTTAACTGATACCGTTTAGTTTACTCAAATCGGCCATGTGGTTCCATGGCTATAGCCGTTTGAAAAAAGTCGGTCTAAATATACTCTTTTGGTAGCGCGCACCTGTAAACAGGCTGCAAGGCACCCAGATTATAATCGCGCCCGTTTCCGAGCGGCCAGGAAGATCTGTGACAGGCACAAGGAGTGTTACGCTGAAACCTCAAACCATGTCCTTCATTCATGAAAAGACACGATTCACACCAGCTGTTTTCTCTACCTCTGGAATCATGGGCGATGAGGCTGATAAACTTTACAAACAAATTGCCCACCTACTCTCAAAAAAGACCAAACAGTCCTACCCCGATTGCATCCGGTATATCAGACAGAGACTATCTTTCTGCCTGTTAAAAACTCTTATCATTAGTCTCCGGGGTCATCGTGGCCAGAGCCCGAAGAGTTTTAGTGATCGCAATGATATTAACATTTTATACATGATTAAAAACAATAACCAGAATTAATTTATTATACCCAATTTATGTACAGATAAGATTGATTTCTATATCCATTTTACTAATTGAACCGGTACCCCGGCTTTCGCAAGCTTATTGAGATCAATACTTGTTGCGCTTAGGGGCACCAAGGTCCAAGAGAGTAGAGACGTGTGATCCCAGCCAGAGTGGAAGACGTTGACTTTCAAGATACGTGAGCAGAGAGAGGGGGTATGAGTGTATGAGGGTGTGTTGGTTATTTATTGCTTAATTGAATGTTTTGGTTCAGTTTCCGTCGTCCTATGGTACACCCGCACAGTCGTGTTCCTCTCATTTTCTCACGTTTCCGTCGCACGTGCCCTCTCGATTGTTGCGATCGTTCCTAACACTTTCACATTTCTTTAGGATGTCGGTTAGCTTTGCGGAGCTACTGCAGAGTGCTGAACAGCTCAATGCGGACACTGCCAGCTCTACTTCACTACCCCGAGTTCACCGGAATCTCGGACAGATCGCTGAGGCTGGGGAGCGGTTATGGATGAAAACTGCTGCCATGGCAACGGACGATAGTGCTGATGTAAAGGCATCCATTCTTCTCGGTTCCCGGGGGTTCGATGTTCCTTCCATGGCACAAAAGATGGAAACTTTGAAGACAACGAGTATCGAACCATCAGAAAGTTCATCAGTAACCGATATCACTGGTTTCCTGAAAAGCGAGAGAGAGCAAGCCCTTCTCAGTGCGATTATTGAGAGTAAGAGTAGCACTATAAAGAGTGCTACCCAGCGACACAGTCAGGCCCTCCAAATGCAGTGGGAAGCTGAGAAGGAGCGAGTTCTATCTGCTCTCCTAGGGTCCACTAAAACAGAGGTACATGTACCACTGGATCTCCAACCTCTCTCAGTTAACTCTTCCTTCTGGGGGAAAGATGCTGCGATGGGCCAGGATGAGGTTTCATATTCTGAGGTTATTAGTAGGAGGAACGAGGCGGTTATTAGCTGGTCGACGGTACCCTCTAATCGATGAGTTTATCCACACAATTCAACAGTTTGGGGAGAGCAAGGCGGTGCTGGATTGTTGGGAATTGGTTGAGGTCCTCGTTAACAGTGTCTCATTCGACGACCCTGCTCTTCGCTTCAAACCCACAAACACAATGGATCTTCTCAGGAAGTCTGTAGAATATCTGGAGCGTGGATTTGTTCAGTTCGTCCAGACTACTATCTGTGGTCAGTTGGAGGTAGCAGAACTAGGTGGGGTGCCTGGTGTAATGGAGTTAGCGAGCAGTTACCTCTCAGTTCGCAGTCAGGAGGTTTCAGTATGGGGTTTAGTGTTCGTCTGTCTGAGATGTGGGTCTCCTGCTGCTGCTCTGAAAGTTCTACAAGATGACGGATACGAGGGTGAAATCGAGACTATTTTAGAGAACTGGGCGAACCTCTCTCAACCCACTGCTGCGCGAGATAAGGTCCGGCAGTTGTACTATGGTGGTGTTAACGGGTGTGGAGACCCCTATAAGAGGCTGGTATTTAGCATCCTGGGTGGGTGTGATATTGAGAGGAGACATGGTGATATCCTGTCAACTGTCCAGGATTACATCTGGTTGAAACTCGTGCACGTGCTGACTTGTCATGGTGCGGGGCGAGATTTCAGGTCGAACAAGGACAAGGTAACACTATCTGAGGTGCAGGAGCATGTACTAAAAGAGTATGGTGAGAACCACTTTAGCTCTCTAAACAGCCCCTACCTGTACGCTCTTGTTCTCCTGTTGACGGGACTCTACGAGAGTGCTATAGAGGTATTGTACAGAGGTGAAGAGAGTAGAGCTAACGCCATCCATCTAGCTCTTACTCTCCACTCTCACGGTCTCCTAAACATCTCCCTCTCACCACACCTCCCTATTCTGAGTGAGAGTGATGAAGACCCCACACCACACCGCCGTCTCAATCTGTGCCGGATTGTTATTGGCTACACTCGCAAGTTCGCCTGTTCCAGTCCTACCAGTGCCCTCAATTACTACTACCTTCTACACGGTATACAGAACGAGGAAGGGGAGGACATGTTCGCAGTGTGTATTGCAGACCTAATCCAAGAGAGCAAGGAGTATAGAACCCTACTGGGGTACCTGGATACTACAGGGAGGAAGACTAAGGGGGCCATTGATAGGTTTAATGTGAACCATTCTCTTATTATCTGTACCGTGGCTGAGGCTGCTGAGAAGAGGGGGTGTTGGGAGGAAGCTGTCACACTATACGAGCTAGCTTCTAATTATGAGAAAGTTTTGGAGATATTGATTGAAGAGCTATCTAGACGGTTCATGAGTAACGATAAAGGACACGAGCATGTTCACCAGATAGCATGTGATGTGGAGAAGAGAGCACATCACGTCTCCCTCCGTAAACAGTTCCTACTCCTGCTGGATCTCTACCAGTTCCATAATCTTTACCACGCAGGAAAGTTAGAGGAGGCCCTAGATGTGATAACTAAACTACAACTAGTACCCCTCTCTCAAGATGCGATCAGTCACCGGATTCAAGGATTCAAATCATTTAGCGACGAACTGAGGAGGTGTGTTCCTGATATATTGATCATGGTGATGTCCATCCTAAACAAGATGTACCGTGGTGCTAGCCAGAACTCGACTAGTTTCTATGGGGGCCAGAACAAACAGGCTCAACAGATCCGAGACCAGGCTAAGGTAGTGATGAGATTCGCTGGGATGTTGCCCTACAGCATGCCAGGTGATACACACGCACAGCTTTCCTTACTAGACGCCCCAATGAGGTACTGAATCACGTGACACAATGAGGTACTGAATCACGTGACACAATGAGGTACTGAATCACGTGACTGTGATGTCATCAAGGCGCCCAATGACACGTGACGTCACCACGTGTCACCACTGAGAGATATATTTGACATGCAACGGTTTTCTTTTTACTCGTCCCACACTCTCTATTCTGCTGTGTTCTGGACAATCTTCAACAACGCTCTCCCGGTTTTACAAATGACACTTTTTTAACTCTCTCTATCCCCGTGTTGCTGTTGTTGTACCGTTGCGGCATCTTCTTAAAGATTTAAATATTTTTGTTTCATTATTGGAAATTTAAGATTAAACTTTTGTGTTTGTTCTCATCTCCCTATCCTCAACACCTGTCCCCTTATTGTATACCTGGTACCTAGCAAATCCTGCAATTGATTCCCCCTAACACTATATCCCTGTCCCCTATTTGATATTATTGCACCATTCAGTATCTCACCTCTCTCCTCTCTTTGTAGTGTACCCCCAGCAGTACCTCACCTCTCTCCTCTATATTTGTAGTGTACCCCCAGCAGTACCTCACCTCTCTCCTCTCTATTTGTAGTGTAACCCATTCAGTATCTCACCTCTTCCCCCTCTCTATTTGTAGTGTACCCCATTCAGTATCTGATATCTCTCCCCTCTCTATTTGTAGTGTACCCCCAGCAGTATCTCACCTCTCTCCTCTCTATTTGTAGTGTACCCCCAGCAGTATCTCACCTCTTCCCCCTCTCTATCCTCTAGTGTACCCCAAGTACCAGAATCATGGCACATCACACACAGCAAGCAGCACAACAGGAAATGATGAACAGGATGGTAGCTGGAGCCGTCGAGGCGATGGAGGCTACTGTTGACAAGGTCAGTACCCCAAATATATGGGCATTATATGACGTCATTAGCTGATTGAAGATGACTCCCTTCATTATCAATTGAAGAATAGAAGAACCAGAAACTGATATCTCACTATCTCCCCCTCTCACTGTATCCTTATCTCCCCCTCCCTATCCCCCACGTCTCACTATCTCCCCCCCCTCCCACATCTCACTACCACCCCCTCCCGTCCCCTCTCACTATCTCCCCTTTCACTCTTTCTCTCCATCTCTCACTATCTCTTCCCTCCCAGGAACTGGAGAAATATGAGAAAATGGACGAGGATGACCTGGAAGCTATCAGGGAAAAACGACTCAAACAAATGCAGAAATTACAGGTTAGATATCCCCGATTTCCTCAAACATGGGTCCAATTAAATACCATATCCAACATGTATAATAATACGTCTTTGTTTGACACAGAACTACAAACATCCACCTTATATCTTGATTCCTTGCCCTGATAAATGATAATCACCACACAACCCCCCCCCCCCCCCTAAATGATAATCACCACACAACACCCCCCCTCTACTTGCAGGAGAAGAAGCAGGAGTATAAGAACCTTGGACACGGAACCTACGACACTATCACAAATGAGAAGGAATTCTTTGAAATCAGCAAGAAAAGTGATCGGGTCGTGTGTGCCTTCTACATTGACACATCATTCCGGTAATAATAGCCGGGAAACTAATTAATTTTAGAGGGGTATTGGGATTACATTCAATTGGTTTTAGGGCCGTTTAGGGGGGATTATTGGTTATTGGAATCTGATTTCTGAATCTAACTTTAATAAGGGGATTTTAGTAAAAAAAGGGCCAAGTTTTCAGCAAAATTTTTAACAAGCTAATTTTTTCACCAATAGGTCCGGATAGGTGTCTAGTATCACCAAAAAAAAGTACACGATAATCGGAAGTGCGCACGCGCGCTGAGCGCGCAAGAAGTAAACACATGTAAATACATGTATTTCTAGCCTGGCACGAAAACCCAAAAACCATCTTAGGAGACGAGTAGAGAAAAAATCAAGGGCACTAGATTGTGTAGCGTCCTCGCATTAGTGGGGGTAGGTGCTGGAATTAAGTCTCTATCTCATCTGGTTAATTAGATAATTGGATAAATAGATATGCGCATAACCGTATTTTGGCTATATGGCTATAGCCACTTAGGAATGGTTTAGAGACTTTTCATTGGTGCCATTTTGTTCAGAAAAAAATTTCAATCTAAGAGTTGTGGAAAAATTTAGAGCCTATCTCTTACCGTTTTGGCGTTATTTGCGG
This sequence comes from Hormiphora californensis, assembly GCA_020137815.1. Taxonomy (NCBI): domain Eukaryota; kingdom Metazoa; phylum Ctenophora; class Tentaculata; order Cydippida; family Pleurobrachiidae; genus Hormiphora; species Hormiphora californensis. The sequence continues at coordinate 5,117,152 of CM035356.1, forward strand.
TCAAAGTATGCCAAATCAGCCGAAAATGCCAAAAAATTAGTTAATTGGCCTTCTTTGACCGCAAATTACGCCAAAACGGTAAGAGATAGGCTCTAAATTTTTCCACAACTCTTAGATTGAATTTTTTTTCTGAACAAAATGGCACCAATGAAAAGTCTCTAAACCATTCCTAAGTGGCTATAGCCATATAGCCAAAATACGGTTATGCGCATATCTATTTATCCAATTATCTAATTAACCAGATGAGATAGAGACTTAATTCCAGCACCTACCCCCACTAATGCGAGGACGCTACACAATCTAGTGCCCTTGATTTTTTCTCTACTCGTCTCCTAAGATGGTTTTTGGGTTTTCGTGCCAGGCTAGAAATACATGTATTTACATGTGTTTACTTCTTGCGCGCTCAGCGCGCGTGCGCACTTCCGATTATCGTGTACTTTTTTTTGGTGATACTAGACACCTATCCGGACCTATTGGTGAAGAAATTAGCTTGTTAAAAATTTTGCTGAAAAAATATACTAAAATTCCCTAACTACTTGTTGTCCCTACCATTTGGTTACAATCCCTCCCTCACTCAGATGCAAGATTGTAGATAAGCATATGACTGACCTGTGTCTCAAGCATTTTGAGGCCCGGTTCATCAGGCTCAATGCCGAGAAGGCTCCCTTCCTGGCTGAGAGGCTGAAGATTAAGGTTATGCCTACCATTCTCCTGGTCAAGGATTCTAACGTTATCGACAGGTAATTGAAACGTTAATACGACAACCAAGTTGGTTGGTTGGTTGGTTGGTTAGAGCGGTTGGTACTGTTTGGAGCCATATTTAGAGGCTCTCAGGTTGACCATGAGAGGCTTCCCAGTTTTGGGATTTGCCACCGCTGGGGGGGTTAGAAGTGCACGTGGGTGAATTTTGCAGTACATTGCTGCACGCATTTGGGTGAAGGACTTGAGTACCACCGAGAGGTCGAGTTGCCATGGGGCGTCTCGGTGGGTTTGTGGTGAAGAGTATTTGACCGGGGTCCCCCGTGAGGGTGATGAGGGGGGTGGGGGCACCCGGTTACTTTCTTCACTTCCTTCCCCATTGGGTCATCTCTCAGTTTGTTTCCCCTAGTTTGTTCGTCTCTTTTATGAATTCTTTGAAAATTTTTACTGTACCGCTCCAACTGTTGCGAATTGCTGTGATGTGGTCTGTGTAGCTGGCGCCTTCGAAGATTGAGTGTCTTTTCATCTGCATTACTGGGCATCTAGTGATTATGTGATTTACAGTTTCGTCCTCCTCCTCGCATAGTCGGCATAAGTTTGTATTTGACTTTCCTATCTTGTGTAGATAGTGGTTTGTCGGTGCATGACCCGTGATCAGCTGTGTTATTATGCTTCTGCTTGCCCTTTGGTGAATTTTGGTTGTGTTTGGCTCCTGTTTTTTGTATTCGTAAATTTGGTAATTTCCATCTGCTCCTATGAATGATTTTTCTTTGTTTGCATACATCCTCTTCGTGTATTTTCCTCCATTGTTTTCGAATAGCTGTATCCCGGTGCCCGAATTTTCAAAATTTTAGATAAATACGATTTTCAAAAGTCAAATATGCTGCCAACTTTGTCCCAAAAATCGACGATTTTGCTGCCTAGTAAAATAAATGTCTAGAAAGTTTTTAGAAATCATTTATAAATCATTTGTAAAGTTTGAAAAAATTTAAAAGAATTCTCCCACCCGGGCCCGGTCGGGATTCGAACTCGTGCTGCCGGCAGCACGGATCTATCTTAATTAAGCTAAATACGTGCTGCCTCATGCTGCCTTCCATATCATGCTAAGTTTTACCGTTTTTCCCCGTTTATCGGTTTAGGCACTTGTTTATCGATACTGTGGATGTCCCTGCACCGAATATTACCAAATTGGATGGGTAGAAGGGCGGAAATAGCCAAAAAATCGGTAAATAATGGTACCCGAGGCAGCAGAAGGATTAAGAAAATTTGTGACGTTCAATTTGTTTATTTCCTTCATATTCGTGTTTGGAATACTTCTTCGAATATAATAGCCGGAAAAGTAAAACTGATATTGCATAAAATGAGACTAAATTTTCTATGTAAATATGGGGTAAATTTGTGCTGCCTGTGCTGCCTCCACTCTGACGCGTGAGGCCCGGGTTCGATTCCCGGCCGATCCCGGGTGGGACACTTTTTAAAAACTTTTTAAATGATTTATAGAGATTAAGCCCTGGCCCCCAGTACATTTATTACTGCCGATAGCGATATTTATTGAACTGCTGACTACTAGGCAGCTTGTCCAATATGCTGCCTCGCCTTTAATTTGCTGCCAAATTAAGGGCATTACTCTCTTGGGTATTTGCAATATCTGGGCACCGGGAGCTGTATAGTGGTTTTTTTGGCCTTTTGCTTGAGTATTTTAGTTATATGACTCATTGGTGTTGGACATGTTCTCAACACTCCTAATTTTGTACCATTTTTCGCTAATTCGTCTGCTATTTCATTTCCTTCATGGCCTTTGTGTGCCTTTGTCCATCTTATTCTTACTTTGTTGTTTATGGCTAGGGTGTTTAGGTTTTCAGTGCACTCCATCACTGTCTTGTGCCTTACTATCGTTTTGGTTAGTGCTTTTATTGCCGCTTGACTATCCACCCATATGTTTATTTTCTCTCCCCTTTGGTCTTCTTCTAACAATATTTTAGCCGCTTCTGTTATGGCAACTACTTCTGCTTGGAATACTGTTGCTGTGTCTGGGAGTTTGAAGCATTTTCTGCCGATCTCTATTCCATTCTTTTCTATGTATACTCCACTTCCCGTCTCTCCGTCCTCATTCTTTGATCCGTCTGTGTAGCATTGTACTGGTTCGCTTCTACCCGTTTCATCTTCAACTACTTTTGTATATCCTAGCGAATTTTCAGGGACCGTATTGGTGAACGCAGTGTCCAGGTTTAGTGTCGGTGGTGCCGTGTCTATTTGTTGGTTGCCTATACACTGTAGTATATTTGCGGCTATGTTTGTGTGTCCTTTGTAATTGGGTATTTCTCTGGTCCATTGTCCTTCGTTTTTCAGTTTTGTTATGGTTTTCGCAGCAACCATTTTCAGGTGTTCTACTATATCGATGGTGTCCGTGAGAATGTTTAGATCTGCCGTCGCTGTTGTGGTTAGTGCTCCAGTTACCATTTTTAGTGCCTTCCCTTGTATGCTTCTCAGTTCGTTTGCTGTCTTTTTGGAGTTCAATGCGGCATTAGTTATTTCTATGCCGTATTCTAGATTAGGTCTAACTACCGCGGTGTAGATCCATTCTGCTATTTTGGGTGTAATGCCCCATTGCTTCCCTACTGCTGTTCTGGTCCTCCCGAGTACTTGTTTGGCCTTCCTGGCTGCATTTTCGAATTGCGCCTTGAAGTTAAGCTTTTTGTCCAGTATTATCCCTAGCAACCTGGCTTGGGGGCTCGCTTTAATTCTTGTCTCTTCTATTGTTATACTTGGGTTTGGGGCTTTCCTTCTCCTTGTAAAGAGGACTAGTACTGTTTTGCTTGCACTTAGCTTTAGTCCTTGTGATTTGCACCATTCGTTTATGTACGTTGCCGTTTTTTGCATCCTTTGTTTCATTATCTTGATATCATTTCAAGTTGGTACTACAGTTGTTGCTGTGTTCCGTAGGACCGTTTATTTTATTTCAAATCATCATTTTCTTGAAAAAACCACCGAGGGACAATATCTATGGGACAACCTAATATTTTCCTTTATCTCTCCCAGGGGTTTATCCAGTTTAAAACACCCCCCCCCCCATTTTAAAACCGTTATTTTCAGGATAACTGGTTTTGATGATCTGGGTAACACTGATAACTTCCCTACCTCCCTATTGGAATGGAGAATCGCACAAAACAAAGTCATCAACTACTCAGGTACAGTACTTAACTGTCTTGAGGCTACACTTAGTTAGTTATTATATAGAACTCCCTCTGTATATTAGTACACGGAATCCTTTCTTCTGCGTGTGCAGTAGTTCCGGGGGGGGGGGGGGGTTCAGAGTTACCAATTTATCTAGATCCGGTCTGCCCTAATTTGTACACTACTCTCTCTCTTGGAACCAGCTATTCCCCAACCACCCCTAATAACATGCTATATCTATCTCAGGAGACCTGACAAGGCCACCAGTTGATGAGGTAAAAGAGAAAAAGAAGGTTGTAATTCAGAGGAATTTGAGACAGGAGGAACATTCTAGCGACAGCGAGTTAGACGACTAACAACACCCCGCCCTATTTCACTACTACTTTTTTATTTGATCTGCTTGCCCCTCTCTGTACAGTACTATTGAGATATATCTGTGTGTATGTGTATGTATTTTTTCACGGTGCTTGCTTTTTTCCCAAAAACTCCAAAATATCGCCTATTGATTCTCATTGTGTGTAGCAACGGTAATTGGGGCTGGAGGGCGCGCAGTAGAAACAACAAACAAAGTGGGTGTTGTCAGCACAGTGTACCGCCGAGCCGCGCACTACGAGTGTAGTATTGGAGATGGGTCAGGTGTGAAATGTGTGTAGAATGTATATCGGACATATACATTGGTATACATTTGGTTCCTAGAGGTGACATTTAGGTATCTTGATGTTAGGGAAAGTGCAGGACTTCGTTTGCCCTTCCTCATTCAATGGTCTCTATTTTGAAACGCGGACACTATTTCTGTTCAGCTTCCCATTTCCATCGCTTGCTTGTCACACTCACCACACCTAGCAACACATTCAGCGCTGGAAAGTGCCGTCTCTCTCACTGCACACTGCACAGCTCTGCGCTTGCACGTACGTTCCTGCCGCGCGCACTAAAAATTCGTGGGTTGAGTAGTCACACGAAGCCCTTTCAATAGCGCGCGCGCACTAGCAATAAGCAGACCCACCCGTGTTAACATATGGAGGGGGTCTACTTGCTGACTTGGGTGAGAGAAACGGCACATTCCAGCGAAGTAATAGTAAAAACACGATTTATTTTGGGGTAAAAATTAAGTAAAAGTCCATCTAATTCTTCCTTCTAAATGAGCATCCAAGGGTAATTCGGGCTTTGCCTCCGGTGCTCTGGCAAAGGATAGTGTTGCATGCGCTGCATAGGACGACAGTCTGGGCGTGGGAGAAAACAGTCGTGATCTGAAAAAGAAATCGGGTTAGGGAGAGAATGGGAGAGTTAGGGAGAGAGAAAGATACAATGTGGGAGAGAAAAAGGGGAGAGAGAAAGAGATATCTATTTTCATTTTCCCCCTTCCATGAGGATACTGCGTGTATCAATTTGACTTTGTACATCTTGTGTTTTACAAGAGTTAAGGGGGACATGAACATGTGTGTATGTGTACATTGAAAGTCGTGGGGACGGGGTGAATGAGAACACATTGCATTATTACTGGAAATAGGAATTTGAGGCAGATTTGAGTTGTATTTCATTGAGAAAAAAAGTGGATAAATAATGTATCAACAGTGTATAGGACCGTGTATAATGTATATATAGAGACAGTGCATCTAATCAGACAAGTCCATCTTTATCATGTTCCGTTCTAACTCTTCAGCATTTGGGGGGGGGGGGGGGGAAGGGACAAGGGCGTCATGGAGTTAGGACTAGAGGTATACCAACAATTGCCCTTTTACATTACCGGTTACTCACAAATTGTATATGGTCGTGTTTCATATTGATTGGTCGTTAAAAATTTTCAAAAATGAGCAAATGTTACGTTTACTCAAAAATGCGGCACTTAATCTAGTAAAAATCAGTTGATATTCCAACCATAGTAGTAAAAGTGTCTTTTGATCACTTTTATGTACTTTTAATTGAATTTACTCATAAATTGCGGCTCTGGGGACCAACTTTGCTAAAGCTGGCACCAATCAAACAGAGTAAAAAATATTGTCACAATTTTCTGTGTAAAATACAGAAAAATGATACATATTTCTTATCCATAGCTAGGAGTAAGCAAATTACTCATATTGTGCGGTGTAAAAGGTGGTTGAATTGATGGAATTTTTGGAATTGCATTTAACACCCCTCTTTGGTTCCGATTTATGAGTAAAGTGATACTAAAATGTTGCAAATAAAGTGAACAACCATATTAGCTAAAGAAAACTACAAAATTTTACTCAAATTGTGCGGTGCGGCTAAGAATAGCACAAAACTTTAACCTGCTATAGCACCGCACTAAATGAGTAAACAGATCTGAAAGTGGTTGGATACAGTTCATATGGCCAATATCTAATGTATCTACCATGTTTTCAATCTGTTTACTCAAAAATTGCGGCTCTATTGACTGTCGGTTTAAATCAACCATATTTTCAGGTCTCGTACCGCACAATATGAGTAACTGAGAGTACCAGTTATCGCCTTATCATACTCATAATTGTTCAAAGGAGATATGTGCAAAAACTTAAACATCAATTTACTCATTTTACACCTTAGGAGTAAGATTTTCGGTAGAAAATAGCTGTGTGCCGCACAATATGAGTAAATTTTTCTCAAAACCTAGCTAATCATTTGACGAAAAATTATTTCTAATTATTCTTGAAATTTCAAAAGTTTAATCACAACTAGCAAACTATGAGAGCCCTGTGCCGTAACTTTGAACCGCACTGATGTTTTAGCCTATATCTCTGAAAGCCGTTGAATAAGAGTAACCGTTTCTTCACTAAAGTATAGTTCAAAGTATTATGCACTTATTGCAGTATATGAGTAACCAGCCAAGCCTTTTGGTTGATTCGCAATTCTCTTCTGAAAATGTTTGGTCAAACGACCAATCAATATGAAACACGACCATATACAGGTTTTTAACTGTGAAAAGCTATTTAGTAGAGTCGATAACTACATCGACCTCTCCCAATTGTTCCAAATTTTGTCACATCTGTTTGGAGCCTCGACACGATCTCTAAACAGGTGTTACTTTTTCACAAACTGTTTTCATCTTGGTGTAATCAGCATTTGAAATGTTGCTAATCATAACAAAAACCTGACTAAATTTTTTCAACTTGGGGTAAAACCATGGGTGTCAAAAGTTAGCTCTAGGTCCCCTGAGTAACCATCCGGAGACTCTAAGAGATATTTCAAGCCGTTCTCCCGTAATCATTAATCCCGGTGGTGAAAAAAATACAATGCGGACGTACGTGAGCGCTGACAGGCTGTTTACATGTTATTGTATGTCTCTCACTCTCTCTGGAAAAACCGCACGTGCGGTTGCGCCGCGCGAGATAACTCTTTCTCAAGGGGGAGAAAAGAGAGAGACGCACATTAACGTTATACATTAAAGTTGAGGTTGTAGGCAATTGCACGTACGTCCATACTCAAATATGTGCTCTACCGGGATTAATGATTACAGGAGAACGGCTTGAAATATCTCTTGGAGTCTCCGGATGGTTACTCAGGAGACCTAGAGCTAACTTTTGACACCCATGGTTTTACCCCAAGTTGAAAAAATTTAGTCAGGTTTTTGTTATGATTAGCATCATTTCAACTGCTGATTACACCAAGATGAAAACAGTTTGTGAAAAAGTAGCACCTGTTTAGAGGTCGTGTCGAGGCTCCAAACAGATGTTACAAAAACTGGAACAATTGGGAGAGGTCGATGTAGTTATCGACTCTACTAATTAGAGGGCCTTTATTGTTTATAGGTAAGGACATGTATTTTCAATATCTCCAGATTATAGGGAATTCTCTGGCCCCACACGGGAAGTGATGGGGACGAAACCCGCAAAATACTGGATGTGACAGGGACAGTATTTAGGTAAGGGTTTAGTGAAAAGTTAGAAACTTTTTCACTGATTATGCGGCTAATAAATCCTTATTCTTGGTTAGCGCTTAGATTTAATTCTATGAAGAAGATGTGTATAATACCGTCAGTCTCCTTATTCATTACTAAGGTGGGGGTTATTACTACTGTATTGACGAGTTTAAACACCGATATAATATTCCCACATGGGCTGACAAAGGAGACAATGTCACGTGGGTATTAGATCACACTTGTTGTGCATAGGACACCATTTTACAAGATACCACTTTACGATTAGGTCATCTTACTACCATCTTACTACCTTGGCAGCCAATTAGGGATATTTTAAATTAGTACACGATGATCTAGGAGGACCTGTGTATTAGATCATCAAGTATTCGCAAATCAGAGATTCATGTAATGTGGAGAGAGTGAAAGCAGAAAGATAGCTAGAGAGAGGAAGAGAGAGAAAGATAGAAGGATAGAGAGAGAGAGAGCGTGAGAGAGAGATAGAGAGAAAGAAAGTGAGGTAGAAAAAGAGAGAGAAAGATAGAAGTATAGAGAGAGAGAGAGAGAGAGGAAGAAAGCGAGGTAGAGAGAGAGGTAGAGAGAGAGGTAGAGAGAGAGGTAGAGAGAGAGAGAGAGAGAGAGAGAGAGAGAGAGAGAGAGAGAGAGAGAGAGAGAGAGAGAGAGAGAGAGAGAGAGAGAAAGAGAGATAGAGGTGCTGAGGATTTTGAAGTTTTAGGAGTTGCTTCAAAACCCGATTTTGAAAAAAACTCTCTCATACCCAAATTCCAAATGAGTCAGCTGGCAGAGAGAAACACCTCAATCATATTGCGTGTTTTATTGTCTATTGAGTTTGGATGATAGAGAGAGGAGAGAGGAGAGAGAAATAGTGAGAGATAGAGATAACAGATATTTAGAATAGCAGAAAGACATATATGAAACAAGCGTGGTTTATGAATTGTCTACCCGTGAAGTTAGACATATAGGTTGTTACTAGTAGACATATAGGTTGTTACTAGTAGACAAGTCGTACTGTATTCCTTCTCATACAAACTACCACGAGTCTCAACACAAGAAACAGTGAAAACTATGCCATTAAAATCAATGCCCTATAACATGTATAACTCACCTTGTAACATCCAGGGCACTTGACATCCATGAAGTAGGAGTTTGGGGACTGGACCAGCCTCTTGAGTTTGTGTGACCTCTTCTCACTCTCTGCACTGGGGTGCAGCAGGTCTGTTGTCAAGGGCATGACTATAACAAGGGGGGATTCTGTTAGTTTAATGTAGTGTCAAGGGCATGACTATAACAAGGGGACTTTCTGTTAGTTTAATGTAGTGTCATTCAAAACAGAAATAATCTATTAGTTCATGTTAAACTTGAGTTAAATAACGATATCATAAGGGTAACTGGAGTTATCTTTTTAAGAAAGTGGAAAAAGAGGTTTAAAATTATACTGATAACAATCAAATTATAAACACACTGTGGTAATAAATTAAACATACAATAAATTAATATCTATACTAGTTTACAAAGTTTACAAGTTTACAAAATTAAATTCGGCATACAATGCATAAAGACAAATATACCACGTTCTCAGCATGATGCTTCTACGTACAATGATGTGAATGATGCAGTGACCAACATACACTACCCAGGGGGGAGCAGTGTAACCAATGAGTTGTCGTTGGGACTCCTGTAGCCCCGAACTGGAGGGTGATCAGGTATACCATCCAGGAACTTGCCGAGAGAAACTTTGAGATCCTCTAGTGTTTCGCATATTCGAACTTCTTTCGGCATCCTATTGAAGAGCTTGACTGACCTCACTGAGAATGATCCTTCCCTGATGGTCTCAATTGAATCTTGGGCCGAAGTGTAAAGGTCCGGGTATTCAGCTAGGAGACCTCGCCGTGGATGAACCTTGAATGACTCGTACTACTAGAATAGAAAGGGGTAATTGTCTTCCCACGGTAACCCCGGAGGCTGACAATGAGAGTTTTGAGAAGACAGAAGGATAGCCTCTAGAGTTATCTAATTGGAAATACTTAATGTAATCCTATGTGAGGGTAGGGCAAGCCAACAACAATCTACACATACAAACGCTCAGACCTCATGTGTGTAAACACGGTAAAATGAGGTGATGAACAGCAAGCACGTTGATTTATTGCGAAATCGGGCCGTAATAGAATGGATTTTGTAATCGAACTTGTCTATACACTAATTGTGTATTATGTAATTTGAGCAAACATGTTTTTTGGATGAGAAAAAGAGAAGGAAGAATTTTTAAAGAAGGAAGTAGAAAGGTTTTATTAGGGACCAAAGTGTTGAAAAGGAGATGATGCAAAGGGCCTGTCGCTCACTCTCCGTCACAATTCATTGTGTGAGCACCAGAGAGCAACATATGAATGAGATAACGAACGTGAGCTACACTGAGACATGTGATCCCCCAAATCTCTGAAGGAGAGAAAGAATTACTCAACAGTAATGAGAGAAGTGATCCGACGACGATTTAAGGTTAGTCGTCAATGGAAAAGTTTGGGCCCTTTTAGCATAGTTAGAATATGATGGTGCAGTCCATAATTTAGAACAGCTGAAACCAAACTTCCTCATTGATTAAGCGGCTAATAACCAAATCAACCCATCCATGGTACCAGGTTCCCATTTATGTCGCTACAGAATAAAAAACGGAAGCGGTTACAGACCTGAAACGCTCGAGAGAGTAAGAGGAAGGAATGTTTCTTTTTAAGGGACGTTGATGTACTCTACATCTTCCTTTTACGATAACATTGGCCGGTAGAACTAAAGACCGAGACAGTATATTTATGGGTTATCAACTTTTACAGCCAGTATGGTTCACACTTCACGATTTGTAACTCTCGATTTCCCACACTCAACACTCAACACTGTCGAGTTATTTATTGAAAATTCCTCTCAGTTGACTGGAATGGACATCAGGCATAGACATTAGAATCGCATCGCTCTTGATTTCGAATGACAGTAGAGTTGTACAATGTACAGACTACAGACCACTCACGCTAGACGGCAGACGGCAGCGGGCAGACGCCGCACCGCATCCGCCATCCAGCACGCTTGACGAAAAAGACGCTCCGAGATGCCTCGTCATCTTGAGCCTCATGCTCATCTCGAGAGTGAAATCCGCGCCGCGCGAACAAATGCAGCGCGTTCCGATTAATTTCAAAACTGTGCAGAGCAAAAAAGTTAAATTGGAATTTAAAATTTTTTTAAACACTTCACGAACTTTTCGCAAATTTTCTTGTGAATTGTGACTTTTTTTCCTTTCGCAAAGAGAACGTGCCATGCTCTCTTTCTGATAGCCTACAGGGGTGCCGGGTGACAGAACGGTGAGACTAAGAGGCACGAACGGGGGGAGGGAGGGGGGGGCTGAGATTTTGGCAAAATCATCCTGGGAAAAAGTGCTGAGCGGAGTTCCACAAGGAACAGTTCTTGGTCCGATCCTGTTCATTGTCTACGTCGCTGATCTCAACAGTGCAGTCAAATTCTCGGTCACCAAAACATTGGCTGATGATACAAAGCTGATAAAAGGGATTGCGTCAGAAAAATCTCACCAAGAGTTGCAAAGAGATCTTCTGGAAGTGGGAAACTGGTCAAAAATCAATAACATGGCCTTAAATGAAGAAAAGTTCGAGGTTTTACATTACTGTTTGAACCAGACCTCCCTCCTACAACAGTTACCTTTCGTTACGGATCTTAAGACCTACCATACACCAGAGGGTCTGGAGATAAACCCAAAACAATGTGTACGTGATCTCGGAGTCATGATTTCCAATGATTTATCCTGGGAGAAACAAGTGGGGAAAATGGCGGAGGAAGCAAGAAAAATGAGTGGATGGGCATTGCGTGCATTCAAAACTCGTGACAGGAAAACGATGCTCATCTTGTATAAAACGCTCATACGGAGTAAACTCGAATACTGTTGTGCACTCTGGGACTCACCGAAAATCTCAGACATCCAAGCACTTGAAGATGTACAAAGAAAGTACACTAGAAAAATCCAGGGGCTGAAGGAGTTTACCTACTGGGAGCGGCTGGAGAAGCTGCATCTTCAGTCACTTCAGCGTCGCCGTGAACGGTATTCTATAATCCTTATGTGGAAAATGGCTAATGATGAAGCTCCAAATAACATCGGGATCCGATTCTACCCATCAGACCGTCTCGGAATTAGAGCTGAAGTTCCTACCTCACCCACGAGTGCACAGACCTCGATAGCAACTAAACAATACAACTCGTTCGCTGGACGGGCAACAAGGCTATGGAACACTCTGCCAAAGACGGTGAATTCAGCAAAAAGGCTAGAGAATTTCAAGGTTCTTCTCGGGGAGTGGATGAAGCGTTTCCCTGATAGACCACCTGTCTCCGGATACAGCCGTCAAAACAACAATTCAATTCTGGAATGGTCCCGTGGGACTGTTTGTGCGGGGGATGTTCGATTGGACTGACACCATTATATGTTGATATATGAAGTTGATTACAAAGTTACAAAGTTACAAAGTATTTCAAAACACCAACTTTTTCGGAAAGAATTTCCCTGTTCCGCCGAAGTATGGAGATATGTATATAATTCCGTAACCCCTGGGCTGTTCGCAATTTGATGAATGATTATTTTAAGTATTTTGGTGTTCGATGCAAAGTTTTTGTTTACTGTTCACGCTCACAGCGAGACCGCAAAGGCCAAAGAGCCCAAGCGGTGTCGGTTACGGGTGTCTGGGTTTCCGCATATTTGTTAAGCAACTGGGAATTTAAAACAGCATGTAAAATTGAGGAAAAGCACATAAATCCACCCGGGCAGGGGAACAAAAACTTGTTGCGCTGTGTTAACCAAATGCAAACCAGTGTGTGTCTGAAGTCGGAACACATTTAAGGGCCTCCATATTTGTGGCCACAGTATCTTCCTTTGTTTTTTTTCATTTCACTTTTTCATAGTTTTAATATCGGTTTTGGTGCTGCTTAGTAAATATATTACGACATTATGTTGCGCAGACTCGGTTTATGCAATTAACGACTCTCTTCCTCTTTCAAAAATTGCTCCACCCATCTTGTTCTAAGAGAGTGTCTAACAAGACCATCGTTATTTACTATTTACCAATATTTGACATTTGTCAACAATATTCCATCAAACATACACATGAAATGATAAATGGGAGTTGTTTGTATCAAATATCAAGTAGTACACTCTAACAAAAGTAATATCACATATAGCATTGTGAAACATGACCTAAAGATAATGAGAACAGACGAACATCAATCAGAGGAGTTGGAGAGTTCCCCCCTTTCTGAGAGTGGTGAGGAGGAGGAGGAGGAGGAGAGAGATAACAAAGATGAAGATGAATCTGATGAGGGAGAATCGGTAAGAAGACTCCAAACAACTGTGTGTTCAATAAAGAGTTTCTAGACTCTCTCACACACACGTAATAGTTCCTTGAGTATTATGACTACTGCACATATTATGACATATCTCAGACTGTTATGACACATTTACCACCTGGTTACAGGAGCTAGAGACAGCCAGGAGAAGGGCAGCCACTAGACGGAAAACTAAACGTGAAAGTGGCCACAAACCAACATTAGAGGATCTCCAGTTAGTGGGGGACTTGCTGTTTGCAGAGAGGCCTACTGTTGGTTACTCTGCTTTGGAACAGAAGGTGGGAAATTATTGAAAGTTCTTAGTTCATTATCATTATAGCAGTATTACAATTCTCCTAATGATGAAATTTAGTTTGATCTGATGAAATGAGGTAATAGGTAATGTTTCTCTAGATGAGACTATGAAAATTAGTTTCATCTATAGAAGAGTTCATTTCTATTGTCTAGAACAAAATTCAAATCTTTCCCGTGTCTCTTTATGAGTGTCTTTTCCTGTCTGTTTGACTGTGTGTCTCTAAAATATTTGACAGTCATATTCATACTATCTTCATTTTCCTGTTTGTTCGTCTGTTCGTTTGTATATTTAGGTCCAGTCGGTGTATGTTGTATGCAAGTCGCATATATTATTTGCTCACACATCAGCAGCGAAATATATGGACTGTCATTTCGGGGGAAGTGCCAAAACTAACTTTAAATATTTCACATATAAGGGTAAATTTTCCTGCCTCCTGTTCTGCCGTGAGAGAGAGGGAGAAAGGGGAGATGGGAGGGAGATAGAGGGAGATGGGGGAGAGATAGGGAAAGAGAGACAGAGACAGAGACAGAGACAGAGACAGAGACAGAGACAGAGACAGAGACAGAGACAGAGACAGAGACAGAGACAGAGACAGAGACAGAGACAGAGACAGAGACAGAGGAACGAGAGAGATTTCATTTATTCCTTTCCTCAGGAGTTGATAGCGTTGGGTGATGTCAGTAAGCTGAATGCAGAGGGGCGAGCCTCTGTCTTTGAGAAGGGACTGCATTTTGAAAAGAAAGGAAAACCAGGGTAATTACAGAGTGTAATTAGTAATTATTAATTACAGAGGTGTGTTAGAACTGTTTTACTTTCCCTAGATGGATACTGATTGTCATGAAATATGATTTGACTGCCACATTCTTGACCAATATTTGACTGCCACAAAGCACACACTTGCACTGCTGGCTGTACATATTGCTTAGCAATCTGTATCCCAATACTGCCCCCTGTTATTAATATAAACCACACTCCCTGTTTATAACCCCCCGCGGCCCCCCCCCCCCCCCCCGCTGTGTACTACCCCTCGTTATATTTCCAGGCTAGCCCTACAGTGTTACCTGGCGTGTATACAGGGTCTGGATGGAAGTGTTGGATTATTCCCAGAGCTACCGCTGTGTCTCAGACATATCGCCCGACTTTATTTTGCCGAGGAGGACTATGAGAAAGCTGTCCATTTCGTACAGGCTGAGAAGCTATACTACGAGACAGCATTACTTGGTAAGTAACTTTTAGGGAAATGAAAAGGGGTAATCAGGAATGACAACTACATATTTGGGGAATACTAAAACCACCGTTTGATAAAATATTTGGTTGCTAAACGGTCTGGGTATGAGCAGTTCTTGAAAGTTCTATAAGAATGAGGATATTAACAAGTTCTAAAAGGTTCTATAATATAAGTTTGAACTATGTGCACATTAAAAAGTTCTTTGAATTCCTAGAATGACGTCTAGAAAGTGGGTGATATAAGATGCTTATTAAAAAGATATTGACAAATGACATCTCTCTCTCTCTCACAGCAACAGAGGAAACAGAAGATGCTGGATCTGAATCAGCTCAGGAAGATGGGTCACCTGCATCAAGATCTGATACATCTCCACCTGACGATCTGAGAAAGATGATGATAGCAAGAGCTCAGGAGTTTGAACTTCTGGCTGATATGTGCCTTCATAGTAAAAAGTAAGGGCCCTGAATCACTGCATATATAATTAGGGCCTTGGATATATAATTGGGGTTCAGAGCGGAAATGTAAAACATAACCCCTTCCTTTTTCAGTATTGGTCTCGCTCTGGACTACATAGGGAAGGTAAGTTGTTACACGCACAAATTAGAGGGAGCCCCATGTGCCCCAAACAATTCTCTCTCCGTGGCCCTTTCTCTGTGTGTAAGGGCCACATTTGGGCCACTTGTCCAGAAGTCCCCTTCAGTTTGAGTTAACGTAGCGCGCGGTGTCTTTTTAATAACCTCCCTTGCGCGCAGTGGTCCACCAACTCTACTCGGTCAGACAGCCAACACCAACTTACCATGTATCATCTGTCATCCTCGGTCCTTGCAGGTTTGGTGGAGGTTTAGAGGTTTAGAGGTTGGTGGAGGTTTGGTGGTTGTTTGGTTTTGCGGGGTTTGTCTCGGTTCTTTGGGTTTGGTCTGGCACTGGCAGCATGATTCATGTTCTCAACTTACTTAGTTCATGATTTTATACTTGAAATGACGACATATAATTCATTATTACTTATTCATCTCTCTCGCTCTCACACAGGCAGCGAAGATTAGTGAAGCGGTCTATGGAAAGGACGACCAGAGGAGCAACCAAGCCTACGAAAAGTTCTCATACATTTATGCAGAAGCTGGGAAAATACAATACAATGGTAGAGAGAGAAAAGAGTTTGTTAGCGTGTGTGTGTCTGCTTTGTGTGGTAGGAATTAGCTTTTGTTCATACCGTCAGTCGCACCGCCCTAACATACTGCCCCTAGATGCTCTCCAAAGATTCCAACGTCGCCAATCACAACTAGCCGCACCTAAGGAGGAAGATATCATACAAGGTAATTGGGGGAAACATGGCATTAGGATTATATTTGTATGGCATTATACCCCTGATCATTGTGTTGTTTCAGAAGAGGTCTATACCCCGGAGCAGAGCCTTGGACAGAAGATATTCAGTCTTCTTCTTCTCTTTCTCTTCTTTATCATAATCATCGTGGAGGTAAAAGTTGCCGACATCCCCCCAGTTGCCTTGTGCCCCCACCCCCTTGTAGCCTTGTTCCCCCCACCCCCCTGAGTTGCCTTTTTCGACCCTTTCGAGGTAATATATTACTTGTTTATATGTCACTGTCACGTCTGTTTGTATTTTCCGTCCCATTTCCCTCTCCTTACGGAGTTTCCTACCGCTGTGTTTGTTGCGTCAGTGTTTGTTTATTAAGGGTACGCTAACCAAAAATTTTTTTCGAGTGCAGGGAAATCTCTCACCGTAGGGTTGTAGGCCATGCCAAGGAGACCTCAAATATGCAATTTGAGCTCTCAAGTCGAATTCATATTTTTGCTACAGCTGTTTAAAAAATGTCCTGTAAATACGTTTTTGGCATCTCAAAAAATGTTTTTTAAAGATATGAGCATGAAAATTTGGGGATTTTAAGAGGACATGAAGGTGAATAACCGAAAAAATTTTTTTTGCAATCCGAGCTGATTTCCGGTCCTGAGATGGATTTCTTTTTTTCCACTTTAACGCCCTATTTGGCAAAGTTCCGAAAACATGTGAAAGCTGTAAATTGGTGAAAAGTTGCGTCTAACGATTGTCTAAGTGGCCATAAATTTTGGGCGTGTCCTTATTTGAGATAAGCTGTACAGAGTTTTTTTTGTGTAAGCCGTCATTTCAGAAATAAATAAATTCCCTGTATCTCAAAAACGGCTGATCGTAGAGACCTGAGACTATGCTTAAACGATTCAGAAGGTCCGATTTTGGGGGGGGTCTTCTGAGAGACATTTTGCTCCTACTTCAACCGTTTTTGCTGTAATTGCGAAAAACAAATTCTATGGAAAGGGCAAAAGCTAAAATCCAATATCCTGTAATTAGGGAATTTTAGCTAAGAAAGGACCGAAACTATGGAAAAATGTGTAACAAGCTAATTCCTTCACTATTTGGTCCATATGGGTCCCTATAATCACCAAAAACAAAATCACAAAAAAATCCACGATGGCGAAGATGGGTTTTGTTTTTCGCAATTACAGCAAAAACGGTTGAAGTAGGAGCAAAATGTCTCTCAGAAGACCCCCCCAAAATCGGACCTTCTGAATCGTTTAAGCATAGTCTCAGGTCTCTACGATCAGCCGTTTTTGAGATACAGGGAATTTATTTATTTCTGAAATGACAGCTTTCACAAAAAAAACTCTGTACAGCTTATCTCAAATAAGGACACGCCCAAAATTTATGGCCACTTAGATAATCGTTAGACGCAACTTTTCACCAATTTACAGCTTTCACATGTTTTTGGAACTTTGCCAAATAGGGCGTTAAAGTGGAAAAAAAGAAATCCATCTCAGGACCGGAAATCAGCTCGGATTGCAAAAAAATTTTTTGTGGTTATTCACCTTCATGTCCTCTTCAAATCCCCAAATTTTCATGCTCCTATCTTTAAAAAAATTTTTTTGAGATGCCAAAAACGTATTTACAGGACATTTTTTAAACAGCTGTAGCAAAAATATGAATTCGACTTGAGAGCTCAAATTGCATATTTGAGGTCTCCTTGGCATGACCTACAACCCTACGGTGAGAGATTTCCCTGCACTCGAAAAAAATTTTTGGTTAGCGTACCCTTAAGCCGTGTACTATTTTTAATATTTTCTCTCCTTTTTCTTACCCTCACAGGACTCTTAGCTCCCTCTCTTTTCCTCTCTCTTCCTTTAATTATTCTGTGGCAGCTGTGCGATAATAATTATTATTGAATCCCCTCCTCTCTATCTCTCCATCACTCTATCTCTATCTTTCTCTCCATCTCTCCATCACTCCATCTCTCCATCACTCTATCTCTCCATCTCTCTATGTTTCAGATTCTGCTCGTTATCCTCAGCTTCTCCAAGGGTTACCTTTACATTCCATCATCCCGGGAAATCACTAACGCTCTCCACTACATTTGGTTGAAGGGTACCGGAAGGTGATAATCCACTGTAACAGATAATTTGAGGAGAGAAACCCGCCTCCCTCTCGGTGTCGGGGCCCCGGGGAGAGAAAAGGGGGCATGCTGCTGACGACTGGGTCGTTTTTGACTCTTTGATATGGTTTCTAGGTGTTGTGTATGTTTTTTGTTCCAGATTTTTAGTTGACAGTTTGCCAGATTTGCAAGACAAAAGCACCCAACAGTGAGATGAGAGAGAGAGAGAGAGAGAGAGAGAGAGAGAGACAGAGAGAGAGAGAGAGAGAGAGAGAGAGAGAGAGTGATGGAGAAATAGAGACTAGAGAGAGAGTGAGAGAGAGAGAGAGAGAGAGATACAGTGATCCATGGTAATTATGAATTAGATCAGCCTGTGTTGCTTTGTGGTCGTGCCAAATGAAAGTGCGATGAAAATGTAGAGTTAAAATGTGCTGAGCGCCGCATGTGTGAAGAATGTATAGCTGTGATACCGTACAAAATTCCTTCTCTCTCCTTCTCTCTCTCTCCTAATCTCTCCTGCCAGAATATTTATTCCCCTGTTTATTACCTCGACTTCGTTTCTTTCCTTTTCTCTCTATCTCTCTCGACCTTACTATTATCTTTCTACGTTCCTGCAGTGCCTTCTCCTCAGCAGCTCAGTGCCTTCTCGTTAGCAGTAGCTGCCTGCTACTGGTTGACTGAAGCCCTCACTTGTTCGACCCTCTCTCTTCTCAGTAGCTGCACTGGCTTTTGTTTGTGTGTGTGGCTTGCTGAGCTTGCACAGGTGTGGAAATATATCCGTACTGACAGACAGACAGGTTGTAACAGACACAAACTGACAGACAGACAATTATAATGTCCCTGTCTGTCTGTCTGTCAGCATGTCTGTCTGTCTGTCAGCATGTCTGTCTGTCTGTCTGTCTGTCTGTCTGTCTGTCTGCTGGTATCACTCACGTCATATCAGCGTCATTGTTTGATCTTGAGAGAAAAAGAGAATTGTGTGGTGCAAGTAATAGAGAGACAGAGAGGATGTAAATAGGACAGACATAATGGAGAGACAGAGAGAATGGGTCAGACAGTGCAGTTGTACAAGGAAAAGTATAAAAAGGAGGAGGGGTAATGCAATTGACTGCAGAAATAACTTTTTGAAAATATCTTTTTAGAACAAATAATGTCGTGTTTGGAATTTATTATTTCTTTCTGATTAGTATCAGTAAACTGTACTAAAATTGTGATTCTTAGTTTGTGGTTCAGATCCACTACCCATGCTCCATATCTCTTACCCCCTGCAGCACTCTCTCGGATTTAACACGAGATGTTTCCAGCTGTTGCCTGGCTAGACTGTGTTTCGGGCGCCCCGCACCCTACCTTTACAAATGTAAAGGGAGGGTTAGAACATAACAATCCAGCTGGCAGTATTTCCCTCGACCCCCATTATCGAGCAGTATAACCCTGAAATAACCTTGGTAACGAAGTAACCCCTTGCCAGCGCGTTATTTCGTAACCAAGAAATAACCCCACTAACTAGCTCACACTTTGATAACAACTCCCTACTAACTAGCTCAACAATGCGGGTATGGGATGGGGACTACACAGTATAACCCTGAAATAACCCCACTATTTACTAACTATAGCTCAAGAAGGCGGGTATGGGATGGGGACTACACACAGTATAGCCCTGAAATAACCCCACTTCTAACTATAGCTCAACAATGCGGGTATGGGATGGGGACTACACAGTATAACCCTGAAATAACCCCACTATTTACTAACTAGCTCAAGAAGGCGGGTATGGGATGGGGACTACACAAAGAGATCAGTTACGTTAACAGGGATATAGAACTAGCACGTGGTGCACCATTCTTTAACCATCACCTACCTGTTGTCTTACAGCACGGGCCAACGTGAGTTGATTGGAATGGACAACTTCTTTACCTAACTATTCCCCCCTCCCCAGCTGATACCAACTAATTTTGGGTATTCATATTATACCTACTCAACAATGATAATATGGGATAGAAACCAAGCTGATATGTTTCTCTCCCCCCCCCCAGCCTATATGTTTCTCCCCCCCCCCCCCCCCATTTAGGTGTGGGATAGCTGCTCTGAGTTCGATTATTCTTGCGAAGGATCCCAACTGCGACCATGTTAACACTGCCAACTCTCGTGAGTAGAATTCTCTTTGTCTCATAAACTTTCCATAAACCAGTCAGTAGTGAGTACTTTTTCTAAATTACTAAAATATGGTAAATAACAACTCTCTCTCTCTTTAGTCTTTATAACTGTTGTCAATTCGCCCCCTCACTTTACAGTACTAGATGCGGCTCTTTGTTCCCCCACCCCATAACAAATACCCTCTCTTCACAGTACTAGATGCGGCTCTTTGTTCCCCCATAACAAATACCCTCTCTTTACAGTACTAGATGCGGCTCTGGATATGGATATCTCAATCCAGGGGGAACTCATGTCAGTTTGGTACATGGCCAAGTTGGCTGAGTGGGCAGGTCTCAATCCCCAAGTTGTGGATCTTACTCCAAATACAGACATCCCTAAACTATTGGCTGATTCGGTCTTACTGTAAGTCCTGCTCTTCAAATGGGCTCCCTCCCTGTTTACAATATTACTATTTGTACTTGTTGAGTTAGTAAGGTGGATCTTACCACTCACTCAACAAGTTCTTACCAGTGCCTCTTTGATTGAGTAGGGGATCTGAATGAGTCAGATTATCATATCAGGAACCCTATTTTCTACCAATCTACAACCCTCTCCCTCTGCCAGTGCATTGGCCTGACCTGTATGGCGCCGCGACCCCATCTGAGCGCGCTGTCGCACTCAAATGGGGTATGGCGCCGCCATACAGGGCCTCACCCTATTCTCATTTCTTTCAAATGCGCGAGACTGTGGTCAGAGTATTGACCTCAAAGCTCTCCCCCTCTCTCTCTCTCTTCTCTCTCTCTGGGAATTGGGATCCTATTAGTCTTGTATTTCATCTCTATCTGGTTCGGAACCATTTTCGGTGTTAATTGCTCTTCCTGGTCTCACATTTCTCTTCTCTTCCCATTCTTTCTCTATGTAGTTCCCCGGGAGATCTCCCTTATCCTTCCTTTGAGAGGGTCCCAATTAGCGGGTCTGGTGTAGCTTATTTCATCCCCCTACCCTGTCCCGTCTTCCTGTGTCTATCCCTTCCTGTGTCTCTCGTCTCTCTCCCCTCTCTTTCTCTCTCCCGCTCCGTTATCTCGTACTTCTGATCTAATCAGTAGCCCCACTCTCTTTTCCCACATACCACATTATCACCTGGTTGGGCAATGGGCGACTGGCTATCGATTGGCTGGCTAGTGATTGGGCGAATCTGAATCTTCCAACCCATTCACTAGAACAGTATCTCATGTAAAATTTGGACCTAGCGGCATCATGCACTCACCCCACGCCATAGTATTAACCTTTGCCCTCACGATCAATGTCACTCAATATCATATTCGCCCCTGTTTTTATCCCTGCATCAGTTCCGGGTTGTGGGACAATATAGACATAAGATTGTTTATAAATGTCTAACAACTGGGAACTAGCACAACCTCTCCCCTCCCTTAGTTCCATCCCCTCCCATCCCCAACCCCCTACCATTCACCCTCCTACCGAGATCTCGGCTAGGCGGGGTACCTTTCCCTTTTTGCTACCCCCTCCAGTTCGTCAGTCTGTCTGAAACCTATCACAGGTGCCCTACGGCGCAGTGTAGAGACCGTGCCCGAAACCACGACATTAACTTTGTTTGACAAAACTGCTCTGCATGTTATCGAGATTGTTAACATACACTAGTGATTAAGTGAGTCAGACAGTGCCGGTTTGAGAAAAACTGGGGTCAAACAAGGGTCAGCGTTGAGAGCTGTTACTTTCTAGTGTAACACCAACAGAGATGGTCTATTACCAAGAAAGGGGAATATGCCGCACAGAGGAAGCAAAAAAAAAAGAAAGAAAAAAAAAGCTCTCCCCCCATTTTCTCCCTATCTACAACTATTATATCTCTATCCCTCCCCGTACCCAACCCTCTCCCTCTCTCTACAGGATGATCTACAGCCCTCTCCCTCCATCTAATCTCTATATCTACAGGATGATCTATGATAAGGATAAGAATAACGCACCTACCACACGGTACGGAGGGGAACACGCCCACTGGTTACTTGTAACGGGGTTCTCTAATCAACCTGTTATATCATCTCAAACTAACCGGAGAAAAGGTAACACAATTGGTTATTTAGCAGCAGCATGTAATATTACATTCTGATGTGTAGTGGTAGACATTGCCTAACTAACAGAAGATTTAGTTTTCCTGAAAAGGTAACACAATTGGTTATTAAGCAGCAGCATGTAATAAATTCGGATATGTAGTGGTAGATATTAGGTTGTCCAGTAAATATTTTCGTTTGGCTTCTATTGGGAAAATGGTTTGAGATAGAGCAAAATGGACTTCACCACAGTTTTTCTCACGCGATTTTGGATCGGAATATCATGCCTGATATCGGTATTTGGCTGTTCTCGGTTCCCACCAGGCTATTTACTCTACACCACTCTTGATGCTGCTGCATATGAAAAATCGCGATTTTCGAGTATTAGCACTAAAGCTGCTGTACTTCCTAAAAATGGTACCTGAGTGATGTTTTGTTGCATCAAGCTTGTTCATTGGACAATTATCTATCGTTTAAGATGTAATAAAAGATTCTATCTTTATTTTGTCACTGAGCAATGGGCCTCCAAAAAGTTTTGGTCAAAATTAGAAACTTTCACTTCCGGGTCTCACCAGGATTGGCTCATAATCAAAAACTCTGCAGTAAAAGATAGTTCTAAGTCAGTTCTACGACATAGTGAACCCAATTATGTGATTGGTTGACTTAAAAAGTGAGTTATTGACGTTTTCGAACACACCCGTAAAACAGGCCAGATTTTTTTGCGCTTTTTCGATTTTTGATGTTACATTTACTCTTCTAGTGCTTACTATCGAACGCGTAGAGACCCAAATCGCGTATACATTTTATCCTTGGACGATTTGCTATCGATTAAGCACCATTGGAGCTAAAAAGACTGTACCAGTTTTCTTAGGGAAGCGTTTAAAAAACTTTGGTGACCCCGTGCAGCGGCAACAACAGTGGGGTAGAGAAAATAGCTTGCTGGCACCCCAGAAAAACTATATACCGATATCAGGCATGATATTCCGATCCAAAATCGCGTGAGAAAAACTGTGGTGAAGTCCATTTTGCTCTATCTCAAACCATTTTCCTAATAAACACCAAACGAAAATATTTACTGGACAACCTAATATATTGCCTAACTTACAGAAGATTTAGTTTTCCTGACACCCTGTCTCTCCCCCGCCAGGTCGATTACTACCTCCCTCACCCCGATCAAAGGACCTGCAAGAACCCCAGAACGAGGTGCATGTATTCGCCCAACATGGAAAAAGTCGGATACGTCAGCTGTGGAGCTGGAGGGAGATATTGGATAGTAATGATAGTGTGAAGCGAGCCAAGAGTGGGAACTATCATGTTCCTGAAGATTTCCATGGACATGTGGCGGGACGTGGAATAAGGATCAAATTGTGACGCCATGTTGAAGGGACACCATGTTGAAGGGACGCCATGTTGAAGGGACGCCATGTTGTGAAGGGACAATGAACAGTTGACACCATAATTATTTTGGAGAAGGAAAGGGGACATTTTGTTTGGGGTTATGATTAATGGGACTAAAAATATTTTATCACCTTATGACCTTGAGATATTGACTACTGACGGATATAATCTTACTTTTTTCTTTTACTGTGTATTTTATAAAGTGACGTTTTCTTGAAGATTTTTGCAGGCCAGAATATTCTTTCAGCTTGTTCTAACCCTCCTTTACATTTGAGGGGAAATAGGGTCGAGCAAGACAACTGTCTGCGAGAAGTGGTCAGTTCGAACATTGTTTCAAAACAGCTCAAGTTGAATGATAAATAAAAGGGAATGAGGCTGCACGAGTAAAACCACATGTCCATTAATGAATATTTCTTTTAATTTCTCTCAAAGCACAGTTCATGTTTTAAGTATTCCGCTCTTTTTTAAAATCATTCAAATGAGCAGTATATCTTGACGAGTAAAGAATTGTTTTTTTCTGATTTATTTTCTTGACCAACTTTTAAAATATCTGCCTTTCAATGTGCATTTGTTGTGGACCGGGACGGAACGAGCTCTGGGGTTGGACAGAGATCTGTGAGCTATAATATAGTATCAGGATCTTTCGGTGTATGCTCAAAGGCATAATAAACATGGCAATTCAATGTAAAATTGACCGCACTGCCTTTCAAACAACTGAGAGTATGCGCCCCCCCCCCCCCTCACCAACCCCTCGCACTAACCCCGACAACCCCTCGCATCACCACCACCCCTCGCACTAACCCCACAAACCCCCACCCCTCGCACTAACCCCACAACCCCCAACCCTCGCACTAACCCCACAACCCCCACCCTCTCGCACTAACCCCACAACCCCTCACATTAACCCCACAACCACCGCCCCTCACATTAACCCCACAAGTACCCCATATCATCATATCCCCACATATAGGTATGAAAACTATTGGATGGGTGTGGTACAGTTCTTGAAGTTAGGCGATATGATGGGAAGGTGTGACGGAGCTGTGATTGGAAGTAAAGGTGTTGTTGTGACGAAGCATGCAACTGGAGCATGTGATGATGATGGTGTCAGTATGAAGGGGTATTGTTTCACCCAATCAGCCCAATCAGACAGGTATTAAATTAGTATAAAAAATTAGAAAGGAGGTAGAAATTACATTTAGAGATGGGGGTCGGGGTGATAAAAAGACAGGGGTAACCGTTGTAACTAAATTAATGCTCTCTTTCTCTCTTGGGAATAAGATAGTTGAGGGAGAGAGAGCTATGGGCAAATTGGATTTTAACACGATTAGGGTTCTAGTTCTCTCTCACCTTCTCTCTCACCTTCTCTTTCCCTAGTTAAAGTAACAATCTCCCTGATCCGCGGATCGCCGCTAAGGATCCGGTTACTCAAAAACCAGCCGTTCCCACCGGAAAGAGAGATTGTTACTTTAACTAAGGGGAGATAGATTGAGTGGGAGGATGAAGCTGCTTCGTCACCCTGGATTCAACTAACTCATTGAATAAGTCACACACTATTCATGTCAGTTTCTACTGCAGTTTATAATTTCACCCACTATCATGTCCACAAGCTGTAAACTATTGCAATCTAGTGTCACCATCCACAGATCACAGATGTGTGAACTATCACATAGGACACACACATCTCACCAGTCAACTCTCTTTCAAAACATTGTCATCTGTACTTGACTAGTGTTCAAACACAGTTAGAAGGAAGGGGACTGTAGTGTTCAAACACAGTTAGAAGGAAGGGGACTATATGGTTTGATGTCCTCAAATAGACCTTTGCAGTCTGAAGGAGGCATGGCGCTGGGAAGGGCTGAGGAGTAGGGTCCAAATCCACTGTACCCGGGCAGGAATGATCCCTCGTAACAGCTGGAGAGAGAGATATTTAGTTTAGAAATATCTAGTAGAAACTAGAACTGGGGACTAAAACTTCAATTATAGTAGTATGCGGGGGAGGGGATACTAGCAGTTATACTGGAATTTAGAAACCCTTGGCCTACTCCCAAAACCTATTTTATCTTTCCCAGCATGACTAACCTGAATGGCGGTGGTGGAGAGTTGAAGGGTAGGGGAAGGTTTGTAGAGCTGGGGTAACTTTGTGCAAACAGTTGTTGATGAAGTTTGATATTCTCACTGTGCCTGTTCCTACTTCGGGCTGTCCCAAATGCCTTGTTACAACCTGGCACCTTACACTTGAACTTCAAATCCTAGGAGAGAGAGAGGTGGGGAGTTGGTCACTAATTTAAAACACGACATATACACCAAACAAGTTTACAAAACGGGTATAATTCTAACTAATTAACATGTAACATACTGTCTGGCGCCGCGACCCATCTGAGAATCAAATGGGGGTATGGCGCCGCCATACACATATCAAACTAAGCTGGATGGTAACACAAGGTGTAACACGCCCTACCTTAAGGTGAATGGCCGAGTAATGACTTTTCATTGTTGATTTGTCCCCGAATGCGCTTATACACGAGTTCCAGGGGCACTTAAAGGGTCGCTCCTAGAAGTAAAGGGAGATCAGTGTGGCCGATATAATGGAACTTTAGCAGGGCGAGATGATGGGGGTGTGCCATCGGTTAACCATGGTTTATAAATTATATGGCTGTCTGGCGAACCGATCTGAGCAGCACCACTACCAGATATAGATGGCATGTCGCACAAGAAAGTATCAATTCAAGTGGCGTGTTACACCTCTAACTATAACAGCTCTCTCACCTTGGTATGAGAGTTCCTATGTATCGCTAGTTCAGCCTGACTTCTACACATTCTGGAACACCCTGGCTCAGGGCATGGAACAGTCCGACTCTGCTTCTTTCTCGCTCTCTTCCTGCTACCTCCTGGAGAGTGCTGCCCTGCAGGG
The DNA here is from genome assembly GCA_020137815.1 of Hormiphora californensis. Lineage (NCBI taxonomy): Eukaryota > Metazoa > Ctenophora > Tentaculata > Cydippida > Pleurobrachiidae > Hormiphora > Hormiphora californensis. The sequence goes on from CM035356.1 coordinate 5,143,728, forward strand.
GGGAGGAATGGGTTACTTGAGGTTCTAGTATTCAGTGAGAGCTTAGATCGGGCGGGTCTTGGTAGTCAGACAGTCTCTTTACTAGTTTTGAAACCAGCCGAAACTGAGCAAGAAAGGGAATGGAATGCACAACACTTTAGTACAACATCCGCAGGGAGCCCCTACAGTACTACAGTACTATTGTCAGTAGTGGTCCAGGGAGCTGGGAGCAGTGCACTGTGTGTGGTCCAGGTAGCCCCCTCCCAGTCCCCTTTACAATATTGTGAAGCAGCTCGTATCCAATCTAAATCCCAGGTAGCTAATTGTGTAGACAGTTCATCTCTTGACTCAGGTAGCCCACTCGTATAGAACCATGGGCCACCCCTCCAGCACATTGCATCTGTGCCAAGGAGGAGCACACACAAGCCACACTCTAGGTAGCCATGATGTGCTAGGGAGCCATGATGTGCCTGAATGGCACACTCTAGGTAGCCATGTGTGGCACCCTCTAGGTAGCCCCCCTCATTGTGATCAAGCCAGCCACATGAAGGGCACATCCAAGGGAGCCATGCTACAGGTCACACAGTGCTAGTGTTGCTGTTGTACTAGATGTGTTGTGTGTGGCATTTGAAGCTTTTCGTGGTGTAGAAAACAGATCTTACTCAGTCATATGATTTACACTGTCTTTGAGCCTTTGGATCGTAGATATATTCGCAATTTGGTAGTGCCTAATTGGGCTCGTCGAGCCCCTCTGTGTTTGCACTTCGGAGCGGGGCTGCTACTCAGCCAAGGTAGTACCCACCTGATACTTTCTGATCGCGCTTCGAGCGAGCGATCCGAGGCTGGCATAACTGCCAGCCGACTTCTATTTCAATAAAGATTGCCATGCTGGACAGTGTCGACAGTGTTTTCCCGAGACGGCAGAGTTAGAACTAACGGATGAACTTACCGAATTCTATAAGTGAGTCCTGATCATCGTCCCTCAACACATTCCTTGCCTCAACCTCTTCCAGGATGTTTAGCGCTATCTCCTGCAGGATGAAAACGGGGTAACACTCAGACTCTGATTCAGAGAAATGAAGAAGTGCATTTGTTTGACTCTACTGTAACTGTGGGAACCCGACTACTAAGCAAGTGACTAACAGCAAGTGACTAACAGCAAGTGACTAACAGCCATGTATGAATACTATGCAAGACAATTGACTATTACCTGTGTACAAGGAAACTTCATGAATGTTCTTACACCATCAGCAAGTGAGCGGGTACAGGACGTCCACTGACTCAACTCCCGACCACTCGGATCCTGCGGAGAGAACACTATCAGAGCAATTCAGCAATAGAATTAGAACATGATCAGAGGCATTACAAAAACTATAATCTTCTATACAAATTGGAGCTGACAGGAAAACAATGGCACGATAAGGAAAACAACACCTTGTGTCTATGAAGCACCCCCCGGGTGGCAACTACATCACAGCCCCGTCAGTGGGTGGCCGTTAGGGGGTGGCACCACTGACCACTCTCGCCATGTGCCATTGTGCCACCTACCTCTAGTTTATATCCTCGAGCATAATCCTCTTCACTCCATCCCATCTGGGCGAGTCTATGTCTCCTCTCAACCCTCAGTGTGTCGTGGTATGCTGCTAATAACCGGTCTAACAGTATCTTCAGTTCCATGGGTATTGCATCATACCCCTTCAGTACCATCGCCACTGTGCTCCAAACTGATTTCACCTCCTCCGCTTGGTCCTTGGTGAGAAGGAGGGCTGCACCGGGCCAGTGTTGCTGGTGGACTGGGTCCAGATGGTGGTGGGGGTCGTAGGGGTTAGTTGACATCATAGTGGTGGAGTGTTATTCCGCTGGACAAGAAATGGTTGAGGGGCTGCTGCTGCTGCTGCTCCTGTTCTGGGTATGTCACGTGATGTGGGGCGTGATCTGATTGGTTCAATCCTCCTCTCTGGTGTTACTATGGTGACCACTCTGACCGGTAACCCAAGATGGTTCTCCTCTCAGTGAGAGAGTTGTCTCTCCACCGGGATTTGTAATACGGTTAGGCCCAACGTAGCACACCTCTACCTCTCTCTGAGCTCTCTCTCTCGTGTCTCTTTCTCTCTATCTCTCTCTCTCTCTCTCTCTCTCTGCTGATCTCTCTCAGTTGATCTCTCTTCAAGGTTGGAGCAGGAACAGGGGAGACACTCACTGCGAATTGAGGGGATAGAGGAACGAGCGGGATAGGCGCTAAGAGAAAAAAGGATAGAAAGAGAGAGAGAGAGAGAGAGAGAGAGAGAGAGAGAGAGAGAGAGAGAGAGGAGAGAGAGAGAGAGAGAGAGAGAGAGAGAGAGAGAGAGAGAGAGAGAGAGAGAGAGAGAGAGAGAGAGAGAGAGAGAGAGGAGAGAGAGAATAGAGAGAATCACGTGAGAGCACGCTCAAAATAACATCTGATCAAACACGTGGTCCGGTGCATTTGTGTGCTTTATCATTAGAGAACCGATGCTGAGCAAGCACTACTTGAGAGAGAGGGGGAGAAGAGAGGAGGGAGAGGGAGAGAGAGAGAGAGAGAGAGAGGGGGGTCGGAGAAATTACAGAAAATGTTAGCTATTCGACTCCTCCGCACATACTCCTTCTGTACACAACTGTACAATACACCATTGAGTCAGGGACCTAGGAAAAAACTGAATTTTTAAAATATCCGGAATGATGAGAAAATCTTAGAACAATTTTCTCTCTCTCTCTCTCTCTCTCTCTCTCTCTCTCTCTCTCTCTCTCTCTCTCTCTCTCACCCCCCTCTCTCTCTCTCTCTGTCAAATGTTTCTAATTGAGGGGACAATTATTTGCAGGTCCAGGGATTGCTTGCCAAGACTCTCTGAGCTGCACAGATGCCACGGAGAGTAACACATGACGTGATGGTGGAATCAGGATACTTATTGATGAATGATGATGGACCATATAGTTATTTCCGCACAAGGTTTTCGAAACACAAAATGTTGTAAACATCATGATCAAACATCGCTTTATTTCTTCCGAGGAATGGATCTTTTTTGCCTTTTTATCAAAACATATACGTGGATTGCACGAAGTTTCTCTCGACTCCCTTCAACAATTGACTTGAGAAGATTTCTCTTGCACGTGACATGCACCAGAACAGGGAAGCAGATAATCCTTTACCCTGGACATGATTCCTGGGCATGAGTAGAAACCCCCCCCCCCCCACCTGGCGGAGGTATAAAATACACTGAGCTTCCCACTGCAGCTTACCCAGAATCAGCTACAGCTCACAATCCCTTTCTCTGATCTCTCTGATCCTTATTGTTGCCACTATGAAAGTGTTCCTGTTCCTCATTGTTGCCGTGGTTACAACCTACACTTCTCCTGTTCACGACATGAAATGCTGTAAACAGGTGAGTGTCAACTTCCATCTCTAACTTCGCTTTCCCTGGTTTACTAACCCCTTACCTCCCTCCCTGACCCCTTCACCAGATCTCTAACCCCTTACCTCCCTCCCTGACCCCTTCACCAGATCTCTAACACCCTCCCTCCCTGACCCCTTCACCAGATCTCTAACCCCTTACCTCCCTCCCTGACCCCTTCACCAGATCTCTAACACCCTCCCTCCCTGACCCCCTCACCAGATCTCTAACCCCTTACCTCCCTGACCCCTTCACCAGATCTCTAACCCCTTACCTCCCTCCCTGACCCCTTCACCAGATCTCTAACACCCTCCCTCCCTGACCCCCTCACCAGATCTCTAACCCCTTACCTCCCTCCCTGACCCCTTCACCAGATCTCTAACCCCTCCCTCCCTGACCCCTTCACCAGATCTCTAACCCCCTAACTCCCTGACCCCCTCACCAGATCCCTAACCCCCTCCCTCCCTGACCCCTTCACCAGATCTCTAACCCCTAACCTCCCTCCCTGACCCCTTCACCAGATCTCTAACCCACTCCCTCCTCCCTGACCCCTTCACCAGATCTCTAACCCCCTAACTCCCTGACCCCCTCACCAGATCCCTAACCCCCTCCCTCCCTGATCCCCTCACCAGATCTCTAACCCCCTCACTCCTCCCTGACCCCCTCACCAGATCTCTAACCCCCTCCCTCCCTGACCCCCTCACCAGATCTCTAACACCCTCCCTCCCTGACCCCCTCACCAGATCTCTAACCCCCTCCCTCCCTGACCCTCTCACCAGATCTCTAACCCCATCCCTCCCTAACCCCCTCACCAGATCTCTAACCCCCTCCCTGACCCCCTCACCAGATCTCCAACCCCCTCCCTCCCTGACCCTCTCACCAGATCTCTAACCCCCCTCCCTGACCCCTTCACCAGATCTCTAACCCCCTCCCTCCTCCCTGACCCCCTCACCAGATCTCTAACCCCCTCCCTCCCTGACCCCCTCACCAGATCTCTAACCCACTCCCACCTCCCTGACCCCCTCACCAGATCTCTAACCCCCTTCCTCCCTGACCCCCTCACCAGATCTCTAACCCCCTCCCTCCCTGACCCCTTCACCAGATCTCTAACCCCCTCCCTCCCTGACCCCTCCCTCTCTCCCTGGTGTAGCGACTATCTCCCTCGGCCTCCCTCTCTCGGCTCTCCCTTCCCCTCCCTCCCTGGTGTAACTAGTAACTACTAACCCACTCCCCCTCCCTCCCTCCCCCTCTCTCCCTCCCTAGTCCCTGGTGTAACGACTTAACCCCCTCCCCCCCCCTCTAAACCCCCTCCCTCTCTCTCCTCACCAGGATCCCGACTCCCTGGAGTGTGCCTGGTGAGGGGTGTAACGATTTCTGCTGTGGGTGCAACTCATGTGGAGAAAGTGATCCTGAAGTGTGATTGGATTGAGTGTGCTATTGCAATTGCTAAGTGTGTTGACGCTTGCTGTGAGGGATCCTGCCTCAGCTCCGCTTCCTGTATCGGTAGGGGTTTACGTTTCTACTTTTAAGTGCTTTCATACATGCCCAAAGCTTTCTAAAGTTGCTTATTTAGGCAGATTATATCAGCTTGTAATCCTTCCCCTCTTTGCACAGGTTGCCTTGGTTCCAGCTACGAGACCTGCAAGGACTGTTGGTCTGAATCTGAGGGTGACCGATTCAGGAACCTGGTTATGAAGGGAGTCAGGAGCATCACCGCCTAGTTATGAAGGGAGTCAGGAGCATCACCGCCTAGTTATGAAGGGAGTCAGGAGCATCACCGCCTAGTTATGAAGGGAGTCAGGACTCATGAGCATCACCGCCTAGTTCAAACTGAAGACTTCATATCAGTGAAGTCAGCCTGATATTGGTCCGACCACTGATATTTACTTTGAGAACTGTTGATGAGTCAGAATTTGGGTAGGCGGTAAATGTTAACCAGATCTGAGAGTGAGAGAAAACGTACGTGCAAAACCACGTTTTTGTCCATAACTCAGTCATTTCTTGACCAATTTGCAAAATCTTGGGTGCGTTGGAAAGAGGACATTAAGCTCTTTTAAATGAGCCCAATAAAACTAAAATTGGCGCAAATTGCGCGGCGTCATGGCGAAAAATGCGCGTTTTCGCCACCGCGCCGCGCAATTTACGCCAATTTTCATTTTCTTGAGCTCATTTGAGAGATCTCAATATCCTCTTTCCAATGAGCCAAAGATTTTGCAAATTGGTCAAGAAATGGCTGAGTTATGGGCAAAAACGTGCGAAATTCTCACAGATCTGGTTAACATTTACCGCCTACCCAGAATTTGTGTCGATACTTTGCTGTGTTGTTGTTAAAATTTTTCATAAGTATGGGATTTTCGATTTTTTGTAGATTAATTGTTTAAAATGATAAATTTAATATTTTTCGCATATAATTAAAGCGTCTAATTAATTCTATGTTGTGACACGCGAAGTTTTTCTTAAATCCATGCGTAAAGGAGCCGCGCGTAAAAGTCAAGATTGGTTCGCGCGGCGCAAATTTCAAGTTGGCAAACCTAGTGGAAGCTCTTACGGTAATTCCCACGCCCCGTGGGAAAGTTTTTGACCGTGGGAAAGGTTTCAAAGCGTGGGAAAAGAGAGATACATACAATAACTTTTAAAAAATAATTATTTTTTTAATGTTATTGTATGTATCTCTCTTTTCCCACGCTTTGAAAACTTTCCCACGGTCGAAAACTTTCCCACGGGGCGTGGGAATTACCGTAAGAGCTTCCACTAACCTCTAAAGTCGGATTTTTTGAAACTGTCACCCCCTGGGTATTTTCAAATTTCGTAAATGACCATAAATCCGGTTCCTGACGAGATAGAGACTTGAAATTTGGAGGTTACCATGATCTTGCTAAGTTCTTCCGAACCTCCAAATTTCAAGTCTCTATCTTATCAGGAACCGGAGATATGGCAAATTTTGTTATTTTAGGGGGGTGACAGTTTCAAAAAATCCGACTTTATAATTTGAAGATGTTTTCGGGCCAGCGTTGGAATGCGCTGCAGCCCCCTCATGCGCGCACCCCCGCAACGAGGGGACTGAAGGGAATGCCGCGCGCGCGTTTGGCCTGAGCCCGGCTGGGTCGAAGATAACTTTGCGGTCGAAAAAACGGCGGTGCTTATAACTTTTCAAACTTTTCAACACTACTTTAAACAAATTAATTTGAGGTTTATGGAACCGCCCCTCATGGGCAGTCCGACGCTAATGGACGGGGCAGCCGTTTCTTCCTCCCATGTCCCTGATCCCACACACCAACTCCAACAAGCGCTGATCAACGAGAACCTTCTTCACCTGTTGGACGAGGATTCTGAACTTCCTCCGAGAAACCCAGACCGAAAATCATTGTGGGCACTGCTAAAACAGTCATACCAGGCGGTATGTGCACTTACTGATGCTCTAGCTCTCAACACTCGTCAAACTCCTTCGTCCAATGAAAATGACCCTCTCGATAATCTCAATGTTATAGAAGACATGAACAATCATCTAGAAAAATTCAAGGAAGATATACTATCTGCAGTAACCGACAGAATTACTGCTGCGATGAAACCTCTGAACCAGGCAGCGCCATATGCTCATGCTACTGCTGCTGCTGCTGCTGCAACCCTTACGCCAGTCCGCACTCCTACCCTACCACCTAAACCGTCTTTCAGTGATATTCCCAAACCAGCACTTCCGTGGCGAAAAATCTACATTGACTGCGAAGAGATTGATATCGACGAGGTCCAGAAGTTAAGTGAAAATGCTCTCTCCAAGACGAAAGTGTCAAGAATGGACAAAAAGAAAAACTTGGTCATCGTGACCGTACCAGAGAGTGAGGGTCAGAAAGCAGCTGACGCCCTTAGCACGGGTCTACGTACCAAGACAGTAAGAGTGAGATCAGATCCAACAAGCAAACTCACGGTCCTAAATTTTCCCATCTCTGATTCTATTAATCAAGAAGACGATAGACGAAAACGAAGTGAAATCATCATAGAAGTCCTACAGGAGAAGAATCCGGAACTACAGGGCATTGCTGTGGATGTTGTGTCTTACAGAAAAAACTATCGGAATCCTGAACTCGCTACCATCGGTCTACGCCTACCCACTCAAACAAAGAGACAACTCCTTCGCCAGAGGGTAGTCTTCGTTGGATACACTGCGTGTAACGTTGTCGACAGAATACACGTGTTACAGTGCTACAAATGCCAAGGCTTCCATCACTCAGCAGCAGGCTGTGATCGAGACTCAGTGTGTGCACACTGCTCAAAAAACCACGAATCAAAGGACTGTCCAGAAAAATCGAACACAGACTTTCTTCCTTCATGTGTAAACTGTTCCCTGAATGGAAAGTCAAAGGACGATGTCTCCCACCGGGCAAACAGTACTGAGTGTCCGGCATACAAAGCTATATATGAAGCTACAAGGTCAAAAAACGAGTAGAGGTAAAGTTGGCCACTCTGAACTGTTTTTCTCTGAGAAACAAGGTTGATGATATTTTACTGACTATCATAGACAATGATATTGATGCTGTTTGTTTGACCGAAACTTGGTTACATGCTATTGAGAGTGCTATTGAGAGTCAAATTAGTGAGCTTGGGTATAGGTTAGTTAGTGTTGCACGTGGTTCTAGAGGGGGTGGTGTAGCTATTCTCATGAAAAACTCCTTTCATTTCACTCAGTTCAATCACTCTTTCTCATCAATGGAATGTATTGAATTATTGCTGACTCATTCAAACTGCATGCCGCTTCGATTACTTGGTGTATACCGCTCCCCATCCCAATCCCATTCGGTTTTCTTGGAGGAGTTCGAGACACTACTTCATGGTCTGGCTGAAAGGTCGGGAGAGGTCGTCATAACTGGTGATTTCAACATACATGTACAGAACATACATGATAGTTTTGCCAAATCCTTCTGTGGACTCCTTGATGATCACTACTTTCACCAGTCGGTAAACACCGCCACTCATGTCTCAGGTGGAATACTCGATCTAGTTCTCACGAAGAATCTCCCTGATGCTCTTCCAATATCAAATCTTGCTGTAGAGATGACTCCTGCAGCTCCTGACCACGCACTAGTTTCGTTTAACCTTCCAATCGGGGCTCCAATTCAGCGGAAGGACTTCATCTCCATTCAACGACGGGATATCAAGAATTTGGATGTGGATGAACTTCGATGCACCATACTGAAATCCCCACTCTGCGACACAGAAGAATTCCCTAGTGAACTGGTTGAGATCATTAAACTCTATGATGACCTTCTGTCCGAGTTTTTGGACGAACTTGCCCCGATTGAGAATAAGGTTGTTCCAGAAAATCCTAGCCCTCCCTGGTTTAATAGTGACTGTCAGGCGGCAAAACGGCGACGTAGGAAAGCCGAGCGTGATTTCAAGGCGTTACTGAAGAGAGATGTTCCCTCGCAGATACTGGTTGAATCTCTGAGGAATCTCAGACGCGAGGCGAAAGAGGCATCACGGTTCATCACTTCAACCAGAGACGACTACTATCGGAGGAAACTGGAAGAGGCTGGGAATGACCAATCGGTAATATATCGAATTACGAATGGATTGCTTGGCAAGGAGAAGAATCCGAGCACACTACCGGAACATGATGACCCAGTTGATCTCTGTCAAAAATTCGTTCAGTATTTCAAGGAAAAAGTGGACAAAATATATTTGGACATCAAGAAACTACGGACAGAAGACGTCACCGGAGGACCCGAAACTCCCAGCCCACCACAACTCGATTCCTTTCGTGCATTATCTAGTGAGGAGCTAGTTAAAATTGTTCGATCAATGAACTACAAACAATGTGACCTTGACCCTCTACCATCAAAATTGGTCGGAGAATGCATCCACGAACTGATGCCGATAATATTGGCTATTGTCAACGGTAGCCTTACTAGTGGAGTGTTTCCCTCTACATTGAAAAAGGCCATGATACGACCGGTTTACAAAGGGAAAGGACTCGACTCGAACAGCATGTCAAGTTATCGACCGATTTCTAATCTGAGTTTTATCTCAAAGATTATTGAAAAGTGCGTTGCTCTACAGATTACAGAACATCTGGAAAGCCATGGACTTCTTGCCTCAGTTCAATCGGCATACAGACAGAAGCACTCCTGTGAAACAGCAACACTACGTATATTCAATGATCTGCTAGTTCTCACTGATAAACGGAATAAGGCCGTTCTTCTCCTCTTGGATCTATCCGCTGCTTTCGACACAGTCCCTCACAACATTCTCATTAGCCGATTGGACAAGATGTATGGAATCAAAGGGGTGGCTCTTGAGTGGTTCCAGTCATATCTGAAAGACCGGGTAGCAGTTGTCAAAATTGGCAAAAGTCAATCACTTCCTGTTAACATCGAAATAGGTGTACCGCAGGGATCCATCCTCGGTCCGTTACTTTTTATTCTGTTCACTAAGGACTTGGAAGCTATAGCGGCACGACACAAAACCAAGATTCACCTATACGCTGACGATTCTCAGCTGTATGTCAGCTTCACAAATGATGCCTGGAACGAATGTGAGTCTCAACTCAAAAAATGTTTCTTGGAAATTAAAGCATGGATGGCATCCAGTTACCTGAAACTAAACCCGGCAAAAACTGAGTTGATGTTCATTTCCTCTCGAACTGATAATAGTCCAAACCCACTGGACTATTCAGATCCTCTAACATTGTGTGATGAGGAAGGACCCCTCTCGGCGACCATCTTTCCCTCCCAGAGTGCCAAGAATCTGGGTGTTGTCTTTGATGAAAAACTTACCATGAAAGAACATGTTTCAAAAGTTGTGAAGGAATGTAACTATAACCTTGTCAACCTCCGTAGAATTGGAAACAAGCTACAGAGAAGACACAAGGTTCAGCTGGTCCATTCGCTCATCCACTCTCGTCTGGACTACTGTAACGGCTTACTAATTGGTGCCGATAAATGTGACATTGCCAGATTGCAAAAAGTGCAGAACGCAGCGACTCGCTTTGTGTTTGGAAGGTGGCAGTGGAGGGGAGTTACAGACCTCAGGCGGCAATTACACTTTCTTCCAGTTGATGCTAGAATTGAATTTAAAATCTGTCTCATGGTTTTCAAGTGTCTAAACAATCAAGCACCACAATATCTTCAAAATCTAATAAACAAACGTCAGAGGAAAGGAAAATCACTACGTCACGACGGTGATCTGACCCTTTTGGAAAGGGATTTTTCAACCAAGTACAAAACCACACAGCGTGCATTTCAAGTTTCAGGCCCGAGGATCTGGAATCAACTTCCCATTGACATTCGCAACTGTTCAGACGAGGAAACTTTCAAATCCAGACTCAAAACCCACCTGTTTGAAAAGTCGTATGGTGTTTAGGATGGACTGTCCCATTAATTTATGTGTACATCTATACGTCCGCTGCATGCATTGAGCTTCAGAATTATGGAGCAGTGATTCGCTCCACTCTTTTATTTCGTGATTAATCTCTTTTCTATGTAACTTATTACATTGATTTAACATATATTTTCATACATATAATTATTTCTTACTTAATCAAAAACATTAATTTATTATCTACTTATTATCATCATATCTGGGCTATTAATACCACTCATATCATCTTTCTTTTCCACTTTGGGTTCACCGCTTTAGAAGGCTGGTAGGAGTGCTCTGGCGCTCATCGAGTAACTTTGTATGACGTTTATCACTCTTACTATTATTAGTCAAAAAGCGGGATGTTAAATGTACATTTTGATTGATTGATTGATTGAACTTTGGCTCCTGTAGTCCGTTTGACTTGATTCTTTCACCAGTTGTTAGATCTGACGATTATCTACCTTGCTGTTTTTGAGAGAAGTTAATTAGACTTAAGGAGGCTGAGCAATAGCCGTTGAAAGATGGGTTGTTTTCAAAAAGTGACGTCACAGATTCCTGCAGGGACACCTTTTTTTAAATTTCATTCAAATTTCGATTTTACGGCACTCGATTTTGCGGAGTTTGGTTCATATCTCCTGTTCCTGATAAGATAGAGACCTGAAACCGGTTGCATTTAAAAGCTCTTATCTTCCTCTTTCCAACGCTACCAAAACGATTTCTGTACCTTATCTGGAACCGGAGATATGATTGATTATGTATTCTCCCCCAGCGCGGTATTCCCTCCAGGCCCCTTATATTATATTATAAGGGGCCTGCAACGTATGCCAAGGCCAGCGTTAAAACCTGGGTGTTTCGTGAGTGCTGACAAACGGTTTTTAGGGTTAGGGCTAAAGTAGGGACTAGGGTTAGGGTTAGGGTTAGGGTTAGGGTTAGGGTTAGGGTTGGGGTTTGGGTTGGGGTTAGGCCTTGACATTTCCTACCAGATAAACTTTGAATTAGCTAAAACAGTTGAGAGGTTCGGCGGTTAGAGCCGTTTTAGTGAATCAACTTTTGTCTTTTTTGGCAGCGCACACCTGTAAACAGGCCACCAAACACCCAGATCGTAACGGCGCCCATGTTTTCGGTGTGTGTGTGTGTGTGTGTTCTTCGCTCACTTAACGCAGGATAAACGGAGAACGGTTGTATTTTAGTTTAGGTAGCAAATCACTGATCACTCCCTAAGAAATGCATAAATTGCTTGACAAAAAATGATTGAACAGTTTCCTCTGCAGTCTGCTCTATCAAATTGTGATGTGAAAGCTATTTCATTGTTAAGTTGATGTGATGTGAAAAGTGCCTTTCATTGTTTAGTTGATGGGAAATGTCTGATGGTGAAGAGAGCGAGTATGAGCTTAACACGTTGTGTGAGAAGATAACCGCAGTGTTAACTGAGCAAGAATGGTACAGCAAAAACAGATCTGTCAGTAAGGTAACTACTTCTTTGGTTAAACTTATTGCACCAGGTCCCACTACTAGTAGTGAGTGTTAACTGTTAGATAGAAGACAAATATTAGAGTGATTGAAATTAAAATTCTGGGAGAAAAGAAGGCCAACATATACCCTCGCTTTTTATTGGGTCACGCGGTAGATAGAAGAAAAACACAAACCAATATTTTCAGGCATTTTCCTCAATAATAAAGAAGGTCAAGGTGAACCAATATCTCTCATTTGATCTATTCTCTCTGATGTAAAGAGCATCTTCACCGTTCTGCGACAAGATGCAAACCACTCTACAGCTCTTGATGTGTGTGAACAGGCGATAGCTAAGGAGTTACATTCCCTCATAAAGATGGACTACTTTGCAGCAGGGGCTGAGAGTGATACCTCTGCCAACTCGTCAGTTCCAGTAGTGCCAGTAGAGGAGAAGAAGGTTGAAAAGGTAAAACAGATAATTTAGGTTAATAATAATGAAGCAATATATAATCTCCTCTCACCAATTCTAACAAGTGTAGCATATATTAATAATTAATAATTAACCAAATTAATAATTAATAATATCTTGTTCACAGGAAACTCCATCACCCACTAAGTCCAGGAAAAAGCGTTCCTCAGCCGTGGCGGGGAAGACAGGGAAGGCAGAGACAGGAAAAGTAGAGTCACCCAATGCCAAGACACCTGTTAAGCAGAGTCCTGCTAAGGAGAAAATTAAAATCTCACTGAAGCCAGCAGTGCAGAAGGAATCAGCCGCTTTTGATTTCGATCAGACATCCACTAGGTAACTTGTTATGTTCTAACCCTCCTCCACGTTGTGTGTGCGGGGCGTGGTGAATCAGGGTCGAGCAAGACAGCTAGGTAACACATGTCTTCTACCTAGAATTGGATATTGTCGTGAATTAGATGAGTTCTATCTTTCCAAGAAACCGTGTGAATTGTGAAATTCTCTGCATTCAGAGTCAGGCGACTCAACAAACTCCCTCTGAATTCAGACACAACAACCTCCCCCGGCCACTCACTTCCCCTCTGATTTCAGGGTTCAGCAGATTTGTACGAACTTTGTTAAGAAGATAAGAGGGAAACCATCAGTTGCTGTTATCTTTAGTAAACTCCCTACAAAGGCAGATCTACCTGATTACTATGAGGTAATTGATGTGCTTTACACAAACCCCCCTCAGGGCCATGACACAAACCCCCCTCAGGGCCGTGACACAAACCCCCCTCAGGGTCATGACACAAACCCCCCTCAGGGTCATGACACAAACCCCCCTCAGGGCCGTGACACAAACCCCCCTCAGGGCCGTGACACAAACCCCCCTCAGGGTCATGACACAAACCCCCCTCAGGGCCGTGACACAAACCCCCTCAGGGCCGTGACACAAACCCCCCTCAGGGCCATGACACAAACCCCCTCAGGGCCGTGACACAAACCCCCTCAGGGCCGTGACACAAACCCCCCTCAGGGTCATGACACAAACCCCCCTCAGGGCCATGACACAAACCCCCTCAGGGCCGTGACACAAACCCCCTCAGGGCCGTGACACAAACCCCCCTCAGGGCCGTGACACAAACCCCCCTCAGGGCCGTGACACAAACCCCCTCAGGGCCGTGACACAAACCCCCCTCAGGGCCGTGACACAAACCCCCCTCAGGGTCATGACACAAACCCCCTCAGGGCCGTGACACAAACCCCCTCAGGGCCGTGACACAAACCCCCCTCAGGGCCGTGACACAAACCCCCTCAGGGCCGTGACACAAACCCCCCTCAGGGTCATGACACAAACCCCCCTCAGGGCCATGACACAAACCCCCTCAGGGCCGTGACACAAACCCCCTCAGGGCCGTGACACAAACCCCCCTCAGGGTCCGTGACACAAACCCCCCTCAGGGCCGTGACACAAACCCCCCTCAGGGCCGTGACACAAACCCCCCTCAGGGCCGTGACACAAACCCCCCTCAGGGTCATGACACAAACCCCCTCAGGGTCCGTGACACAAACCCCCCTCAGGGCCGTGACACAAACCCCCCTCAGGGCCGTGACACAAACCCCCTCAGGGCCGTGACACAAACCCCCCTCAGGGCCGTGACACAAACCCCCCTCAGGGTCATGACACAAACCCCCCTCAGGGTCATGACACAAACCCCCCTCAGGGCCGTGACACAAACCCCCCTCAGGGTCGTGACACAAACCCCCCTCAGGGTCGTGACACAAACCCCCCTCAGGGCCGTGACACAAACCCCCCTCAGGGTCATGACACAAACCCCCCTCAGGGTCATGACACAAACCCCCCTCAGGGTCATGACACAAACCCCCCTCAGGGTCATGACACAAACCCCCCTCAGGGTCATGACACAAACCCCCCTCAGGGCCGTGACACAAACCCCCCTCAGGGCCGTGACACAAACCCCCTCAGGGTCATGACACAAACCCCCCTCAGGGCCGTGACACAAACCCCCCTCAGGGTCATGACACAAACCCCCTCAGGGTCATGACACAAACCCCCTCAGGGCCGTGACACAAACCCCCTCAGGGCCGTGACACAAACCCCCCTCAGGGCCGTGACACAAACCCCCCTCAGGGTCATGACACAAACCCCCTCAGGGCCGTGACACAAACCCCCCTCAGGGCCGTGACACAAACCCCCCTCAGGGCCATGACACAAACCCCCCTCAGGGCCGTGACACAAACCCCCTCACGGTCATGACACAAACCCCCCTCAGGGCTAATGTAATCAATTACATGATACATCAGCCCTCACTGTTCTCATACTATACTCTTTCCTCCAGGCTGTCCAGATGCCTGTCTGCCTGGATGGTGTGAAGTGGATAATAGGACGGGGAGGATATACCTCCCTCTTCCATTGTGCTAGTGACCTGATAATAATGGGAATGAATGCCAGCACTTATAACGAACCAGGCAGCGAATATAATCTTCTCGGTGAGTTGTGACCCTTTGTAACCCCTTTGTTAACCTTAACCCTTTGTAATTACATTTAGAGATTCTGTCCATGCTTCATATCATGCTTCTATCATAACTTCCTGATATATTATCTCTAACGCTACCAGGCAAGAACACTGCAGCACACGCACACGAGGTACTAAAGACGGTCAAATCAGCGGACAAAGCATTGACAACTAAAATAATAGCAAACACGGAGTTACTGGATTTCTCTGGAACACCGGGGGATGGTGATCCTGAGACTCCTTTTGTTGATCTGTGGGGGATCTTTAATCAGGTATAGTCACGATCTGTGGGGGATCTTTAATCAGGTATAATCATGATATGTGGGGGATCTTTAATCAGGTATAGTCACGATCTATGGGGGATCTTTAATCAGGTATAAACATGATATGTGGGGGATCTTTAATCAGGTATAGACACGATATGTGGGGGTTGGTTACGAAGTCACCCCTATTATTGCATATAGGGGTGACAATACCGCCTACCTAAAAATGAAAATTTACGGGACCTTCTCATAAAAAGTTATCGAAAACTTGTCTAAAACCTATCTAAAACGTATGGTACTAGTTTGTATAGTAACCAGGACCTGAATTCTACAGAAAGTAACGACCGGTAGCGATTACACCGCATGTTTAACAACAGAGGTGTGTCGCATAACTCCTTATATGGGCATAAAATTCCAATCTTGTGGAATTTTTTCTGACTCGACTATAGCTTAGTTATCAATGAATCCACCTCTAATACCTTTGGAATGGCATTTTGCACATTTCTGAAGGTTTTTGTAGCCAAATTCCAGCATCTTCATAGTTTTCCAAAAACAAAAACAGTGTTAATGGCCAAAATATCGAAAAATTCCGGTATGTAATGGTAGCTCAGACAATTTCCTCGGTATGTTCAAAAAATTAGAACTTTCTGTTTTGTAGTTTGGACACAGGAATTTTTTTCCCGCCGTACAAGCGATATTATTACCCCTCCGTGAGCTAGCGCAGAGGGGGAATTTCATTACCAAATGTGGGGGATATTTAATCAGGTATCAGACCTTCGAAATGACTACCACACAAGGGAATTTTGCATCCTAAACCTGTTTTATTTGTTGTATCTCCCAAACACCACATCCCACCCCCCTCCCACTCTCAGGTGTTACTACTTTTCCCCTCCCACTCTCAAGTCTCAGGTGTTACTACACCCTCCTCCCACTCTCAAGTCTCAGGTGTTACTACTTTTCCCCTCCCACTCTCAAGTCTCAGGTGTTACTACTTTTTCCCTCCCACTCTCAAGTCTCAGGTGTTACTACTTTTCCCCTCCCACTCTCAAGTCTCAGGTGTTACTACACCCTCCTCCCAGTCTCAAGTCTCAGGTGTTACTACTTTTCCCCTCCCACTCTCAATCAGGTGTTACTACTTCCCCTCCCACTGTCAATCAGGTGTTGCTACTTCCCACTCTCCCAGGTGTTACTATAATAGTGGTGACCACCACATCCCCCACTCTCCCAGGTGTTGCTAGCGACCACTGCTAAAGGAAAGCCTGTAGCTACTACCTTTATGCGTCTACCTGATGAGAAGCGACTAGCTGACTACTACAAGAAAACCAAGACACCTCTCTCACTCTGCGGTAGGTGATCGTCAAAAATACCTCTCTCACTCTACGGTGAGATTTTGTTAGGAACTTGTAATGTAATGGTCAATGGAGCAAGGGAAATGGTTAAAGTTGTAGTGTTGTTCACGTGAGTTTGATCAGACAAACTCAAGTCCAACCACATAACACTACAACCATGGACGGAACGGAAGTGGCCATCACCAACCTAACCTGCTAATCTCTCTCCCTCTCAGGTATCCGTAGCAAGATCATATCCTCCATGTACAGCACAGTTGAAGAGTTGTTTGCAGATCTGGAACTGTTATGTGATAACTCGACATCTTATTACAAGAAGACATCACCCTTCCATAAGGTATTTGGAGCCTACTGGGGGATTTAGTTTTAGTAATATTACGATTCATTCTCTCCCCATGCCATCTACTTTCACTATCTCTTCTCCACCTCTACTCCAATTCCTTCTTCCCAGGATGCAGTTTCGTTGAAAGAAGTCATAATTTCAATCGAGAAGAACTTCAAACCGGCCCCGAAACTTGAACCACCTCCCCCTAAGGTGGGGGAGAAAAGGAAGGCGGGGGCACGGGTACCCACACCCTCAGGGGGCGAGAAAGAAGGAAAGAAAAGCAAACAGACAGATGAGAATCGTGTAAAGAAAGCAGTACTAAAGGAATGGCACAATCTGCTAAGTTGTGGTGGAAATATCTCCGAGGCGATTATCCCAACTTATAACGAGTTCTTTACCGATGTCAACAGTTTCCCTGAGCTCCAAGCCGTCCTAGAATCCTCTGAAGACCGCCGGAACATTCTCCTAAAAGTGATTGCTGCTCTAAGCAGCAGGCTAGATGTAGCAGGTCCACTGAGCGATGTGGGGGGTGCACTTGTGAAGATAAACCCTGACACACAAACATTATTTGAGGCAGTACCACAATATACAGTGGGTGCGGAGTACTACATGGAGAGGACAGAGTTGTTATCAGTCTTCAAACACACCGCCTACTGCACCATTCTAACCACTAACACTAGTATTGAGAGGTTGGAGAGAGATGAAGGATTCATAGAGAGTATACCTGGTCCCGTGGTTCTGATGGCTGCTGAGAGTGTTCAGCAGTGTATTAGAGGTCCCATATTGGACAAACTAAAACTACCCAAATCATCCTCCAAAACTCCCAAAAAGGAAAGCATTAAAAAGGAGACCCCTAAAACTGTCCAGGCATCGACAACTGCTGTAATTCCCAAAGGAAGTGTGATAGACACAAAGCCCACCCCAAAATCAGCTACTCCTAAAACCCCAAAAGTTGCTACATCTGCTTCAAAGGGCGGAACTCCAAAGTCCAATTCGACACCAAAGAGAAAGCGAGTGAAAGCAGAAATCATGACAGAGGATATAAAATCTGATTCTGTAGTTACCCCACCAGCTGCACTAGAAGATGCCAAGATCTTTCTAAAGAGGATCAGGAACATGAAAGATGAACAGGGTAGGCTGATGTTCATAGAGTTTTTTGGGATCCCCCTGGAGTCAAGTTACCATCGTGTGATCAAGTATCCTATGAGCCTTGACGTGATAGAACAGCAGCTAGAGGAGGGGGTGATGAGGTGTATCGATGACGTAATCAGTGCTCTGCTGTTGATCATTGAGAATGCCCGGGAGTATAATGAGGAGGGATCCCCTCTGTATAAGAAGGCTTTGAAACTGCAGAAGGAGTTGTTATGTGCCGCACCACAGGAGACTGTTGAACCAATGGTTCATACACACAGGTAGGGAATGGGTATTATGATTATAGGTAGGGTATTATGATTATAGGTAGGGTATAAGGGGAAACTCTAACTGAATGGCATCCCATTAATGGGATGCCATTCAGTTAGAGTTTCCCCTAACACAAGGAGGGGTTTAGAAGGGCCTTAGATTTGGATAGGGTATCGGAAGCTCACTAATTGCAACCCCTTCTCTCACTAATCAACCCCTTCTCTCAATAATGATAATAATCAGCCCCTTCTCAGGATTCTGCTGGGTATAACACGGGAACTTAACCAAAGTGGATTCCAGGAGACCATGGATGGGAATAATCTTGCTAAATACCGGTTAGTGGTATTCTATTTTTGATTAGTAATCTTGCTAAATACCGGTTAGTGGTATTCTAGTGTTGATTAGTAATCTTGCTAAATACCGGTTAGTGGTATTCTATTGTTGATTAGTAATGACAGTCAGCTTGAACAAAGAAGGATCTATTCCCATAGAATCTAGTTGAATATCAGTTGACTGAACTTCCATAAGTTACTTCACAACTTCAAATCTAACTTCCACACTCCACACTTCCAGAGAGTTCATAGAGAATGTAGAGTGTGGGTATTACTGGAGGTTGGATCAGTTCCAGGATGATCTAATGTACATCTTCTTCTCTGTACTATCTGTTAGTCAGTTCTCAGAAAACTACAGCAAAATACTGGAACATGTGAGTGGTGTGACTTGGACCGCTTCTTTTTTTCTAAAACAGTATTTTGACACTATAAACAACGATACATAGTTGAACTAAATGAATTGACGGCGTTCTGTCAAATTCCTACCTCTCTATTACAGATGAAGACGTTTATGAGTCTGCGGGTAAAGTTTGGAACGATAAGAAGTACAGCATATGAGTTAACCAGCAAAATCATCAACACATACTACTCCGAAAAGTAATTATCTCCAAATAACTTTCCCCGATTTTTCAGCAAATATGATATTGGTTCCAAATTTAACCCCCCCCCCCTTCCCAATAGGGTTCAATTCAACCTGACTGGCAGTCTCACAACAACCCAACTAATCCTGCCATCCGGTGAAGTGTGTGCTACTGGAGACAAATGGCTTGTCAGCTTCACAATCAAGGATTCAATGGTTTTACTAATTGATGTTATAGCCCAGCCTCACTGGGTCTCCGGTCGAATATATCTCATCCCCTCGTCCAAGGAGAAGATACCTTACTTGTATGGAATTGGAATGAGCGATGTCGTTCATGTGAAATATTTGAAGCAGAAATTGGAGGCGAAGTATAAGGTTGTGAATTGCGGGAAGACTTCAACCTACCCTAAACCTCCTAGACCCTCTCTTTATCAATACATGCGACTAGCAAGGTAAGTTACCTTAGGTAACTACATATTTTATAGGCAGGGCCGGGTTAATGTTCCTATTTCTTTCTTGAGTTAAACAGGCGAGTTCCTCCAATAGGGGACAAAGAGAGAGGGTCGAACAGGACAACCCGTCCTCCAATACCAGTGTTCGGGTGTGTCTAGGTAATAGAGAATTCAGAACGCTACATAACGTAGCGCGCGGGTATTCGTTTGCTGAATGGTGCGCGCGAGAAGGCGCCAATATTCTGTTCTCCCCCCGGCCGAACACACAGATGTACAGTTCTGAACATCCATTTCCATCACTTCACTGCCAGTGCCAATGTATACTGGTTCACAGGACCAAAATATTAATATGAAGAATAAAGATCTCCGACAATGGTTTCCGCATACGGGGGAATGGTGACCCGCTCAGACCCACGCTTGCCTTGCTCGACCCTGTCTCACCGCGCCCCGCACGGCCGCACATATTATGTTAATAAGGAGGGTAGTTAGAACATGAGTGTGTTTTATCATGGTAGAGGATGTCTTGTTCAACCCTCTCTCGCCTAATTTTGTAAGCATGGCTATCTCTCTATCCATGTGAGGTGTCTGGTGAGTGGTGCCAGCTCAGAACTCAGAGTGCAGAGACACAATATGCCTGGAGAAATCTCTTAATTTCAAACCACCCTTTTTAACAGGTATTCCTCTGATTCAATGGTCCAGAGCAGTGACGACAAGAGTATGACAACCTATCTACAATACGAGAGGGACAACGGCGATGTCTTCAAGATTGGGGATTTTGTTTATCTAAAGTCGGAAAGTGAGCTTCCATTCATTGCTCGGATAGACTCAATTCAGAAGGTACGTCCCCATTCCCCAAATAGACTCAATTCAAAAGCAAAAGGTATAAAGTCATCCCCACTCTCCAAACTACCGGTTTTATTGTACTCCCTTCAACCAATTTATTTCAGGACAAAAAGGGTGTTTGGGTCTATGGGCCATGGTTTATCAGACCCGCCGAAACTAAATTCTTCGATACTCGACCTTTTTATCCCAATGAGGTTCTAATGAGTAACATCCAGGACCGGAACCATTTAAACAGGTCAGAAATATATATGAGCTACAAAATATAATAGTGGTGATTGCGCTTTTTAGAAAATGGAGAACCCCGTGAGATTTTTACCCCTACTTTATCTGGTTTTATTCATTCTTGTCCCTCTCTCCTAACTCTCTCTCCCCTTCTCCAGTCTCTAATACTACCCCCTCTCTCTCCAGTCTCTAACTCTCTCTCCCCTTCTCCACCTCTCTTATACTACCTCTACCTCTAATACTACCTCTCTAATACTACCTCCCCCATCTCCAGTGTGGAGGGTCGTTGTGAAGTGCTCACTCCCAAGGACTACACAACAAAAGCACCTCTTGGGTTCCTATCTAAGGACATCTATGTGTGTGAACATAAATACGACGAAGGAGAGCATCGCTTCTCAAAGTTGTTCGAGAAAAATCTTTACACGCGGGTAACCTAAGATTATATTTAATTCAATTAATTAATCTAATCAATTAATTTATTAGTTTCTTGTAGTAGCTGGTTTATTTATTGTAACGACTGGTTCATTCATGTAATGTTTCATGTTCATTGTTCAGCCTGAGAAAAGGATTGCAGCAGTTGAGGATCAAATAGAACCATTGAATGGTGGGGGGGGAAACCCCGGGGGGGGGCCCCAAAAGGAGGGGAAAAAGGAAGGGGAAGGGGAAAAAAAAATTTTTTTTTGGGGGGGGGAGGTTTTTTTAAAAAAAAGGGGGAGGGGGGGGGGGGGGGGATATTTTTAATTCGGGGGGGGGGGGGGAAAAAACCCCAAGGTTTTGTAATGGGGAAGGGTTTTTTTTGGGGGGAAGTTGGGGGGGAAAAAAAAAACCCCCGGGGTTGAACCCAAAAAAAAATTCCGTTACCCCGGGGGCCTTATTAAAGAAAGAGGGGGGGCCCTTGGGGGGGGGGGGGGGGGCCCTAATGGGTTGGTGATTGGGGTTTTTTGGAAAAAAGGGGGAAAAGGGGGGGGGGGAGTTTTTGGGGGGGTAAAAAAAAAAAAGGGGGGGGGGTAAAAAAAAAAAAAAAAATTTTTTTTAAAAAAAAAAAAACCCCCCCAAAACCCCCCCCAAACCCACCCCCCAAAAAGAAAAAGGGGGGTTTTCCGGTTTAAAATTTTCCCCCCAAAAAATTTAAAAAACCCCCCCCTTTTTTTTTTTTTTAAATTTTACAATCTTCCCCAAAAAACAAACTTCCTCCCCCTCCCCCCTCCTCTCCCCCTTCCCCCCCTTTTTCTCTCTTTTCTTCTCCTCCTCCTTTTTTTTAATTTTTTCTTCCCCCCTCCCAACCCAAAATCCAAACCAAAATAAATTTCCCCTTTTTTTCCAACAAGAAAAAAAAAAAAAAAAAAAAAAAAAAAAAAAAAAAAAAAAAAAAAAAAAAAAAATTTTTTTAACCCCAATTAAATTTAAATTTTAAACTCCATTTTTAAAACCCATCCCCCCCCCTCCCCCCACTTTTAAAACATATATTTTGGGACCTAACAACAAAACCCTTTTATACACACGGGGGGAATAAAATACCCCCTAAAAAAAAATTTTTTTTTGAAAAAACTCATTTTTTCCCTAAGACCAGGTTTTTTAATTTTAAAAGGTTCGGGAAATTAAAAAACTTTTTAACCCTTAATAACTTGAAAAAGATTTAATTTTAATACAAAAAACCATTTTAATTTAAAGCCCAAAATATCCCGAGTTATTATCTTTTCCACCGAGATACACTAAGAAGTAGAAGTGATACTGATACAGCCGGGCCTCAGGAACAGTGAGGGGTCAGGTTAAATGAATAATGGATAAGTGCAAGAAGGGAGAGAATAGGAATTCCATTGAATTTGGTATGAAGTGGACTGGGAGGGTGTGGAATGGGTTTGTTTATACAGCAGCCATCCCGAACCAATTAGGCCCTGGAATCCAGAAATATCACCTACACTGGGACCCAGGGGAGGAAACTGGGGGGGGGGGGGTGTTCACCGGTAGGGGTGGACTGGGGACTGGGAGGGGGTTGTTAACCGGTAGGGGTGGACTGGTGACTGGGGACTGGACTGGGAGGGGGGTTGTTCACCGGTAGGGGTGGACTGGGGACGGGAGGGTTGTTAACCGGTAGCCACCACCATCCTTTCCATGGACAAATTAAAAACAAACTGTTTTTTACAAAGTTTCTCTCTTCAGGTATCATTAAAAATGTACAAGCTCTCATGATGTAGCATTATATGTAAAATGTTCATTATTACGACAAGCAAATAAAAATAGCGAGGTGCAAAAGTGTCCCATCCCAGTGTGAAGAATAGGGGTCATCTTTACTCTGCTGTAGCAGCCTCTTTCTCGGCGGCGATATCCTCCGGAGAGGGCAACACGCTCTTTTCCACGGTCTCGACCTAGCGGGGAGGGGAGGGTTAGGTTAGTTTAACTGTAAATTAAATACCAGAATACTAGAATGAGATAAACAAGGATATCCTTAAAAAGAAACTGTTTTCTTACCTTTTTCAACTTGGTGGCATCGAAGGAGTTGATTTCAGAGAGATCGGATTTGTCGGCCATGGTAAAAGAGGAGAACTTGCTAAAAAAGGGGAGGTGTGTTGAAAATATTTTAAAAGAGCACACAAAGAATTGGAAACAAAGGGAGTAGTAGCCTATCCGGGGACAGCACAATTAAAATTGCTAAAAGAGAGTTTAAGTGATAGCGAGGGAAAGAGAGAGAGAGAGATAATTAGAGAAAGGAGTTTAGATACGGCGGTCATCTGACCGGATCACTTGACTGAAGGTTTCAGTCATTTGGCCGTTGAGGGAGAGAGCACGTAAGTGAGGGGATTGGGTAAGAAGTGAGGTTGGCCCCGACGTCTTGCTAGGAAATTATATCGCTCGCGTGAGCTGCTCGTCTGACGTTGCGTGATTGGTCATCCAACGCGACCTTCCTTTTGTCACTTGTTTTGAGCCGCGCTCATGTCAAATATGCGCTGCAATTTAGCGCCGCGCACAATTCTTCGAAATAAGTAAATTATGAACTTCCACACACCAACAAACGTTTTTTCAAACTTTTTTACTTGGCGACTGGCGTTTCACGAGAAAAGCGCCGCACTGCCTTACGAGAGCGGAGACGGGACTGTAGCGTTTCACCTGTTATGCCCATTCCTTCATAGTTAAAATTTTAAAGAGCTTTTGTTCATGTAAAAGGACTTCAGCTGCTGGCAGAGCTGGGATTCAAAATTATAACCACTCAGAACCACTTCTTAGTGATGCTTGTACAGATACTACACATATCTGCCAGTTCTTCATTATGCCCTCCCTTGGAATCTTTTCCCTTTTCATGCTCAGTGTACCTTAGTCTCGCCAAAAGGACTACGATGCTGCAATTCCGTAACTTATTTGCTAGATCTCTGTTGACATTTTCAAAAAGGTTCCCCTGAAGTAAACCCCAACATTTCCAATCAGCATGTCAGCATAAAATAGTTTGAAACATGGACCAAGACCAGATAGATCAGGAGTCTCTTGTGGTCCAACTACGGACTGCATTCCTAAAACAGAACTTAGGTAAAAACCAGGAACCGACCGAATCAGGAAATACTGGTCCCTGATTGGCTGATAACCAGTCACGTGATCTAAATAACGAGTTCTGATTGGTTGTTTACTTGTTTCGGTCGGTTCCTGGTAAAAACTAAGACCCCTCAAATATAATACTTCAAGTAACTACTGAAATGCTGATCATATCTCCTCCTTACAGAACCGTTTGATAGCAGGGATATTTCGAGAGTACGGAACGATGATAGAGTGGTATTGGCATATCTTAAAAACTGTCGATTCAACAGAGAGAAGGCTTTCAATATGATGGTACTAATTTATTAGTGATTTATTGACCTGTGAAATATAGTTTGTAACACACTGGAACACAACTATAATTCCCTCAGTGTGAGAGCCTCAAGTGGAGGAAAAGTTTTGCAGTTAATGATATTAGTAAGGAATCGTTCAGCGCTGAGGTCCTTGATGATCCCTATCTCTACTTCAAAGGATACGATAAACAGGGCGGACCTTTACGTAAGTTGCGGGTATATCAGGATGTTTTTTAGAAGGAGTTTAGACGGAGTTCAGAAGGAGTTTAGACGGAGTTTAGAGGGAGTTTAGAGGGAGTTTAGAGAGTCGTAAAAAATAGAGTTTAGGCCGGCTCCTAGGATGTGAGGTTGAGTGTAGAAAAGAGTAATTGGGGAATTTAGAAAGGCCATAAGTGTAGACTGTAGTGTACACTAATTACAAGATGATAATAATTACATGATTTCAGAGTAAGAAATCACAACCTAGATAATTATTTAATTAGTTTATTCTAGAGTTGTACTGCACTGTTTAGTTAATTAGCTAATTAATTCAGTTGTATTGCAACTGGAGCGCCATATTAAGGAGTCTGAGAGATTACCAGACCTCAAGAAATATGTGGCCTATCTACTGGAGACTAGGGTAACACTGCTAACACACAATGCTAACATGCTAACACAATGCTAACACAATGCTAACACACTAGTGGTTTGGGATGTAAAACGGCACAGAAAAAGCAACACTGCCATTAACGCTGAACTGAAAAAGCTGTTAGCATTACTGCTTGATCGAAGGGTAGGAGTTTGCATGTTTGCACTTACTGTTCTTGTTGTGTGTCACGTGACCCACAAACCATATTTGGGCATCACGTGACACACACCATATTTTGTTACTGTATCTTTCTATACTTGTTCGATTTGTTGTCCCTAGTCCCTAGTCTCTACTCAGTACTTGTTTGTCACTACTTTGATTTGTTTGTCACTTTGTTCGAGTGTGCAAGTGTTATCCCTCATGTTACGTTGTCAGTTTAGTTTATATTGTACTGTCTATCAGCCTACAGACTTTTGATTGATAGTGTGTGAAAGAGAATGATGGAGAGAGTTTGTGTAATCCTCGCCCTCTGAATGATGAAAGTGTTCTAACATGATGTCCAAGAGTGTTACCTGTAGCCGCTACAGCCGCTATACAGCATTGCGATACATAGGAATGCGTGTCAGTCATTGTACATTGACACAAGCTTGTGTGTTTGTGTGTCGCCACCCTAAACTTACCTCAACTCAACCTCACTTTTCAAGTTCGTGCATGTGCCTGTTCTTCTCCCCCTACCCAAGTACCAGGAACCGACCGAAACAAGTAAACAACCAATCAGAACTTGTTATTTAGGTCACGTGACTGGTTATCAGCCAATCAGGGACCAGTATTTCCTGATTCGGTCGGTTCCTGCCAAGTACCCCACTGCTCCCAGCTAGCTACTGTTCTGGTACCATAGTCCCCCTATAATAGATAACACTCTCCCGCTTATATATCCCACTTTCTCAGGAGGGGGCCATCGGAAA
>CM035356.1:5170115-5269044 GCA_020137815.1 Hormiphora californensis
AATCTAAAGTAAGGGGATGAAAAAATTAGGAAAAACTTCAGAGGAAAGGCGAGAGAGAGACACAGAGAGATAGAGCTCGCTCACGAACCGCCAGTGCGGCTGAGAGGAGATCGATAGCTCTCTAGATGCTGCTGCTTCTATATCGCTCGTATCATCTCCATTCTCGCTATATCTCTCTATCTGCTATCTCTCTTCTCTCTATAATCGCTCGCTCTCAATTCATCGTGCCTTCTTTAATCGCTGTAGTAGTGCTGAGTTGTATGTGGTGGCGTTATGTAGTTGACCGATTGCGATTATTGTACCGTGTACTTGTTGAGAATCTACTTCGTCTACTGCAGCTGTTTCTTTCTAGTTTCTTTTCAGTACCATGCGGCACTGAGCCTGGCAGAAGTGTGTTTTGGTTATCCAATGGGAGACTGAGAGGGTTTCCTCCAGGTGGGGTACTGTAACGCCTGGAGGTTGAGAATACCCCAGCTCAGTTTCTCTCAAATCTCAGTCTCTAATTCATGTAATTAGAGATCTCCAAAACACACTTTAGTACCATGATAAAAAACTCTACATTAATTTCATCCATTTTATAGGAAGTGTGTGTGTAGGTCTGTAGGTTAGTGTAGGTTTTAGTGTCGTGAATTGTGTGTAATTTTAATAGGTTTTGTTTTGGGTCTGTGTGTGAACTATAATTGTGTGAACTGTGTGTGAACTGTGTGAGGTGTGAACTGTGTGTGTGTTAGTTGACTGTATGTCGTTACCGGATGTACTATAAGGACGCCGAAAAAACACGTCCCAGAAGTCGATCACCGTGAGTGTGCGTGTTATAGTTTAGTGTGCATGGATTAGTTTTTAATTAGCTATTAGTTTTTAATTGGTAATTAGTGTCATTACTGTCATGCATGATTACTGTTTAGGTAATTAGTTTGCATGTCACATAGGATGAGTGATATAAGGTTTTGAATGCGAATGTTTATGCGAATGAAGGATTACTGTATTATTATACAGCTCTGCATCTTGATGAAATTGTGTGTGACACGGTTTGACACAGCGTCAGTTGATCACTAACCGTGGGAGAATGTTCGGGAGAACATATGTGTGTATCGTGTGTGATTGTGTGTAATTATCACCGAACACGGAATAATTTGAAAGATTAGCAGCTTCAAATCGAGGAGGTAGATTTGGTAGAGAGGAGATATCAGAGAGAGTGTGTGAGAGAGAGAACGAGACTATAGCTAGATGAGAAGGGCTCAAGTGATAGCTTGAGAAAAAGAGAAATAGGGAGAAAGGGAGATAGAGAGAAGAGATATCTGATTCTCGAGAGTTAGAGGGAGAGAGATGAGACGGGTTGAAAGCTTGAGGAGAGAGTGCAGTGTAAGGGAAAATGTGGGTGTGCTAGACAGAGCATAATTAGCTGAATATATATGTGTGAGAGGGGAAGGGGGTTGAGGACAATAGAATGAGAAAGGGAGATCAGAGAATGCATGAGAGTATATAGGGAGATCAGAGAGAATGCACATGGATAAAAGTGGCGGTAAGGGCATCCTCTATAGAGGTACATCATACCTTAT
This sequence comes from Hormiphora californensis, assembly GCA_020137815.1. Lineage (NCBI taxonomy): Eukaryota > Metazoa > Ctenophora > Tentaculata > Cydippida > Pleurobrachiidae > Hormiphora > Hormiphora californensis. The sequence goes on from CM035356.1 coordinate 5,171,675, forward strand.
TATTTATTCACGAGGCACTGTAAAGAAGCGAGTTACTAAGAAGAATGGGGCCTAATTATAAGCCATGGAGTCTGTACACCCTGTATTCCAAATCACCCGACACAACAATGCTAGAATAGAACTTGTCAAGGATATAACGGTTGCTTGCTAAGATGCAACTAGGGGAGGCTATATGACAGGGTCAATATTCACTATCCAGTCCCCCTCTCTCCTTAGTGATGTAGTGGTCTGATTAATTGACCACATGATTGTATTACTTTCATAGTTAGTTGTATTACTGGACCTTCATAAATAGTTCACTGGAATATTTGAGAGAGAGAAAGAGAGAGAGGGTTGGTTGTTCTATAAAATACTCCATATCTCTCTTCTTCTCTATCTCTTTGAGCGCTCGTACTGACCATTCTCCCACCAGATGTCTAGATACCGCACGTACTGAGCATATTCCCCCACTACATTTCCAGATTTCTAGATCGTACTGTGTTTACATTTAGTACATGTCTCTGATTTTAGTTGCTTTGCTTTACCTTCTAGGTACTATTTTGTACACATGTTTTATATGAATCATGACTGGGCTGAGCTGTCTGATTCTAGTTGTATTTCATCTCTTAGAAAGTTGTACAGAAAGTTATTGAAATGTGAAGTCATGTCTTGAGTGGACTGGTGGTGTGACAGGAAGTGGTGAAGTGAGAAGGAAGCTGAGAACAAAGACAGAATAGGAATAGAGACAAGATCGAGAAAGAGAGTGAGAAATTTTGAGAGAGAAGGAGTGAGAGAGGAAGAGAGAGAGAGAGAGGAAGAGAGAGAGAGAGCGAGAGAGAGTGAAAGTCGAGAGAAAGATTTGCAGGTTGAGATAAAGATATTTTCAGCTTCGATAGTAATTGCTTCTACCAAGGAGTGATCCAGGTGTGCGGGTTTTACTCCAAGGGAGAGAGAGGGGGGAGACGAGGGGAGAAGAGGGAGGAGAGAGAGCGGGGAGAGAGGAGATAGAATAGAGGAGGAGAAATACGAAAGGGGAGAAGGGAGATCTCTCCCCCCCTCTTTTAAGCTTCTCTCTCTCTCTCTTCCTCTCTCCATCTCTCTCTCTCTTCTTCCTCTCTCCTCTCTCTCTCTCTCTCTCCCCTCTCTCCCTCTCTCCTCTCTTCTCTCTCTCTCTCTCTCTCTCTCTCTCGTTTATCTCCATGTGACTGCATTGCGGGTTTCTGTTTGGTTCGGTGAAGCAACAATTACTTGCTCTCCTTCTCTCTCCCCTTCTCTCTCTTTCTATCCCTCTATCTTTCTCGGACTATAATGAGATAAAGAGCTATACATGTAGTACACAGGCATGTCTCAGAGAGGTCGAGGAGGTAGGGGTCGGAGAGGATTTAGTAGGCAAGGGTCTGTTGATAGTGGCGGGGCTCCTGAGAGGTAGTGCAATTAGTAGCCCCTTCGTAGCACTAGGGGGTACCTGAGAGGTAGTGCAATTAGTAGCCCCCTTCGTAGCACCGGGGGGGGGGGGGGGGGAGGGGGGCTCCTGAGAGGTAGAGCAATTAGTAGCCCCCTTCGTAGCACGGGGGGGGGGGGGGGAGGGGGGCTCCTGAGAGGTAGTTCAATTAGTAGCCCCCTTCGTAGCACCCGGGGGGGGGAGGGGGGCTCCTGAGAGGTAGAGCAATTAGTAGCCCCCTTCGTAGCACTAGGGGTGGGGGGGGGAGGGGGGCTCCTGAGAGGTAGAGCAATTAGTAGCCCCCTTCGTAGCACTAGGGGTGGGGGGGGGAGGGGGGCTCCTGAGAGGTAGTTCAATTAGTAGCCCCCTTCGTAGCACCGGGGGGGGGGGGCATCTGAGAGGTAGTGCAATTAGTAGCCCCCTTCGTAGCACCGGGGGGGGGGGGCATCTGAGAGGTAGTGCAATTAGTAGCCCCCTTCGTAGCAAAAGGGGGCGGTATTGGCATTGGGTTTAAAGGGGTTTATAGGGTATTATAGGGAATTATTAGTACAGTCGGACCCCGATTTAACGGCCCCCGATTTAGCGGCACCCCGATTTAACGGCAGCATAATCTTCCCCCGGTATAGAAAATCAACCATATTTGACCCCGATTTAGCGGACACCCCGATTTAACGGACAAAACCCTTTCCCCCGAGGGTGCCGTTAAATCGGGGTCCGACTGTACAAGCAATGCCTTTTTAGTGGGCCCTTTTAGCTGTGTCAATAGCACTCCCTCTCCAGTGGCATGTTGTAGACCATTATGATATCATTCTGTGCATGATCTCTGATCTCATCCCCTTTTTTTAAAAACTCACCTACTTGGACTATACTCAACTATGTGTTATGATAAAACCTCCAATAGGTTTGTCAGCAAAGCAGAGGTCACTGACTACGTGGATAAAGACCAACTGCCGGTGTCACTAGGAGGAAATGTAAGTTCCCATACCCATATTATATTATCATGTAGTAGTGCATTTCTCTTATCTCACCCACCAACACATCGCCTGACACATCCCTTACCTTTTCAGAACGAAGCCGCTGCTACGAAGTAAGTAGGGCGCGAAACCACACGACATGACAGTGGGAGTCTTCGCGCGAGCGGCTGCGTTTTATCTCGCGCGCGCAGTTTAGATTCAGATGTCGTGGGAAATTTTGAGTTTCTGGCGCTGACAAGCCGTACAGTGGTCAGTGACCTGCCAACTAACCACCTCTCTTTTGCAGTGTTATGGAAAATGATTTAACGGGAGGAGTCGATAAAAAGGTTAGCTTACTAATCAAGCTCTCTCATTTAATTCTATTGGATGATTTTTAAATTTATGTCCCCCGTATTTGAAAATAATTCAGTTCTTTGTTTCAGCAAGTTACATTTAACGCCTCAAATCCTTCACCAACCGCGGGAAAATCAGTTACCGACAAAATGGGAATTCTTCAGATCAGGTCAGTCACCATGTTTAGTGTGCTGAGAAATAAAAAGGGACTACAGGTACAAAATTCTGACGTTCTATAATATTTCAGCCCTGCTGATACTCTGACGTTCTCTGTGGTTCAGAGTAACAGTGAATCACTGCCTCAATCAATCAAGATGACCAACATCAAGGAAACACAGGTGAAATTGTAGCTAGTGACACACTTTGTAGCTAGTTTTATATCTCTAGGTAGACCCCCTTTCGCGTTTGAACAAAACAAGCTAGTGTTAGGGTGAGAACCGGTGTAGAAATAGGACTATCTAGAGATAACAGTGTTAGTAGTCGTATCTCAACACCGGTTTCCGCCCTAAATTTTGTTGCCTATCTCTTTTCCCCTCTCAAGTTTGAATCCAGCCCTTCTTTGTTTTCACGCTGAGAGACATACAAACTATAGTCTCCCTGTTCCATCCTCCCTGTGTAACAAGACCTGTTCCCATCCTCTCTGTAACAAGACCTGTTCCAATCCATCCCCTCCCTGTAACAAGACCTGTTCCAATCCATCCTCTCTGTGTAACAAGACCTGTTCCAATCCATCCTCTCTGTGTAACACGACCTGTTCCAATCCATCCTCTCCCTGTGTAACAAGACCTGTTCCAATCCATCCTCTCTGTGTAACAAGACACCTAACAGATATCCTATCCACCAGGTTGCATACAAAGTGAAAACTACAGCACCTGAACACTATCGAGTTAAACCAACAGTGGGGGTCATAGAACCAGGTCAAACAGTGGAGGTTTCAGTACAGCTAACACCAGGTAGAGAGAGAGATCCGGGCTCGGGGGATTTAACCCTGCTCACGTGGTGCGTGTAGTGGACCGAGAGAGAGAGAGAGAGAGAGTGAGAGAGAGAGAGAGTGAGAGAGAGAGAGAGAGAGTAAGAGATAGAGATGTGTTCCTATTTACTAACTCCCCAACTAGAGTTTATCTGTGTTCCAGGTAGCGCTGTGACCGCCAGTAGGGACCGATTCCTGGTTCAGAGCACCCTTATTACTACCACACTGAAGGGTGATGTGTCTGAGTTTTGGAGGACTGTCGAACCAGGTATATACATTAGCTCATTTGGGATTGGGTAGCTTTAACTTTAGGGTGTCTAATAATGATAATGGTGGAACCCATTGTGAATTCTACAATAGTGTGCTGAGTGCTCATAACTCCACTGTTATTCCAAATCTCTCAGGGAAAGTTAGCGAGCACAGATTGCGCTGAGTGCTCATAACACCACTTTATCTCCAAATCTCTCAGGGAAAGTCAGCGAGCACAGACTGCGCTGTAAGGTGACTATGAACGGTAGTCCGATTGAGGACAAGGTTGAGATGTTGAACAGCACACTTCACTCAATGCCCACCATGTCCGGAGGAGAGGATCGGTTAACAGCCATTGAAAACAGGCTAAAGGTCATCCAGGAATCAACCGATAAAACACAAAAACAAGTCAGGACAATCCTCACTATAATCCAGGTATTACACAGCACGGATCTTCTCAGCCCTATTTAGTCATAAACGATCCATAACCAATAGATCCATAACCTTTCTGTATAGAACAGATAGGACCTAGAGGGGTGACCGAACTCCCCTGTTAATACTCTCTCTCTTTGTTGAGTAACAACTCTCTCTCTAATCCCCTCTTCTCTCTCACAGCTGTTCCTAATCGTCATCATGATCTACATCTCCTACCTCCTCTACCAAGAATACTCTCTCCTCTCTGAATCCACCAGTACAGCATCAACACCCTCCCCTCCATCAACACGACCTGAGCTCTAATAACTTGGGGTGTGAGTTGTGACACTAATTTATTGGTACTGTGTAGGAAGGGCATCACCCAACTACTAGGAACTGTGTTTTAATGAATGTTATGTGTTATTAAAATCAATGGGCCGGAGAGATCAATTAATTGCCCCTCCAATTGTGTAATGAGGACTAGCAGCTAAATGTTGGGAAAAGGATTGTTCTGTCAGGCCAATGCTCGATAACAGGGATTCTTTGATTACGTATCATGTGAAGTTTCTCAGTTGAAAATCTGTATCGTTTAAGGAAAATAATGTTTGTGAAAAAGTTGTGGTTCAATCATGTGTGTTTTAAATTGATATAATTGTAATTAGTAGAGACACTTATGCAACTAATTATGTAATCAGGTGTTATTATAATTACATTATCACATGGACAATTATGTTTTTTGTTGCACGTGTGTTTGAGAAATTAAACTGAGTGTCACACAATCTGTGTGAAATAACGCGTGAGATGTAATGATCACGCGTGAGATGTAATGATCACGCGTTAGAGGATGATAACAACGTGTGAGTTATCGTGATAACGTTATGTTAGAGAAAGAGAGAGAAAGAGGATTGAAAGAGAATGTTTGACCAAATCACCAATTGTTGTGCTGCCGTATTAGAGTTGACAATTTTTAAAAACTGCCCTTTCATTTTGTACCCACGACGATGGGCTATGCAGTTGCAAGGTTATGGTCAGATCGGGGCTGTATGGCGGCGCCAATACCCCAATTTGATTCTCAAATGACAGTGCGCTCAGATGGGGTCGGCGGCGCCAGACAGGATCGGTAAGCGGTAAAGGTTGACCCGTCTCCTGAGAATTTAAAACTGTTTTGGCCATAACTCAGCCATTTCTTGACCAATTTGCAAAATCTTGGGCTCATTGGAAAGAAGACATTAAGATCTTTAAAATGAGCTCAATAAAATGAAAATTGGCGCAAATTGCGCGGCGTAGTGGCGAAAACGCGCATTTTGCGCCATTGCGCCGCGCAAAGCCACGCAATTTGCGCCGATTTTGATTTTCTTGGGCTCATCTGAAAGAGCTCAATGTCCTCTTTCCAACGAGCCCAATATTTTGCAAATTGGTCAAGAAATGGCTGAGTTATGGCCAAATAAAAATATAATTCTCAGGAGACGGGTCAACCTTTACCGCTTACCGACAGGATCGGGGTAGGCGCCAGAAAGTTTCTGGCGCCTACCCCGATCTGAGCGCATCACAGCCCATCGTCCTAATAGTAATAATAAAATGACAGCAATTGTTTTCAAGCAGTGAACGAAATCAACATTATACATTAGCAAAACACACACAGACACACAAAGAATAAAGTTATTTATATATCTCTCACCAGGGCCTTCTGAGAAGGGCCTTCTCCTCAGCTCCTGCCTGGCGGCGACCACCTGATCTGAGGGGGTGGGCCCTGTCAGACAGACCTTTCTAAACATCATACTAACCTTATCAATAGTCAATACAATATAGTGTAACTGTAAAACAATATTAACTCTTATTCAACATATCACACTGCTCAACAGTTTACAAGGGCTCTCTTTTCCGTCCGTCAATTGGTATGACTGTCAGTACTCAGTAATTAAGTTCGTAGTCTGTCCGTCATCTATTACCAAGTCCGTAGCCTGTCATGTCATCTATTACCATGTTCGTAGTTTGTCTGTCAGTCTGTCCGCTAAACTCCCTGGGTTACATACCACTTTTCATGTTCAGAATCGTAAAAATATTATTCACTGAAATCAAAAATAGAACTATAAGGTGTGGCTAGCGTGTGTAGTACCCCAACTTTATAATTCTGGGAGAAGGGATACTGCACACTTGACACACAAGGGGAGAGAAAAGGGTTTCTGGCCTTTGTCTGGCGACACTGAGAACTAGAATCAAAACAGGGTCTGGCACCGCCAGACAGCTGGCCCAGGGGTTGTTAAATCGGAGAATAGTTTCTCTCTCGGCTTTCTCTAAAACCTCTTATCTCACTCTCAGTATAACTATATCAGTTTCGAGATGTTCTTTTCTCAGTTTCAACTTGTTATTCAAGAGTCTCAATATATTCTCAGTGTTCTAGAGTTTCTTGAAGGAGGGCAGTGAGATATTTTGAAGGTCAGCTAGTTTTGGGAGGTTAACATTTGGCGCCATGCTCTTTGCAGCACTGAGGGCCCTTGCTGGTGCACCGCCCATACCTGCAGCAGGGGTTTGTGTTAGAACATGTCAGTGTTATGTTAGCATGTTAGGGTGGCACTAGACCCTCTCGAGAGGAAGGTTTAGGAGGGAAAGGGGGGAGCAGCAATTACTGGAGATCTATACCACGCATTGAATGGAAGGAGTTAAACGTATAATTGGGTTGGGGAGATGGGACACATGCACACCATAATTCCACAAAACAAATTAATTCAACCACTTATCTATCACAACAAAAAGAAGGGATTCGTACAATTAAACGGTGGTACTACCATGTCTGGCGGCACCAGTTTTGATTCTCAGATCGGGACGGGGTCGCCAGACAGGGTAGTACTTGTCTAATTTGCTCCATACACTTCCTCTTACTGAGTCAGAAAATGAAGCGTGTGTTGCCAAACTACAACAACTATTGAACGGCGAATTAGATGCCATGAACCCCACGTGTACTAGACTGTGTTTCATGCGATAAATGATTCAGTAACCATGCGATACATGATGGGTACATGATTCAGTAACGAGATTACTAGATAGTGGATGATGCTCAGTGGGGTTGCTAATGGCCGCCAATCGAAGTAGCGTACTGCCTATAGGTAAAAGAGAGTGATATTGGGGATGCTAATTAGTTAATTATCAGATGCTAATTAATTAATTATCAGATACTAATTAGATAATTAGGGATGCTAACATCACGTTGTTGCAGTTACAAAGCTAGTTACACAATTCACACACATGTTAACACGTACACCCAGATATATAGAGATGAGAAGAAAGATTAGAACTTGTAATGACCACGGAGTCGAGTAGGGAAATCTGCAGAATCAAGGAATAATTAGGGAAATAATTAGAAATAATTAGTCGGGGGCCTCTTCTAGTTCCACTTTACGGGAAATAATCAGTTGGGAGGGGGAATTATATTTTTGACCAGGAATGATATTTGACCAAGATTAGATTAAACAACACGAGAAATCACTGGGACACTGATACAGAATCACGGGTGACAAACTCTGAAATCTATCTCCCATCAACAACAAGTAATGATCAGCGTTTGGAAACACGCTCAATAGTGACAGAGATCACGATCACGCAATATCAGTATAGTGACAGAGATCACGCGATATCAGTACAGTGGTCAGTAACACAGATCACGATCAGTATATCAGTATAGTGACAGAAATCACGCAATATAAACATACTTATATTCTTAGGGCCCATAGACCCAAAAACACCTAATTTAGGAATGTTAAGGATGGGGAGGTTTCTATATCAATTGTAATACCTCACTCAGCCTCACGTCAGATCAGGAATGAACAAGAACTGAGATAAAAAGAGAAGTAACTAGCCATGCAAAGAGTAGCTTCTGTAGATTTGTTTTGTTCAAACCCTTTATTTGAGTCAGGGTCGAGCAAAGCAAATCTAGATCTGATAATAGTTGGATAGTATTATTTTACCTGCTTCTTTCTTCTCTATTTGCTGTTGAGCCTCAATGTGCGTTAGGATCTCTGTCTGGTTAGTTTCAACTACCATTCCTCCCATCACAATCTCCTGAGAGAGAGAGAGAGGGAGGTTAACAAACAGACAGACAGACATACAGACAGATAGACAGACAAACAGACAGACAGGCAGACAGACATACAGACAGACAGACAGACAGACAGACAGACAGACAGACATATACTAGACAGACAGACATATACTATACAGACACTATACAGACAGACAGACAGACAGACACAGAGCCAGCAAGACAGACACTAGACAGACAGGCAGACACTAAACAGGCAGACACTAACCTGTAGAATGTAGTGAACCTTGTCCATGTGGAAGATAAGATCTAACTCGCAAACATTCTCAAAACACCGGTCCAGTGTCTCTACTAGAACCTGCAAGGAACAAAACTTGTTTAAAAACAGGGTCAATAGAGGGTCAAATTTGGTTCCATATAATTTTGGAGCCAAAGCCAACGGACTTTTTAAAAGATCCCTGTCATGATATACCGATGGCTGGGGGTTAGTGGGGGCGAGGGAGAGATGTTGGGTGATTTACCTGGGGGAGGGGTATCTGTTCTAGGGTGTGGCTAGGTTGGGAGGTTTACCTGGATTAGATCAAGAATTCCCAGCTCACTCTCGCTGCTATCAACACAAAATACAAAGTAGAGGGTAGCGTAGTGCCGGTAGACCAGTCGGAAATCACTTCCCCCAATTAGGGTGCCTCCCTCTAGAAAGTTACACACTGAGTCTTCACGTTTCGAAAGGAGCAGGAAGGTCTCCCTTATTATCTGAAATAGGGAATGGAGATAAAAGATGGGTGCGAGGGGCCGGGGGTGGGAAACACCATGAAAAGTAGTTACTGAATGAGTCCCACTGGGGCTATAAACACCACCCTGCATCCCCTCCCTCATTTCCCAGTTCTACAACTACAAGTTACAACCCAGTTGACCCACCAGCTGGTGCAATTACTTCTAAATAATTACAACTTCTATCAACTCACCTGTTGTTGCATTTCCTCTGTGTAATAAGTAAAGAATTTAGTGAGCCTTGGTTTCCCATGGTTATTGAATATCAGTGCTGCCTTGATCATAGCTAGACTGCAGGATATATCACAAAATTAGTAATGGGGACTAGTCACTAGGACAATGAGGAAATTGGGTCATATTTGATGAGGGGAGGGGCTTTGAAGAAATCACGAACTGTGCATAGATAAATCACAAGCTAATAAAAATTTACAAAAACTATGACAAACAATCTGAATAAATTAAGGGAATTTCACTTTCAGCCTCCGTCACCACCACCTCCTCCACCACTGTTTGTCAGTTCACCTAACTTTGTATGCAATACACCCAACTGTCGTTCCAATCCTCTGAAACAGTATTATTAGTAGCTGGTAATCAATTTTAAAAAGCAATACATGTTACATACAAGACATCTTTAAAAGTCTAATTAAAGAACCTGATTTCAGCTGCCTGTCGATCAACTGTGAACTCTGCGTCGAATGCTGATCTTTTCAAACTATCGATATCTGTTCTAAGACCCTCCAGTTCATTCTTTCTAGCTTCCTCCTTCGCTTCTTCCTGCAGTAGTAATAACACAGTTAGTTTATCAGACCCCGATTTACCTTGTTTTGTTCTAACCCTCCTTTACATTTGTAAATAAGGGGGTCGAGCTAGGCAAGATTTACCGGAATGATCGGGGGAAGGCCGGGGAACAGAGGGTGTATTCATAATTACCTTATTGCTACTCCTCGTGTATTCCCACAGTAACAAACCAGCTCCCAGACTGTAGAGAAAGAACTCTGAAATGAACTCAGCTCCTGACTCTAGTGCTACCTGAAAACAGAGAGAAATAATTAACTTTAACTTGGTCGAGTATTAACAACTGATTAACAACTCCCTATTCACATTATGCTTGTTTATTCTGCAATCACGAATAATAAACAGAACCCCCCTACCATTACCTGCTCATTTAGTTTGTAGACCTTAGCATTCCTAGCGCCCATTAACCTCGTCTGCACAGTTACATCGACCCAATGAACGCCCTGAGCCACTGGGAGGATCAAATAGTTCTTCACTATTTTAGAGTTGATAGCGCCCCTTTTCAGTCCCTTGGCGATAGGTTTAGCGACTTGCTTTATGGCAAGAATGCCGAGCTTAGCTACTGGCAGACCCGGCATATTACATGTGTAGTTGGGAGCGCTAAAGAGTAGAGGGGATTGTTTCGTGTTATAGTTGGGAGAGCTATAGTGAGGGTTGATCTTGTTTTAGATTGAGAAGGAGGGGAACAGAGGTGGGGGAATAGGGCGTCGCTATACTATTAGGGAGCTAGTGGGATCGATAGATACACATCAAGTTCACTTTGACCTTTTCAAATAAAACCTAAAAATACAAATTAAAAGAGAAGTGAGATGTGTTGCTCCATCGTGCCACCACCACCGTTCCATCACTATGATGTTTACATCCTGGAGACGGTTTTAATTCCCAGGAGTTCGAAACATTTCTCCATAATCTGAGCGGATGCCTCGCACAACAGCAGTCGGTTCATGTGAACCTTTACTACCTCACCCGTCTCCCTGGAGGGAATTAGTAATTAGTAATTAGTAATAACGTGTTAGTTTGAACTTGTAGTAAAGTAAAGTAAAGTAAAGTAAAGAGATTCCGGACAAAAACTCGGGTTTATATTGGTGGGGGTAACGAACCTGCTCTTCTCGATGCAGTAACACTTATCATAGAAATAAGTGAATACAGTTGAGATATCATATAGGTAGTTACACAGAGTGTGTGGTTGCAGTGTCTCAGCTATCTCTTCTATAACCTGGGGGGATTGCTGAGTGAGCGAGACGGGGGGGAGGGGGGAGAGCGGGGATCGCTGAGTGAGCGAGGCGGGGGGGGGGGTGGATAGAGCGGTCAGAGGAGTTGCTGAGTAAGACCCTTTACTCAACCAGGGGGCGGGGACTAGTCCGGATTGGGGGAGATTAACTCAGACTTTTAGGTTGCTGGTTTTTTTGTATCATTTGTCCCAGAGACAACATCTTACCTCAGGGAATCGAAGGAGGACCTTGGCCAGCTTCAGCTCAGCTTCATGTTCCAAAACAATAGGACTCTCCTTGGCATGTTCTAACAGCTGCTCCCGGGTATAGCCCGCATTACGAGCAATGGACCGGATCCGGGTTAGAGCGTAGAGTAGGTACACCGCTGTCTTACCTAGAACAATGAGGGTTAGAGTAGGGGGGGGGTGACACGTAACACTTTGTAACACTTTGTAACATGTGCAGAAAACTTTTTGTGCACGTTACATGTTACAAAGTGTTACAAAGTGTTACAAAGTGTTACAAAATGTTACAAAATGTTACAAAGTGTTACAAAATGTTACAAAATGTTACAAAATGGGCATTTTTTGTAACTTTTTGCAACATTTTGCAACATTTTGTAACACTTTGTAACACTTTGTAACACTTTGTAACACTTTGTAACACTTTGTAACACATGTAACACTTTGTAACATGTGCAGAAAATATTTTGTGCACGTTACATGTTACAAAGTGTTACAAAGTGTTACGTGTCACCCCCCCCTAGAGTACAAACAACTATTTGGCTTGCTTGACCATCTCTCACCACGACCCGGGCTAGAACATTACAATTGGTGTTCACCTAGCTCGACCATCATTTCGCGAACACAACAACAATGACAGGTGACTCAATTCAACTACACAATAAATCTAACCTCGGTCGTCCAACATCTTATCGAATGAGAACACGTAGTCATTAGTCCTAGTACAGGTGAGGTCAGCGAATTTGATGCACCCATAAGCAACTGCATCACGACACGCAATGATCTCTTCTTCAGACAGTAGACCAGATCCTCCCTTCGCCTTTTTATCATCCTCCTTAGCCCTTATCTTCTTCTCTGCTCGCTCCAACCTGAAATATAAAGAGAGATTGAAGACTACTGAATCGAGATGTAAGAAATTACACAGAGGGGGTAGAGAGGGAGAGATAGATAGGGAGAGAAGGAAAGCTCACCCCTCATCCAGAAGGTCCTTTAGTTTCACTGTATCACCAGATCGTGTCTTGAATTTCTTCCTATCCTCTCCCAGGACAACTCCAAACCCAACATGGACTACCTTCTGGTCATCTCGGACTAGTCCAACTTTCTTAGCTGGAAGGAGTTATTAGAGAAGGGTTATATAGGGGTAGTAAAAGAGGACAGACAATTATGAGCATACAGTCCCCTCCCAAGTCACACATACCCTCCTTTACCCAATTGTTGCTCACATACCAGCGCTGAATAGAAGATTAAAATGAAGTGCCTGTCCACTATCCACCACATACACACACATATCCGCCCCTTGGTCCACCATCCTATAATTGATAGCAGCCATATCACTGGTATCGTATGTGAAACCACCGTCACTCTTAACAATCATCATTGGAACTTCTTCTCCCTCAACAAAAATCAGCTGCAGAGAGGGTTGTGTTAAACAAAGGAGAGGAGGAATTATAGTGGTAACAATTGAATAAGTTACCGTTACTGATTAGTAATAATAAGTTACCCACTGACTAGTAACCAGTAATTGCTGTCAGACCATTTATAATTGGCCATTTTTTAATTGCAGCAGTTTTTGAAATCTTGCGTGTGCTGTTGTGCGCGTCGCAAATCATCCGCGCAAGGAACAGGGAATTTGTTCACGAGCGAAGAATCGCGCGTTACGTCAATGTCTAGTTATTACCTTGCACCCTTCGCTCGCCTGGAGATGTCCGCCTTCATCAAGAGATTTCACGATCCCTTCCATCCTGCTTTGGTAGAACGACTCTCCGCAGGGGGTTAGTTTGATATCAAGCCGCTCATAGATCTGAAGAAAATATAGGATAACAAGCTAGCACATATATCACGTTATCTTTTCCTGTTTTCCTGGTTGAGTTACACTTCTAACTTAGTCCGCCTCAAAAAGTGTTCAAACCTTATTAAATTCAGCCATAGAAATATCGCAAATCATCCTCCAACATTTTATAATTTCCTCATTTCCTCCCTGCAAGTCTACAACCCGCTTGTAAGCTCTCTGTTTAAAGTCTGGTTCCCCATCAAACCTTTTCTTAGCTTCTTTATAAAACATCTGAAGAAGAGGGTTAAAATGTGAATATGGGCCATGTATTTAACTGAACAACGTTTACAACAGTTGTTACCTGTAAATCGGAGATAGGAGGTGATTCTGTGGCGTAGTTGGGGAACATGTCCTCAAGATGGGCAATTAACATTCCAAACTGTGTGCCCCAATCTCCCAGATGGTTCACTCTCTGAGGGGGTAAAATAGCCGGGTAAGAAACCAATAAACTGGGAGTAGAGATGAGGGCTGGGAAGAGACGGCTAGGGGCGGGAAGGGAAGGAAAGTGGGGTTGAAGTAAAAAAAGAAGAGAAGTGGGAAGATGGGTTAACAAACCTCAACGTCATGCCCTAAGAATTCAAGCAGCCTACTAATAGTATCCCCGATGATAGTGGACCTCAGATGTCCAACATGCATTTCCTTTGCAATGTTGGGGGACGAGAAATCCACGAAAACCTTTGATTTCTTGTCACAGGGTGGCGGCCTAACTCCGTTCATCAAAATGTCTTGTACTTGGGCACACACAAAACTGCAAGGATGGTTTCTGTTACAAATCTATTTGCGATTCGAGACAATTTTCCCGGTTAAATTTGCGATTCGAGAAAATGTTCTCGGTTAAATTTGCGTACCAACCACATAATAAATCAACTAAAAGTTCTAAAGTTGTGAGAGTTGAGAGAGGGTCAAGCAAGGTAATTATATTTAGGACAGTCAAATTAAATATAATCGGGGCATGTAATTACATTAGGATGTGTATTCTTACGATGGTTTGAGAAAGAAGTTCAGGAAACCAGGTCCTGTTATTTCCACTTTTTCCAAGGCTTCTATGTCACCAAGCTGACCGTTCAAGGCGGTGGCAACCTGGTAAAAAATAGGATAGATATGTCTTAGATAAAACAGTTGTACCAAGAATCAAAATTAATATTGAAAAACACACAATGAATTAGGGACGCCTCACTATCTAGGATCTATTGGTAAACTAAGACATCTTCCTACCTCTCGAGGATTCGTCTTGTTTCCACTCTTACCAGCCTCCTTAGCGATCAGAAATGCAGAGCTGCATTGGTAGTCACACTTTGCATTCTTGTTTAGGTTGGGACCAACCTCCACCTAGCAAAAGAAAGGGAACTATTTTCCTAGTTTTAATATTGTGGAAGTTGTCAAATATTAGTTATGTTAGGGTGTCGATGTATATTTTTCCACTTTCTGAACTTCTCCTTTTCATGTGCTGTGATTCACTAAACGAGGTCAGGTAACAGGAACCGACCGAAACAAGTAAACAACCAATCAGAACTCGTTATTTAGGTCACGTGACTGGTTATCAGCCAATCAGGGACCAGTATTTCCTGATTCGGTCGGTTCCTGCTCACAAGAGGCAGAACTCAGACACCTTGATATCCATTGTTGAGTTGTGTCCATATAATTACAACAGATTTACCTTAATATCCATGGATGGGTAAGCAGCAGAGACGGCTGCCTTCAATCTCTTTCCAAAGAACGAAGGGAAGGATATCATTCGTTTTCCTTTTTCAACTTCCAATGCTCGCTCCAAATGGGACAACTGAGATATGAGTTTGATTTTGTACCATTATATTCTTGTTCTCTTGAGATAGGTCCGTTATTCATTGAGGATATATTATTCAATGTTTCGTCTCGTAACAAACTATATTAGGTATCCTACCTGGAATCTAAGTTTGTTGTTCTCAGTTTCAAGCCGGGCGATATCCGGATCAGTTTGGATCGAGTCTTCAAGATTCTGTATTTCCCGAGTCAACCGTCCTATCTCTCCCTCTGCAGAGGACGTCCTTGAAAGGAAGAAGTAGTGATGAGACAATATGGGCAGGGTAATATAACAATGTGGGATTAATATAATGCAGCCTAGGCCCCAGAGTAATAACGAGTAGTTGAAATAACGAGTAGTTGAAATAACGAGTAGTTGAAATAACGAGTAGTTGAAATAACGAGTAGTTGAAATAACGAGTAGTTGAAATAACGAGTAGTTGAAATAACGAGTAGTTGAAATAACGAGTAGTTGAAATAATGAGTAGTTGAAACGTACTAATAACGAATTGTTGATACTTACTGTTTGGCAAGTTGAGTGAAGGACATACTGAAGAAGCGTCGCAGTAAAGCAATAGTGTTGCCCTCCTAACGGAAAGTAATGATATTATTTCGAGGTGGAAGATAATGTGTAATATATGTGTCTCCTGATCCTGCAGTGGGATCTGACTCATGTTTTGGTGAGTCTCGGGTCCCTATTTTAAGGCCGCGGTCGCCGTTACGGTCTGGGTATACTGCACTTAAACGGTTCTAACCATCAGACAACTGAACCGTTTTAGCTAATTCAAAGTTAACCTTTCAAGAAATCTCATGAACCAAACCGAAAATTCTGACAGTATCACAAGGCGGTCACCTCATCACTCTTGTTGATAAATGGGGGCAGAACCAAGGGGCAGTTTAGCATGTTTTTGGGAAGATAGAACAAAGGGCCAAGAAACAATAACCAAAACTTATGTATTAAAAAGGTCAAATTGTAAACCATAACATTATAAGTCAATATATATTTCGATAAATTATTATGTATACCTGATCTAATACGGTCCTAACAAAATAAGTTTAGCTAAGTTCAGGAACCGACCGACACAAGTAAACGACCAATTAGAACTCGTTATTTAGGTCACGTGACTGGTTATCAGCCAATCAGGGCCAGGGACCAGTATTTCTTTATTCCATCGGTTCCTCGCTAAGTTCCACTTTTGGCCAGTTTGTGCAAAACTCTATCTTACCATTACGTTTCCAGTACATGTAAAGTCGACCAAGAGAACCAGTTACAGTATTTAGATCACTGCACAATGTGAAATGAGTAGAGTGATCGTGAATAGAGTCAACGATAATATGTTGTAGAAAATCAGGGTCTTGGTGAAAGTGAGCATCTGTTTTAGCCGCCAAAATTGCTCGATCCTCCACCAATTTAATGGTAACAACTGGCCATGATTTTTCGTCTTTTACATCCAATAAAACCTCAATCGCAACTTTGCATTCTTTGCCGGACTCTCGTGGGTTTTCATCACAGTAACTATCTCCATCGTCCATATGGAGGTCGAGGAATTGCACTTCAGAGTGGTGAAATGGCAAGCTCAATCGGGCAAGAGAAATTCTACTATAACTCAATTGGCATGACCAGCCCTTAACTGCCTTCATGTACTGACTTAAAACACCTTTTATTTTAGGGTTATGTTCTGGGTAGCTAAAGAAATGTAGTTCACACACTCCTAAAGAAGCCCAGGATTTCCTCTTATCCAGTGCCACTGTTATCGCCTTAACTACTTCCGGTAAAGATGAGTCACCAAACACGTCACAGCAGTATTCAAGGGAAGATACAAACTGGATAAATGATTTGATCCTCGGATCCTTATCAAGCACTTTAACAGCATCCAAGAATGAGGTACATCGACCAAGAGCGGGTATTTCGATCGGGTAAACAATCACATTTTGCAGATTGGTGCTATTGCTACTAGGATTATTTTGGAGACTAGTAACATTAGAGACGGGAACCCTTGCAAAAATCTTAAAGAGGGACATCAGATCTTCCTTAGAAAGACATAGTTCCATAGTTTCCAATAGTCGCTCATACACATTTTGGTCCGAGTGGAAGCAAAGTGTCAGAGGTGCACTCCTTAGGAACCTCTTTTCAACATCAGATAGTTTCACAGGATGGGGGTTACCTTTAAAATTCTCGATTAGCCACTCGTATAGAACAGATCCTTCCTTGCTACTAGCCAGGGATAGACACAGGTCTGTGTTCACGAACTCCTGTTGGTTAGGATCACGGGAGATGAAATCTTTAACCAGCGCCAATCGAAGAGGAGGTACAACTTGTAGCCCGGTACTAAGAGCATCTTGTAAGTCTCTGTTATTCCTCTCCTTGAGGATGTAGGCTGCTTCTTCGAATAGGAACAACGCCAGCTCCAGAGATTCAGAAGTCAGTCCGGAGCAGAGGCCGGTATAGAACTTCAGACACTCTTCAGCCATCCATTCGACTTTGAACACTGCACTCAGCTTGTTGACCTCTCGAAAGTTTTCCCTGGTCAGAACTGCTGTAGTGCCAGTGTAACAGCAATCCACAAAACTTGCAACTGACGAGTGGGAAAACTCCTCCACGTCGAGTTCCTTCATCTGCTGCTTTCCCACTAAGTCACAAATCACTAAACTGTTCATGGCCAATGGGAATGAACTTGTCCGGACCACGTCACCTCCCCTGCACATCAGTTGCAGATCGTTTAGACCATTCAACTCCAGGTAGTGTCTACCAAAGTTCATTGGCATCGTGCAGGTCTTTACAGCCATGTGATCTCTACAGGAGAGTGGATGTGTTAATGGGAGAGGAAGAGAGGTAGGGATATATAACAGGTTTACAGGAATAATATAGATAACCAGAGTTTTACAAGTTTACAAATAAAGTTATGACAACAGATCTTCCCTTTATGGGTCCACCTAAATAAAAATCAAAATAATCGTCTCCTCACGCCCTATCTCTAGACACATACAGCACATTGAGGGGAAATATCGTTGGGAACTGACGGATAACCTCTGACAGGGGGACGGTCATAAAAGCCTGTCAGGTAATTGCCCAGGGATGATTTGAATTGACCTAAGCTTCCGCAAGAGTTAACAGCCGCTGGCAACCTGTTCCACAGGTGAGCAGCTCTCGGTCCGAAGGAAGAATGGAACTGATTCGCTCTCCAGGTCTCAGCCCGATATGGAAACGGTGGTGGGACTAACCTCATACCCAACCTTGCACTGTGTTGGAACACAAGGTTTGCTGAATTCGGAACAAACCCATGGATCGTCTTCCACACATGTATCAACATATAACGTTGTCTTCTGCGTTGAAGAGACATCAGGTTGAGAACCTTCAATCTTCCCCAATAATCATGATTCTGCATTCCCTCGAGACGTCTTGTAAAACACCTTTGAACGTTCTCAATTGACTTGATGTCACCAGCCTTTGTTGGGTTCCAGACCAGGCAACAATACTCCAAAATTGGTCTGACCAGTGATTTGAAGAGTTGTAACATTACCTCTGGTGACCGGTCTCTAAAAACACTGAAAATCCATCCAGATAAAAGAGAAGCTTTCCGCACAATGATGGAAATGTGCTTGGACCACGAGCCATCTGAAGACATCTGAACACCCAAGTCACGGACATCGGGTTCGGGAATCAGTTGAACTCCAGAGTCTGTAGTGTACGAACTCATTTCAGTTGAAAAAGGAAGTTCCTTGAAGATTGCTGATTTGTTCAGTCTATAACTCAAGAGCTGAAACTTTTGATCATGGAGGACCATATTATTCACTTTGGCCCATTCCGTGACCCTCAGAAGATCTGCCTGCAAGCCAGCCTGATCGACCATATCTGAAATAGCTTTCATTAACTTAGTATCATCAGCAAAGGTGAGACACATACTGCCATCCAGTACAGACTCCAGATCCAGTATGTAAATAAGGAAGAGAAGAGGACCCAGGACACTGCCCTGCGCCACCCCGCTGAGCACCTCCACCCATGATGTCCTCACCCCGTCCACCATAACACACTGTTGCCTACCCAGGATCCACGCACTGATCCACTGAAGTAGTTTTCCTCCGATCCCGTACCTTTTCAACTTGGCCAGCAGCACATAGATATCCACTGAATCGAACGCTTTCGAAAAATCTAAGTAGATCACGTCTACTTCACGGTCCCCACAGAGCTCTGTCAGGATGAAATCAACATGGGATAACAGTTGGGACATAGTACTACGACCTTTCCGAAGTCCATGTTGTGTTTCACTCTGTAATTCCATATCGTCCAGATAATCAGCTATCCTCTGTCTAACAAGCCGCTCAAACACCTTCGACAAGTGACTGGTGATAGACACCGGCCGATAATTCTCTGTTCTGGATTTAGACCCCTTTTTAAATATGGGTGTTATGAACTGTTGTTTAAGACAATTTGGAACAGTTCCGTTTGCAAATGACTTGTTCCATAACATCCATATAGGATAAGACAAGCTGCTGTTACATCGTTTCAGAATACATGAAGGAATACAGTCCGGAGGTGAGGCCGAAAAAAGTTTCAGTTCCTCCAATGCACTCTGGATACAATTCTGTGAAAACTCCATGCTGGTCAGGATCTCACCAAGGTCCTCAATGTTACCCGCTGCCACAGAGGGATCAATTGCCGCAGGATCGCTGAAAACGCTAGCAAACTGATGTTGTAGTAAGTTAGCCTTCTCCAGGGGGTCCACAGTTAAGGAACCATCCGCACGCTCAAGGGGGGCAACTGATGATTTAACCTTGGAGTTCTTTTTAACGTGAGTATAAAAGTACTTGGGGTTCACCTTGATAGCACCCACAGCCTTCCTCTCCACTTTCTTGTCCCTTGATATCAGATGGGATTTGATTTTCTGAATTAAGCATTCCATCTCCGATTTCCACTTTACCGAATCGTTCTCACGTTTATCAAGTTTACGCCTCCTGCTAGTCAGATGCCTGAGTTCTTTGTCTACAAGGTCCTTCCGCATTTTCTTCACTCGACAATGAGCCCGGTGTCCCGATTTTTTTTTCACGCCTGGAATTTTCATTTTGGGAGCTCGTTTTGCTGCAGGAATTTTACTATTTGCTGCAGTCATGGATAGGGATTTTGCCGTCCTAAAATACCCCGGCAGTCCCAGTACCCCTAACATTGGAATATTTCCCTACTGCAGTCCCTATAAGGTTGGAATATTCCTTGGAATATTCCATCTTTGCAGTGCCTGCTGCAGTGCTGCTGCAGTAGTGGAAATTCCTTGGAATATTCCATCTCTGCAGTGCCTGCTGCAGTGCTGCTGCAGCAGTGGAAATGTCTTGGAATATTCCACTCAGGGACTGCAACAGTGACTATAACGATCTCACCCCTTTGTAAAGCTATGGGGGAAAAAGAGAGCTATGTTAAAGTATGAATCTCTCTTTTCTTCCCCTTCCCTGCTGCAGTGCTGCAGCCACTGCAGAGATGGAAAATTCCGAGAAAATTCCACTCAGGTACTGCAACAGTGACTATAACGATCTCACCCCTTTGTAAAGCTATGGGGAAAAAAGAGATCTTTGTTAAAGTATGAATCTCTCTTTTCTTTCCCCCTCCCCCTTACTCGACTGTTGTCGGTGCATTACGCACAACTGGGGCATGCCCCAACATATTCTATCTCTCTGTTACACACTGTTAACACTGCAGCACTGCTGCAGCTGTATCTCTGTGTGTAAGTATGGGAAATATCTTCCCCAATATTTTTTCATTTTGCTGCAAGGATTTTGTTTTGCTGCAGAATTTTTGCATTTATCTTTCCTTCATATTCCAGAGATCGGGACACTGGGACAATGAGACTTGACAACCTTGAAAACTCTGTCTCGAATAGCTTCCACAAACAGTGACCCATCCTCATCACCCAGGGCCTCGCATTCAACTAGCAGTTGGTCCCAATCAGTAGCTGCGAGGTCAGCATCGATACTCGTAAAGTCGGCTGAATGGAGATCCAGTTGCCGATAACCTTCAAGTTTACTAGGCAGAAATAGACTTGCTGGACCGAGAGGGTTGAAAGTGAGGTGGCATGACACCCACAAATGATCTGATACACCCTCATCAGTAATGGAAATGTTGCTGAAGTAGTCCGGTCGGTTGGTGAACACTAGATCTAACGTATTGTTGCCCCTGGTAGGGCCCTCTACAACCTGGGATAGAAAGTTCGTGTCCATAAAGTCCGATACTACATTGTAGTTGGGCTGATCAACCGGAACCGATGACCCGTCAACCCAATTGAAGAGAGGGAGATTGAAATCCCCTAATACTACCACTTCTGGTAACCCACTCTCACTGTACTTATCTATAAATGACTGTAATGTGTTCATGAGTCTTTGGAAGTCCAACACACTTGACTCTGATCGATACACAGCTGCAAATATAGTATTTATTTGGCTAACATAGACAGCTTTTAAATTGTTATACAAACTAGCAAAACATATACTATCAGAAACAGCCAGCGACGAGTGAACATACAAAGCACAGCCTCCACCAACTCTGCTCACTCTGTCACTCCTATAAACGTTATATCCTGGTATCTCAACCTGAGCATCTGAGTGATACCCTTTAAACCAGGTTTCAGTTACTGCAATGGCTACTGTCGGAGTTTTCTCATTTCTTATACAATCTCTAATAAGACCGAGTTTCCAGCACGTATCACCTGCCGGACTTAAACTCCTTGCATTAAGCAGTAGTAGTTTACTTGTAGTCGAAACAGTCCCTAACGATCTCTCCAATAACTTTGATTCGGGCGTATCTTCTCTATATCCTCGAACCTCTGGTCCAGCATCTGTTTCATTCTCACTTCCATTCTCCCTAACAGTCTCTCTAAAAAAGCATCATCGTCGAATCGGGATGGTTCACGGGTGCCATTGGAGCTACCACTCGGATTTTGGGATCGTGGTATCTCCGTATCTCTAGCGTAGGTCGGCTCCGCCCTTCCGACACCAGAAGACATGTTTCTGCTAGGATTGGAATTCTCGTCCACTGCAACTCGACGGGTGTTCTTGAGATGCTGAAAACGACAGTCCTTCTTGAGGCATTCGTGCCTGAACTGGGAAGAGCGGCAGATAGGTGGATGGTAATATCGACACTCTTTCCCCAGCTGACAGCCGTATTTCTTCATGGACCCATGGGCACAGTATCTCCGGCACATTGGGGGGTGTGACTTCTGGCATGAAACTCCGTCGATCTTCTTCGTTCCGTAGCGGCCGTACTTGCACCGATTTTGTAGGTAGTGTTGGCACACCGGGATCGGCTTATCGTCTTTCTTCTTGCTCTCATCAGCCTCCTCCACACTGTTGATTTTCTGACCGGGTGGCTTCTGCTGGTGTTCTGGTTTGGTGTCTCCAACCTCTGACATGAAGCTGAACCTCCTCCTTAGGGCGTCGTCCGAAGCCTCACTTGCAGCACTCTTGGGAGGGCTTGCAAACTCCCCACTGGAACCCACAAATTTTTCCAGTGTGTGTTTCTTGCAACACATGTGACAAATCCACTTGAAACCTGGAATAGAGCACAGCGGTTGCTCCTGGATTAAGGTGCAATTATGGCTCCCTGCCCCACAACTTCCACAATTGAACCTGGATTTCTCACACCTTTTTATCACATAGTCTTTCTCGCATGCCTCACAAAATTGCGGAAATAGACTCTCAATAGCCATGATCAGCCAATCAATGAGACTGGCCTTGTCACGGTACCGTTTTTCCTTTCCGTCCTCAGTGCGGGGTTTCCCCCCAAAGAATAGCGCAGCCTCCTCCAAAACAATGTCCGTAAAACGATCAAGTGCCTTGAGATTGGTCTGGTACCTTTTAGCTGTAGGACTGTAGGCCTTCACGATCCGTTTCACCTCATCACTACAGTCGGGGTCATCACATAGCTCCGACAGCACTGCTTTCTGTTTCACTAGTATCTCGTTTGACATATCCGGCATCGTCTTCCGGGGTGGTCAGGCAGACATTTGGCTGAAACTCAAATTAATTTGTTTAAAGTAGTGTTGAAAAGTTTGAAACCATATCCATATCCCAGGCCCCAGTTTTTGCCACCACTCCTGCTGAATGTAATAAAATCATTTATACATAAAGTCGGATTTTTTGAAGTTGTCACCCCCCTTTTCGTGCGCGGAATGTTTTTGCGCGTCACATCACATGTTAACGTGTGGTGTGCGCGTCAAATTTGATAAATTTCATATGCGCGGTCATTTGGGGGTGACAACTTCAAAAAATCCGACTTTACCACTTTATGGAGGCGAGACACTGTGTTGAGACGCGCACAATGCGACGCGCATGCGACGCGCATTTTGGCATTGCGACGCGCACCCTGTTTTGAATTTCGAGTAAAACTGCCAAAAAAAGTTGAAAAAATTTTGTCTCCAAAAGTTTCAAAATCTTTTTTGTTTGACTTACGGCATGCTTGCGGACGAAAATAAGTTGGATAACGGTGGAGTAAAATCCCTTTTATGGTCAAATTTTGACTTTTTTGGCAATAACTCTGTCATTTCTTGTCCACATCGCACAATCTTAGGCTCGTTGGGAAGAGAGTATCGAGGACTTTCCAATGATTAAACGGTCAATAAAGTCAGGGCTAAATCTCTGAGGCTGTTTAAAAAAGGCGTGTTTTGAAGCTTTCTGTGTAATTTCTTCGCCATTGTAGCGCTGATTTTGATGTCCTGAGCTGTAGTCAAGCTTTCAATTTGAAGGAGCTCAATGCAAAATTTTCAAAAACGTCTCTACCAAACCTATTTCGTAGCAGATAGACAACCATATGCTTTCAAGTTAATTAGATATGTTAAAGTCGAACGCTGATTTACCAGCGTGATTATCAGCGTGATTATCGGCGGATTATCATGTATCTCTCGCGTCTCCGTTGAAGAGATAAAATTCCCAGCTGTGTCAGCCTTTCCCTTGTGCTGTTGCACCTCCCCCCCCGTAGTATGAACAATACAACCTTTCCCAGTAGTTAAGGCCTTGACATTCCGCAATTCTCCTGGTAAAGAATCTCTGTATAGTTTCGATCTTGATAACATCTCCGATCTTGGTTGGAGACCATAAGGGAGAACAGTATTCAAGTTTGGGTCTTAGCAGTGACTTGAGGAGAGTTACCATAGTCTTCTCGGAGCGGTCTCTGAACAGTGAACACCCCAAGAATCCATCCTGCTAGACGTTTTGCTTCACCGGTGATGGTGTTAATGTGGGTAGACCATGATCCATCGTTTGTCATGTTGACTCCAAGATCTCTCACACAAGTAGTAGGTTCGATAGCTTCGCCTGATGGGGTGTAATACCTGTAATACTCCGAGTTGAAGGGCATCTCCCGGAGTTCTCTGGTCTTGTTAAGGGTGTAGTTTAGGACTTCAAACTTCTGCTCATGCAGCAGCATATTGTTTCTTCCCGACCATTCCGCTATCTGTTCCAGATTTTCTTGTAGGGCATCCCTGTCTTCCAATCCAGTAATTGCTTGGCGGCTTTTGGTGACGTCCGCGAAGGTAAGCGTACCTCCCGTCGTCCGGGATACCAAGTCACACACATATATGATGAATAGAAGGGGTACAAGCACAGATCCCTGGATGACACTACTGGTGACACTATCGGCCCTGGAGCATGCTCCGTCTATCACCACAGTCTGACCTGCCAGTGAGGAAGGCTCTGATCTACTGAAGTAGTCTTCCTCTGATACCATATCTTTTCAGTTTATGAAGAAGGATACTGATATCAACCTTATCAAAGGCTTTACTGAAGTCGATGTAGGCCACATCTACTTCACTCCCTTGGTTGAGGTCCTCCAGGATTACATCGAGTAAGGCAGCTACGTCCTGATCTGAATCCGTGTTGTTCGTTGTTTAGAATACCTTGCCACTCAACAAATTCAGTTATCTCCTTGCACACCACTCGTTCGAAGGTTTTGGTCACGTGGCTGGTCAGTGCTACCGGTCGGTAGTTCTCAGCTATACTTTTGTTTCCTTTCTTGAAGATAGGGGCTATCTGCTGTCTCTTCAACTCCTCCGGAATATTTCCCTCAGCAAAGGATTCTGTCCACAGTCTCCACAGGGGGTAGGCTGGGATGGAATGGTAGTGATGTGGTGCTGAACTGAGCTTCGCTCTTCTCGGCGCGCCAAGAAGAGCGAAGCTCAGTTCAGCACCACATGGCGCGCCATACCACTGCAAGCCCGATCAGTCAACCTCCGCGTCGGTCCATCCTGGAAACGTACTCCGCGTGTGTGGTCCGGTTTTTCGCTCGGGGGTTGGGTGGTCTTGGGCCTTGTTATGGGTTTTTCATATCATTCTGTAAAAAGTTAGGGGTATCTCTCTTTCTCCATGTTTCTCTTTCTTCCTTCGAGAAAGTGAGAGAGAAAGAGGGAGATAGAGAAAGAAAGAGAAAGAAAGAGAGACACAGAGATGTGGATAGGGTCATAGAGTTTGAATAACAGAAATGTATCAGGATTTAATGCAGATTAGTTTGTAGGTATGTTAACTTTATTGAAGGCGTTGCCATGGTTAATTAGTAAGCAGGGATTGCTAACTGCTAAGTTATCTTCTTTTGTTATTCTGGTACGGAACCTGTGACAGGTAATGTGATATTTCAAACTTATCTATCTGTTGTATGCTTGGTAACGCAACTACCCATAATTGCGGGCACGCTGAAACGTGCCTTACTATCGCAATATACTGTAGAGGGGTAACTGAACGATGATGTAGTCAGTTAGTGTAGTGTGGTTCTGGTACCGTTTAGTTTTATCTGCATTTGAGCCGGGGGATGCACCGAAAAATGGTGCAGCGGCTTCCAGGTGAGCACATTTGAATGTGCGGATGATGTCTAGATTCTTGGTGTAATCCAAATCATGGCGGTAGGCATACAGGACCTTTTTGGTGATATGATTTCCAACGGCAAGGGCATTGCCATCACTTTTGTCATCAGTAGGTGTAGCCATATTCGTCATATCTGGCATGGCTAGAGCCTACAAAGAGGTATTCGAAAACGCACGGGCGTGCGCCTCAAATTAATGTTGAAAAGCCTAGGGGTCCAATTCAGCCAGTGCAGCTTCAATACAACAAGGGGTGAAGTCAAGTTCATCTAGCGTGCAGGTCGTTGAAGGAATGTCCTTGATAGCCCCCCCCCATCCGGAGCAAACCCAAATTGCTGAATATTTTATTTTTGAGATATATTTTCCAGAGGGTCCCATCCGTTTGTTTTCGGGCGGTCCAAAGAAAAACGGGTGTTGTTGCAAAGGCCAAAACCTTTTCTTCTTTTTTCCTCCTTCCCTTTTTCCTTCCTTCCTTCCTTCTCCTTTCCCTTTCCCTTTTTCCTTCCCTTCCTTCCTTCCTTCTCCTTCCTTCCTTCCTTCCTTCCTTCTTCCTTCCTTCCTTCCTTCCTTCTTCCTTCCTTCCTTCCCTTCCTTTCCTTCTTTCCTTCCTTCCTTCCTTCCTTCCCTTTCCTTTCCTTCCTTCCTTCCTTCCTTCCTTCCTTTCCTTGTCTTCCTTCCCCCTTCCTTCCTTCCTTTCCTCCTTTCCTTCCTTCCCTTCCTTCCTTCCTTTCTTTCTTTCCCCTTCCTTCCTGTCCTTCCTCCTTTTCCGGGTCTTCCTTCCTTCCCCTTCCTTCCTTCCCTCCTTCCTTCCTTTTCCTTTCCTTTTCCTTTTCCTTCCTTGTCCTTCCTTCCTTCCTTTTCCGTTCCCTTCCCTTTCCTCCTTCCTTTCCCTTTCCCTTCCTTCCTTCCTTTCCTTCCTTCCTTCCTTCCTTCCGTTCCTTTCCTTCCTTCCTTCCTTTCCTCCTTCCCCTTCCTTTCCTTCCTTTTCCCCTTTCCCTTCCCTTTCCTTCCTCTCCTCTTCCTTCCTTCCTAGTTTCCTTCCTCTCCTTCTTGTTCGCTTCCCCTTTTCCTTTCTCTTCCTTCCTGTCCCTTCCTCTGCCTTCCCGTTCCTTCTTCCCTTTTCCTTCCTGTCCTTCCTTTCCCCCTTCTCCTTCCTGGCCTTCCTTCCTTCCGTACTTTTTTGGTTTTTCCTTCCCCTTCCACCTCGTTTCCTTTCCTTCCTCTTCCTTCCGGTCCTTCCTTCCTTCCTCCTCCTTTCCTTCCCTCTTCCTTCCTGTCCTTCCTTTTTCCTGTCCTTCCTTTTCCTCTTTCCCCCTTTTCCCTTCCTTCCTTCCTTCCTTTGCCTCGTTCCTTCCTTCCTTTCCTTCGTTCCTGGCCTTCCTTTCCTTCCTTCCTTCTACCCTTCCTTCCTTCCTTCTTCCTTCCCGTTTCCCTTTCCCTTTCCCGTTTCCCTTCTTCCTTCCTTCCGCGTTCCTTCCTTCCTGTCCTTCCTTCCCTCCCTCCTTCCTTCCCGTCCGTTCCTCCTTCCTCTTTCCTTCCTTCCTGTCCTTCCTCCTTCCTTCCTCCTTCCTTCCTTTTCCTTTCCCCTTTCCCTTTCCCCCTTCCTGTCCTTTCCTTCCTTCCTCCTTCCTTCCTCTTCCTTCCTTTTCCTTCCTTCCTTTGGTCCTTTTACCTGTTTTCTCCTTCCTTCCTTTCCCTTTCCTTTCCCTTTTTCCTATTTCCTTCCTTTCCTTCCTTCTTCGTCCTTTCCTTTTTTCCCTTTTCCTTCCTTCATCCTTCGGGGTTTCCTTCCTCCTTCCTTTTTCCCTCCTTTTTCCCTTCCTCCCCTTCTCCGCCCCCTCTTAAAACCAATCTTGTCAAATCTTTTTTTTACCCCGGGAAACCAGGGGGTGCATACATTTGGGTTTTTTTGCAAGCCTAGGTTTTTTTCATCATCCGTCCCCCTTCCCCAAATTTACCATTCTTTCACTTCAACTTCATTATTCCTCCTTCTTTACATCCTTCCCATTTTTTATTTGTTTTCCATTCCCTTCTTCTTAAACTTTAATATCCCTCCTCCTCCTTTTTTATATAAATCCTCCTAGTTCTTGGGTTTGAACCCCTTGGAATTTCTTTTGGGGAAATGGTAGATTCCTTTCTTCATTAAAGAAACTGTCATCGATAAGTAAAATGATACTTATCTTTAAATATTAATTTTAAAGCGTTACCGTCTGGTCGTAAACTGTGTTTTCTTCTGTTTTGCTCTTTCTTTTTTTCATGTCATTTAACTATAATATGGTGTTTGCATTTGCAATTTTGCAAAATTTTTTTTTCCTTTCCTTTTAGCTTTTCCTTTTTCCTTAATTCCCAACTAACAACGTCATCATGCACACAAAACAAAGTAAATCAATGTTTTAAATGTACCTGAACATTTTGACAAAATGTGTTTTTTTCCCACAATTTTGTTAAAGAAAAAGAAACTTTTCTCCAAATGGAAATTTCAAAATCAATGTTGTTTATCTTTTTAAAACATTCCTCAAAATGATTGTCATTTAAACTTTCTCATCCATTATTACTTCCAATCCCAAAAATGTGTTGAAAATGAATTTTAACACCGAGAAGAAAATTTTAGGGTAAATACTCCTACTTGGCGGTGAGCCTTCTTCACATTTCGGTCTCTTGGAAGCTGGTTTGAATGAAGTCTTTTCGATCTGGACTTTAGGTTTAGATTATGCCACCTCATCTTCAAACGCCGGGGGGCCCCTCTTAATTTTAAAAGCTTTTCACTTTTTGAATTTACCAATTGGTGCGGCGTGCATTGGGTTCTGCCGTTCCCTTGCGAAACATCGGGGTTCAGTTAAAAATGACGACCACAAAAGCTGACAACTCTATTAAAGTTATGTCCCAGCTAAAACACTGAGGAAATCACCTCCTTTGGGGAAGGGAAGTTGAATTTAAAAGCTCTATCCCGAGGGTTTTGCATGAAAAGGGTTAAACAAATCCAGGGGTCTGATTAGTTTCTTTCGTCTGAGGTTTTAAATGCTTTTTGGGAAAATTTCATGTTCTCGCCTACTCATTCCCGGGAAGCTGATGCCTGAAAGCAAATTGTAATAACTTTAACCGCCATTAAATTAAAGGAAATTTCCTGAACACCAGAATTGAAATTCCAAATTTGCGTTATTTTTGTTTCCGTTCCTGCTCTTGTAAGGGAAAGCCCTGGCGTCGCCTTTAGACTTGAGCTCTTATCCATTTAACCCAAAATGTCAACAACAGAAGAAACACCGATTGATCCACCTGCCGCACAGGCCCCAGTTCCTGCAGAGCCCCCCTCGAAAGAAGAAATTAAACCTGAAACTGCCACTGAACCAGCCTCTAAAGATGACACTGATGATGGGCATACTCCCTGGGATTTCCTGACAGTAAACCCTGACACTGACGCTACAGTGAAAAGGGAAAGTCCTGAACGTCCACTTGCTCTTTTAGTCAACAAATCGGACGAGAAAGTGGCTGCAGAAAATGATACAGAAGATGATAAAGCTATGGACAAGGATGCAAGGACTTTTATCGAGGCTCTAGATCACCTAACAGAACACAAACAGGATAGTTACTTCTACGAGCAGAACCGGTACGGGGAACAGATTTTATTTCCCGAACATGCACTGCTCGATGTAGGATCTGAGGAAACTGTCACACCTGAAGGTATCAACTTGATTTGTTAGGGGGGTCTACAGGAAGGTTTTATCATTGGTTTTAGTGGCTTTAAAAGTTGTTAGAGGGGTCTACAGGAAGGTTTTATCATTGGTTTTAGTGGCTTTAAATTTTAAAAGTTGCTAGTTTCGGGTTGTGTGAAATTATATTAGAATTGAGAAGTCAGAAGATCCTAGTTATTTTGTAACCAACCCATCCCCTCCAACCATCTCCCTACAACCAGGACACGTTCATAAGAAGCGGAAAAGGCTCCATGGACAGTGTGCGAATATTTTAGATTCTAAAAAGTGGAAGAAGAGACCCCAGCAAATTAAAACACTTGATGGAGTGTTCTCAGTGATGGTATGGAGCCCAGGTGAGAAAAGTTAGATTTTATAGGGGACTCTTATAAAACATGGGACTCTCGAGAGGGAGCTGAGTAGAGATAACGGAGGTCTGAAATTATACCAAGAATGCTAAGCGTGATTTCACAGCTTGCTCTAGGGCATTGAATTAGTTTCAGCTCACTTACTGTGCCAACCTTGAAGGGCTGGTGTCACCGTCCGCGGCATCATGATGATTGGAGTGGGGGCCACTGGGGAACATCCAAACTGGTCTCGCGTGTGTTATCGTGGATTTGTATGTCCAAACGTTTGTTTTATTAGCTATTTGATTTGAACACCTGAATCAACGTCGTTTTCCTGAATGCCTGAACCCACGCTAATACACGCGAGACCAGTTTGGAGGTCCCACAGTGGCCCCCACTCCAAGCATTTCAGTTCACTTACAAAGTCTACAGTCAGCTCCCAGTCAGCTACATTTTCACTGTCCTCTTTTCACTGCCATTCCTTGATTTATGATTATCTGGGGGACTGCCCTTCTAGTTGCCTGGCTAGACTGTGTTTCGGGCGAATGTAAAGGGAGGGTACCTTCTAGAACTTTCTATACTGTTTTGCTGAATGATTTATCCAATTATCTGAGATAAGAAGATAAGAAGGGCCCGTCTGGCACCGTGCCCCCTCTTCATTAACCGTTTACTGGTTTTTGAAAGCAATTCACTTCATTTCTGATCGTACATTTAATTCCATTTCCACGTTCACTACTCTGTGTATAACACTCCATCTCTCAGTCATGTCACACCTCCTACTCAGATTTTACACTTCTCAGGCCCTCTCTCACTTCCCCTCTCTCACTTCCCCTCTCAGTTTATTCTCGAAAGTCGAATCCCTCTCTCTTCTTGAATATTATTCTTGGCCGTGTCAATAAGAAGTGGATGTTGGTGGATAATAGGTTCCTTTCCCCGGCTTGAAAGACGCTGGTTGTAATTCTTTAGTATCGAAGTATTGAAGTTGCCTTACTCCGAGTAAGTTACTCGAACCAAATATTGTAAAGGAGGGTTAGAACAAGTGTGTTGCTGTTACTAGGTCTAGAAATAGCATCGGGAACCCATATATTCTGGGTCCCTTACTCCTTAGTCCCCCTCTCCCTCCCAGTCTTCGCCCCGGCTCCTTTCTCCCTCGGAGGGAGAAAGGAGCCGGTCCCTCCCAGTTCCATTACCCCCCCCCCCCCTCTCTCACCTCTCACCAGGTCGCTGGCAGTTACCGGTATGTCGGTAGCGACTATCAATTTGTGTTGCGCGCCCTTCTCTAACCTATACAAAGTACAGTAGTGATGCGCGGCATCCTCCTGTCACACATATATGTTTGTTGACAATTTGCATCTAATTATCCGTTAATTGGTTGGATCACATTTACATTACAACGGCCTCCCTTGAAAGTTAAGAAATTACTAAATAGATAACAACTAGAGATCTATTCACGATCAACTTGGTATCTAACCAAACCCTCTCATTTCAGAAATCGATATGAACGGTGATGATAGTTGTGAGGTAAGAATACTGTGATTGTGTTTGTGACATTAAAATAGTGGTGCATTTTGTAGCAGCAGTGTATCATATCACTCTCTATGTGTGTGTGTTATGTGTAGTTTTTGGGTTATTAATAGTACTGTGTGACCATGATATACCTAAAGTATTTTAATGCACTCTCTTTTTCAGGCTACACCCATCTCAAAGAAGACTTTGACGAAAAAAGATTTGGAGAAGATGAACCTGAGAGACCCGAAGACATTATCTGAGATCGCTAAGAAGTTGTAAGTTAGCAATCTGAATTGTCCATGCTGTTTATCTCTTTAACTAGACACACACTCTCTCTCTCTCTCTCTCTCTCTCTCTCTCTCTCTCTCTCTCTCTCTCTCTCTCTCTCTCTCTCTCTCTCATTACCCCTTGCACCTCACTTTTCGGCACTGATTTTCCTCAACATCCAGTGCCTTGTTTCCTAATTCTTCCTCTCCCACTCCTCTTCACTTCTTCTACTTTTCTCTCAGTTTTATAACAAGCTCCTTCCCTCATCATTATTATGAGACTCATCTATCTGGACAACTGAACAATTCCTTCCCTCCCAGTACCCGAAAGAAAGTGAACAGTCCCACTGAAAGAACGGTCAAGTGTACAGACCCGGGTTGTAGTAAAATGTTTAAAGATCATATTGGATTGCGAAAACACCTTCTTTCTCACGCTCCAAAGGTAACAATGTCATTGTAACATGTCTTAAATAGCATGGTCAATGGTGTTAACAGTAATTTAGTGTGTGATATTGTTTGGCCAGGAATCAGCACATAAACAAGTAACAACAACAGTTATCTTTGTGTGTAACCCCAATCGTGTAACCCCCCCCCCCCACCTATGTAACTCGTGCAACTCCCCACCCTTGTGTAACCCCCACTTTTGCAACCCCCCACTTGTGTAACCCCCCACTTGTGTAACCCCCACTTGTGTAACCACTTACCCCACTTGTGTAACCCCCACTTGTGTAACCCCCCACTCGTGTAACCCCCACTTGTGTAACCCCCCACTTTTGTGTAACCCCCACTTGTGTAACCCTCCACTCGTATAACCCCACACCGACATGCGTCTAAACCCCACTAACCCCTCTATGTAATTCCAGGTTCACGTTTGTCCCGAGTGTGGGAAGGCGTTCAAGGAAAACTCGAAACTAAAGAGGCACTCGCTGGTACATACTGGGGAGAAACCATTTCAGGTGAGTTGTTGTGTGGCTCACACCGTTAGTAGTTGCCTAGTTCGACCCTCTTTTTACAGATGTAAAGGAAGGGTTAGGACAAGTCAGTAGATCAAGTTAGCAGTTGTGTTCGTACCACCTCTGCGGTGAGAGAGAGGGTCGAGCAAAGTGCTATTCGTTACTTCGAGATTTAATTTAATCTGCTTTCCCCTCTCTCCCTCGATATTATATTCACTCTCATGATGCATCATGATGTAATGGTGTCTCAAAATCTCAATAAGCAGTTTTTAATGCATCTGTCTAAATAATGTCATGAAGGTGATGTAACCCAGACCAGTGCTGAATTTTAAAATATCAAATCTCTCAAGTGACCTCTAAATCCACTATAAATTTCTGAAAACTAACTCCCCCCTTTCAGTGTTCATTTGACGGCTGTGGCAAGAGATTCTCCCTGGATTTCAACCTCAGAACTCACGTCCGAATACACACCGGAGACAGGCCCTACCACTGTCCATTCGACTTCTGTAGTAAACGGTTCGCTCAGTCAACCAACCTCAAAGCACACATCTTGACACACGCCAAACCGAAACCAAAACCAACGAACAATACGGACAATAATTTGGAGTCAGCTACTACTGAAGTTGCCGTAGAGAACGGCTAGCAATGATACTATGCGTGTAACCATTGGTAACCATGGTAACCATTGGTAACCATGTGGGTAACCATGGTAATCATGTGTGTAACCATGGGTAACCATGTGTGTAACCTACCCTCTTTTATTAGAGACGTGTTTGTCACAAGGGGAGTTGTTGAATGGTGTGTAAATATTATTGTGTATAAAATGGAGTTGTTGAATGTGAGGTTGTTATTTTCTGTTTGGAGGGCCCGTTTGATTAGCAATCAATCTGGTCTACTACAACAGTGCGATCAGATCGATACTTGTGTTTGAGTTGGGATAGTTGAATCAGTTGAATTATTTTCAGTGTGATTTCATTGTGTGAGAGAGAAGAGGGAAGATATAATGCTAGAATCACTTGTTGAGTGAACAAAGAATCACCGGTTATCACGGTGTTCCGTTATATTTGTACAGTTTTATTTCACCCCCCTTGTGTGTGTTTAACGCACATCAGATAATACTGATTATATACACGCCAAATCTTTGTCGTGTTAGTAGCAGTATGTATTTGATTGGGCAAGACCACATTTTGTTCATCGAATCGTGGTTTGCTCAGCACGTGATGTTGCTTTGTAGTGCAACATGATAGTGTGACAGCTGTATAGTGAGTGTGAAAGTGTGCTTGCACTACTTCTTGTTCTACTGCACCCGAGTCTGGTTTGTGTGACAGTTTTGGAGGAATTTTGAAATTGTACATTTCCATGTGATATCATTCCTTCTAAAAAAACCAAAGATTTGGTTGTTTGAATTCTAAAATGACGGGGTAAGGTTGTAAAACTTGAATCGGCAAACGTGATCTGGCAATGTCACGTTCTGGCAATGGCATGTCACGCAACAATAATTTCCATATATGAGCATAATTTTGCAGATTTGTCAAAATTTGACTCAAGTGCTACATGATGAGGGGAAGCTATCTCTCAAAATGAGAAAATGTAGGGAGCGAGTCACAGTGATACTATCACTGATAGTAATATAGAGGCAGAGAGTCACATAGTGCACGGTGCGGGGTGCCCCTTAAGGACGTTCCACCTCGACCGAGTCCCCCAGCAAAACGAACGGTTGTGTGACCTAAAGGGGACCTCTGGGAACTACGCAGGACCGTGGGGGAAAAGATATGAAAGTAGCCAAAGGAGAAAATAGCATTTAGGGCAAAAAAAAACCCAAAAACGCCATTTTAACAATGTTGCCGTGGATTTAGAGTTCCAATTCTAGCGGCAATCGATTCGGCGTGTCAAAAAACCCTGGGGTGACTTGATTTTGGTCGAAAAAAAATAGATTTGAGATTGGAAAATTTGGAATTTAGTGTGAGAAAAATGACCAAATTCTACATTCCACATTTTCCAATCTATTTTTTTTTCGACCAAAATCAAGTCACCCCAGGGTTTTTTGACACGCCGAATCGATTGCCGCTGGAATTGGAACTCTAAATCCACGGCAACATTGTTAAAATGGCGTTTTTTGGGGGATTTTTTGCCCTAAATGCGATTTTCTCCTTTGGCTACTTTTATATCCTTTCCCCCACGGTCCTGCGTAGTTCCCGGAGGTCCCCTTTAGGTCACACAACCGTTCGTTTTGCTGGGGGACTCGGTCGAGGTGGAACGGGCACCGTGAGTGATAGAGTCAGAGAGAGAGAGAAAGGGACAGAAGGGGGGAAGAGAGAAAGATATAGAAATAGAGATAGATAGGTAGAGACTAGAGAGAGATAGCTTTATTAAACACTCAGAAAACAATTATCTCAACAGAAAAAAGTAGAACGGGGTCACATACATCATATATTACATTTTATCGAAATATCAAAATGAAAAAGATGTGACGTCATCCCATCACGATCGCTCTTTCAATGGGCATCTCGAGTTAGAATAAAACAGGGTACAACATACGTCATACTCTGACTGTTGCAGTCCGTCGCCGTGAGATATCTCTCTGCGATGTGGATCACATTCACAGCTCACATATAATATCTCTCACGTCATACACTGACAGCACTTCCACAATCCACATGGCACATAATATGGAAAATATGAGTTTCTTCTTTTCGCACTTTCTCTGCGTCTCTGCTAGAGTTATCTTTTGAGAAGCTTACAAAAATTACCCGTCCACCTGAGGCACGGGGTGCGTTGTCAGAGCTTTGGTACAGATCACTGCTAGCCTGTCAGGCCAATTAAAATTTAATTTAAATGCTAAATTGTGCTGACAGCCACTGGCCAACAAGGGAAGATTAAAAACTGTTAAAACAACTCAAAAAACATTTTCTTTCAGTCTAGCTGCCTCGATACAATGGGTAGTGGGTACTAAACTATACTATCTAACTCTAACCCCATAGTTATTCTCTGTGTGATTGTTCAACTTAATACTTCCACCGGGCGGTCTAATCCTCCTCCCCACGCACCTCGTCAACCTAAACTGCTTTCTCAGTTCATGTATCCTAGTCACATACACAATAGGATTACACGCAGCGTTCATAACCACACTGGTACGTGATAGAAAGATATGCACGTAGATAGCGTTAACTGCAAGCCACTCGATATGATCTCCATCCTTGAAGAATATAATGGCTAGTAGGAAACTCCAGAAGGGTACGTTAAAGATGATGTACAGTGCGGTAACGATGTACATAGTGGTAGTAGCTTGTTGTGCCACATTGGATCTCTTCTTCTTTTTCTTCTCACTCTCCTCTCTGTTCACAGAGTGCCGGGGTCTGGGTTGTTGTGGTGGTTGGAGTTGCTGGGTAGTAGAGGGGTCCTGCAGTGCAGCTGTTGTAGTGCCACAACTATTAACATTGGAGACTCCACTAACCGGTGCTGCACTCATTGCAATACTGTTTCCACTGGTTGTCTTGGAGATTCCCTGGGCGTGGGATTTCAGCCGCTCACTGCTCGTCAGGACGATCTTAACAAATATAACGCAGCTCACTACCACGGGAAAGAGAGGGAGGAAGGAGGGGAGAATGAGGCAGAAATAGAGGAGGAACCGATACCAAACACCTGATCCCGTCCTCATAGGGTGCGAAATGTGAGGTCGTCAAGCCCCCAGGAACACGCCCCGACTTTTGGGGAGAAGTAGATTGGTGGAGATTCGTTGCTGAATTTGAGCGGGAGCGAGGCTTGGCCAACCTGGGGGAATGTGTTGGGGTTAGTTTCGTAGTTTAATTTGGTATTCTCTGCTTAGCATGGGCAGACGGAAGTGATCAAGCAGTTAAAGGTTGTTGAACTTGAGTAACCCAACACGTTGAAAGGCCTTTTGGTTAAATCCCCATGCTTGGAGCAAAATTATTAATTTAACAAATTTTACGGGGCTGTTTGGACGTGTTGAGTAAGGCCTTATAAGGGGTACTCGACAAATTGTGGCATCCAAGTTGTGACTGCGTGACGTAGGTTAATTAATTAAAAACTTTCGAGAATATTCTTGTTTCAGTTCTCAAACCCAACAAGAAAAAAATAAGGAATTATATTGCAACTCAAAGTTTTAGAGGATTTATTTTAAATTTATGAAAGGCGCTTTGAGGGCAAATTGATTTTGCCAAGCTAGGAGAGGGCTGTCAAGCAAGGTTGGTAAATTGAAAGGGTGACAGAGAGAGAGAGAGAGAGAGAGAGAGAGAGAGAGAGAGAGAGAGAGAGAGAGAGAGAGAGAGAGATAGAGATAGAGAGATAGAGAGAGAGAGAGAGAGAGAGAGAGAGAGAGAGAGAGAGAGAGAGAGAGAGAGAGAGAGAGAGAGAGAGAGAAGAGAGAGAGAGAGAAAGAGAGAGAAAGAACTTGCCAGCCGCCCACGAAGACGTTGTTGGTGGTCTCTCTTCCATAAAATTAATACCAAGCTCAAGCCTCAAATTATAAAATTTTCAGGGCCGTTGATTTTAAAGAGAGTTGACAAGTGTTGCTGCTGATAGAGAGTTGATTATCAACTTGATATGTGACGTCATTTAATATTGATGGAGATGCAGATGAGATTCTTGCATTTCTCTTAGTCTGGCAAGTGGCAAGTCTGATAGTTAAATTTTGATTAAAACTTAACTCTCAATCTACCTTAAGGACAGTCAGAATTTAAAGAGCAGCAATTTGGAGTTGGATACAATCTTGCTGAGTAAGGGCTGGTACTGAAGAAAAACAACCTGATTAGGGGGTTTCTAAATGCAAAACAAGGGGCATGTTCACCTGTATGAAGAAGTACACGACGACTGGTATGACTGCATGACGAATCTTAGGAGAGGGGACGTTAGGGGAGATTGTGACACATCTAATCACAGAGAGGACGGAGACGAGGAACACTGACATTCGGGTAGTGACATTCGAGACCCAGCTGAGGAGAGAAGAGGGGTGTTAGATGATAGGAGTAAACAAAGAAACAAACAAAGAAACAAAGAAACAAAGAAACAAAGAAACAAACAAACAGTCAAACAAACAAATACACAGACAGACAAACAAACAAACAAATAAACAAAAAACAAAGAAACAAAGAAACAAACAAACACACAAACAAACAAACAAACAAAGGAAAACAAACAAACAAACAAACAAACAAACAAACAAATAAACAAACACACAAACAAAGAAACAAACAAACACACCAATACAAACAAACAAACAAACAAACAAACAAACAAACAAACAGGCAAACAAACAAACAAACACACCAATACATACCCGGTGATCATACAGGCGATGTTTGAGCTCAGTAGAATGGGCTGTCTTCTAAACATCATACTGACACCAGCGGGGAATGCAGTCACGCAGGTGAGGATATCCACAATCGCTGAAAAGGGGTAGACAGTCAGAAAGGGGCATAGAGTTAGAAAACTCCCAATTCAAATAGTGATGAACCCCCGCCCCATCCCAGCAGGGCATGTCATACAATTGTGGTGCTGTAATTACCGATTAGAAGATAGAGTAGGTAGGTGGGGGACGTTCTCTTCCTAAAAAAGTAGCTGATACTAGCCGTGTTGAGCACAAACCCAACGATACAACTCGTTAACTCCAGCAGGCCAAATAGGTAATCCAATGAGGCACTGTCTGTAGTTTCCACAATGGTTGTGGTATTATTGCCTTCCATAACAGAGAGGGCCGGGTAGTCGAGTCAGCTATAAGAAATACTGGTGGGGTGTTAGTTGAGAGGGCCAGGTAGTAGAGTCAGCTATAAGAAATACTGGTGGGGTGTTAGATTTTTCTGATTCCGAGCTGCTCAATTTATCAACAAAATGGTGCTTGAGATAATATTCAACAGTATTAACTCTGATTTATAGATTAAAATAATTGTCCGAGTTATCTAAGCCGCAATATCGTTCAATATATGTATAGCTTAGGTGGTCTAGCCAATATATTTTATGCAATTGAACTACTCAGAATAATATTATCATAATATGCAAGTGATCTACTTGAATTTAAAGTAGTGTAATTTACTTCAAGCAGGGGATTCTTGACTACAAGCCGAGCTGGTAAAGTGAAGATGAATATAATATATTAAGGGCTATTCAATAAGTTCTGCTGATCAATAGTTTACTACTGTTTACTATAAAACTAAAGTAGTTTTCCTTTGTATAACTAGCTCTCCGACACCTGTCGAGATCGAGCACTCTCCTGCTAGAACGGACTACTACTACTAGATATTTTATGTCATCATTAATTAACAGGGGCCAGATGTAAGTTATTAAACAACCCTGCACCCTTTGAGAGACATGCAGAATACTATTAGGCTTTTCGGTATACAGCGGGTACACAGACTACAGAGTTAACTAGTTACTTCTGCAGCACTGTAGACTGTCTGAGGGTGGTATGGAATATTATTATAGGGGGCAGAATGAAATAGCCTGCATTCAAATTTCAATATAGACACCTACTCAGATACTAGTACAGAGAATAGGGTCTATAGTCAGGCCAATGCTCTGACAGAGTACAGCTATAACTGCATACGGGAGGCATTAAAGCAGGAAACGACCGAACCGGGTTTTTTTTCACCGAACCGAACCGAACCGAATTTGAAAAACTTTTTACCGAACCGAACCGAACCGAACCGAACCGAACCGAATTTCGGTAACCGAACCGAACCGAACCATACAAAACTTTTTCTGTATAAATGTTTCTCTAAAAAGTCATGGAGAGCACCGATCAAGGTATTGAGAATCATTCTCTGAAATTTTGTTAAAAAATGTTTGAAAAAATTTCAGAGTCAATTTTGTGAAAAAATTATCAAAGTCAATTTTATCGTAAATTTTCTATGTCAATTTTTGCGTACGAATCGTGTTTCGAATCGGCAATGCTATACGGGAATGGTATTGCTAATTAGCAGGATTAAACGAACCATGAATCGTGTCTCTCTAAATTTCCTAATTAGATTTGATGGGGGATCACGTATCAGCACAATCCATCTCGGACCCACTTATTACCAACATTACTCCCGTTTAGCATTGTCGATTAGAAACACGATTCGTATACCATAATTTACTTAAAATATTTTTCACAAAAAAAATTTCACAAAATTTCAGGTAATGATTCTCAATACCTTGATCGATGCTCTCCATGAATTTTTAGAGAAACATTTAATTTTGTGAAAAAACTTTGTAAAATATTTCAAAGTCAATTTCGGAAAAAAAAATATATGTCAATTTTGCCGTACGAATCGTGTTGCGAATCGGTGATGCTATGCGGCAGTGCTCTCGCTAATTAGCATGATTTATTGAAACATGAATCGATTCCCCTAAACTTCCTAATTAGATTTGATGGGGGATCACGTATCAGCATAATCCATCTCGGACCCAATAATTAGCAACATCACTCCCGCTTAGCAATACCGATTCGAAACACGATTCGTACGCAAAAATTGACATAGAAAATTTTCCATAAAATTGAAATATTTTCCAAACTTTTTTACAAAATTTCAGAGAATGATTCTTAACACCTTGATCGGTGCTCTCCATGAATTTTTTGAAAAAAAATTTCTGAATTTGTTGACCCTCTCATGAGGACACGATTCGACGGGAAGTCAGGTATCAAATCAATCCATATCGAACCCGCTAACTAGCGAAATCATTTCCACATAGCACCACCGATTCGAAATAGGGTTAATACGGCGAAATTGACATTGAAATCCATACAATTTTC
Organism: Hormiphora californensis; assembly: GCA_020137815.1. Lineage (NCBI taxonomy): Eukaryota > Metazoa > Ctenophora > Tentaculata > Cydippida > Pleurobrachiidae > Hormiphora > Hormiphora californensis. The sequence goes on from CM035356.1 coordinate 5,212,034, forward strand.
GTGAAATAATTGAAAAATTTTGCATGAAAAAGCCCGATTTCTGGGCATTTTTTGACCAAAAAATTCGGTGGTTCGGCCAAAATTTCCTACCGAACCGAACCGAACCGAACCGGCCAAAAAACACCGAATTTCCGAACCGAACCGAACCGAACCGAATATTCGGTCGCTTCCTGCATTAAAGGCTTGGAGACCAACAAAAGGCGGGAGGGGACCGTCTGGCGCCGCCCCATCTGAGCGTACTGAGAATCAAATCGAGGTCTGCCGCCGCCAGATAGGGAGGGGAAGAAGATACGTACTCGATATCGCAGGGAAGGGGGTTGAAAGAATCCTAGAGGGGGAGGGGGGTTGAAAGAATCAGAGGGGGTCATGTTTATTACATACCTCGAGATGGCATACATTGAGTAGTTATGCGGTGCAGAAAGATAGATAGTGATAGATAGAGGGGATTGGAGGAAGAGATAGAAAGAGAGGAGAGAGAAAGAGAAAGAGAAAGAGAGATAGAGATAGAGAGAGAGAGAGAGAGAGAGAGAGAGAGAGAGAGAGAGAGAGAGAGAGAGAGAGAGAGAGAGAGAGAGAGAGAGAGAGAGAGAGAGAGAGAGAGAGAAGAAGATAGTGATAGATAGGGGCTCCAATGGAGAGCCTATAAAAGCACAGTGCAATCAAATATATCAGCGATCAAAATGCAAAAGCTGCGCCAGATATCTCTGACCCTTTAGTCTATCACGGACCCCTTCCTCTCTTTCTCTCTCGCTTATCTAGCTCTCTCTCTCCCTCCCCTTTCTTTTTTCCCTCTCTCACTCTCCCCATCTATTTATGAAGGCATCGGTCTCTCCCTCTCTCCTTCAGTCTCCTTCAGGGCAATCTGAAACCTCAATTTATCGGCAAATCCCTGTCTGGCGGCGCCAGACCCCAATTTGACAGCGACAGTGTGCTCAGATGGGTCGCGGCGCCAGACAGGCAAATCCAGAGTTCATATTAGCCAAAAAGATAGCTGTCTTTGACTGGTCTCACCTTGTCATTATAGCTGTACATGTACTTCAGCGGATACTAGATAGTTGGGTTTTCTGAGAGCAGAGAAGAAAGCAGTTGGGGAAATATTGAAGTTATTAGGACGTTTTCTGAATCTCAAGAATTAGAGTTCTTTTTGAAAGACTTTCAAAATCTCTTTGAACGTTCCTGATCATGTCTCAGCCTGGTTCTATAATGACCTCGACTTGGAATTGGTTGATTAATTTGCTGTTTCTAGGTAGTGGCATATCTTATCCAACGTAAAATCGAGTATAACGGTCAGATAACGTATATTTTGTGCACCAGAAATAGAAATGACATGCTCATAATATGACCTCAAAGTACCTTTAGTCTTTACTGACCACATTGCGTTAAAGTTCAAGCTGTTCAATATGGGTAATCCATTACGTAATTTTCATTCTTTATAGCCAATCTCAATCTTGGTTCTGTACATTTTAGATCCAAGATCTCAAGCTCAGTAGAAACGAAACTCGACCTTCATCACACACAAACACACCGTGATCTTCAGCAAGATCTCCCCCACAATAAGATAAGGGAACTACAGAGTCCTAGAACTCCTACACACATCGTTCTCCCTAATCTCTGGGAAATGAAATTGCAAAAGGTCCCCCACAATATATGAATAAATCCCAGGCCCAAGCACATATTATGCACATGCAACGCATATATTCCCATAATAGTTGCCCCCCCCCCCTCCGCCAGTTTGGGACATAGGCATAATGATATAGGATTCCTAAATGATATTACAGTGGTGTAGCGATCATGGTGAATATAATAACAATTACGACGCGGTATAACTATCCTCGAGGCGCTTTGGTGACATATAAACACGTGGCGCTATATGATTAGGACCCCTTCATAATCACAATGCTCACCCCATGTCATGTTGTTCACCCCTTACTCAACATTCAACAACCCTCACCCCCATTGCTCACCCCTTACTCAACATTCAACAACCCTCACCCCCATTGCTCACCCCTTACTCAACATTCAACAACCCTCACCCCCGTTGCTCAACAACAAATCCTCCTTGCTAAACAAACCACGTCTTTACTCCACATCAACATATAGAACAAGTACAACCCAAGCACAAAATCTGAGACTTGTGGAAATCTTTAAATGGTAAATAGTCAGCTCTAACAAGGACATACGGTCAGCTGCTCCAATTTGGAGCCCAAAGAAAAATATTAAACATTAAATAGAAGCTCCAATTCTACTAATAAACTGGACTGGCTTCTACTACATGTCCCCACAATATTACAAGAGTGACGTAGTGCATGATCGAAACCAAGCGATATAATGGCTACAATTGACAGAGTAAAATCCAATGGAAGTTCCATATATTACAATCTGTTATGTCCCCCAGATCAGAGAGAAAGTGGTTTAGACGATTTGGAGGGATGATAAAGATAGACAAAATATTTGTTGAGTAACAACAAAAGATGGGGTTTAAGTGCATGTATATATTTAGAGCTGGGACAGAGATGGAAGAGGAGAGAGAGAGAGACATCAGCCACAATAAACAATAAACATGGCTTTCAATTTTCTATTGAGGTCAAAATAATTGTGCTTGGTGTCAATATAATAATAGTGACCGGTTAATTAAAAAGGGCATCATATTGACCTGACGTATTGTATGAACAACTCTACACTACTGTTAGTAGTTCCAATGGGTTCACAATATAGTGTGGTTGCTTGCAACTCAACAACCAATGCTATTATAGGCGACCACCAATCTTGGTACAGATTAAATTGTCTCACTGTCCCGACCATAATACATGTGGACAGTATCGACTAATCGACTAAACAAACCATGTTTTAGGTTCCGTTCACGTAACGGCTAAAGCTTTGTGATGAGATGAAATATCAGCTAGTAGTAAATCCACCAAGATATATCGCATATTTCGGCTTCAATTTCTGTTTTGTTTTCTATTTCTATTTCTATGATCAAATGATAAAGCTGGATATGATTTATGTGTTTACAAATAAAACAATAAAAGTAGTTTATCGAGGCAATCTATGCATGTGCAATTACGATGCATTTTATTTCATAATTGAGGGTTCGGTAGATCAATTCAATCTATGTGTTTACAATATTCGAGTAGCTAATATCATATCGTGATACGCTAAGTTACTCAACAAGATACGCTGTGATACATAGTGAGCACTATACTTCTACAATATGATACACTACAATATGATACACTCCTCGAGGGATCAGAGGGAGGGATCAGAGGGAGGGGACTGGGAAAGGGATATATAGATAGTATACCGAGCAAGCACGACTTGTTGTGGAGAATGCTATTAATAACTTAAGATAGAGAGTTAAGAGTAATTCAAATTGAAAATAGAGTACAAAGCTGTCGAATAAGAATATGTGAAGAGAATAAAATATGTGTGAAGAGAATAAAATATGTGTGAAGAGAATAAAATATGTGTGAAGAGAATAAAATATGTGAAGCTCGAATCTCATGATTGATGCTCGAGCTGTGATAGAGAGAGAGACTCTCACTCTCTCGATCTCTCAATTCTAACCTCTCATATGAATATGATAGTGAACTTTCAGTTTAACTTTAAGCTGCGTTGCAAAGCACGCGTTAGAAGAGAGAGAGAGAGAGAGAGAGAGAGAGAGAGAGAGAGAGAGAGAGAGAGAGAGAGAGAGAGAGAGAGAGAGAGAGGAGATAGAGAGATAGAGAGAGATAGAGAGATCGCGATGGACAAGTTTTTTAGAAGCATCGTAGAAAGTTGACAGGTTATGGTTATACCTCTCTCTCTCTGCTATATTTCTCTCTTCCTCCCTCGACCTCGCCTTTTTAGAAGACGGAATGACAATTTTGTTTTGTAAAACAGTCACATCAAATCGTTACAAAATCTAGAAAGACATATTCTCGAGAGGAGAGATAATCAGACCATTGTTAGGCCATATAACATTCCATTAGACCATAATGGGTCACATTTAATAGGCTCACAATTACTCAACAACCCACAATGCTACCCATTCTCACAGTATCTCTCTACGGTATCTATGGTACATGCCACCCCCATATCTAGATGGTACATGGTACCGTACATGCCCCCCCCCCTCATGCTACACAGATAACCATTAAACCATAAGTTGGCTTTAAAATTCACACTATCACGCGTTCTTGACATGTTAAATCGATAACAACATGTCAAAATATTGAGAAGATATATCATGCACCAATTAGAACATTGGTCCAAGGTCGAGAGGGATACAAGGATCAGGGGTCAGAGAGGTACAAAAGGAGGGGTCAGAGAGAGAAAGAGAAGCGCAAGCCGGCAAATATAAGATCTTGCTACATCCTTTAGTTATACCTCCCGGTACCGGTAGGCCACACTACACTAACATGCTAACATTACTAAGACACCACACTAACATTACTAACACACATACTACACGGGAGGGAACATTACACGGAGTCGCTACACGGGAGGGAACATGACACGGAGTCGTTCCAAGAATAACCAAGTTATAATGGTCTGTGGACTAAGTCTAACCCAGGCTGGTATAAACCCTCTATAAAACCCGAACACACCTTCACTCCTAGCAATCTCACTAACAACACTCCTCACACTAACACTCCCAGTCCCCTTCATGAGTCTAGTTTTAACAACGTCAACTGGTTGGGTCAGGAATGTTGCAACTGTTCCCGCTATAAAGCTAGCCAGGAAATGGGTCGCCATATTATCAGCCATCCCTAGCCCCATTACAGTCTGTTTAGCCTGGTCATAACACGCCACCTGGCCGATATTTATCATCATAGACCGGGGAATATTTGCCTGAAGCCCCTTGAAGAGCGCCCCCGGACCTTCTTTGGTAGCTATATTGAACAGTCCATGAAGTACATTCCGGTACCCCAGGCGCTGGGAGGCAGGGAGCCGCATGTCATTCTGCATTCTGACATTAACCACATCTGCAGGGTTACCAACGAGGATACCGACTGCACCTCCAGCACCCGCTAGTAGTACCTGCAGTTGGGGAGGTGGGGTGGTTGGAGTTGGGAGTGGAGGGGCTAGGGGGGTGTTGGAGGATGTCGGGGTGGTTGGGGAACAGCTGTAAATGAACTGTTCACAAACAGGCACAAACACATGTGATGTGTGATTCTGTAGCGGACAATGATGCTGAATGTGTGCTGAATTCAGTGCTTCCCCTATCTCTATCTCCCCTTCTTCCTCTCTCTCTCTCTCTCTATCAATATTATGCAGGACACCAACGTGTCACCCCGTTGATTGATTCAGTTAAAGTATAGTACCAGGGCGGGGTACCGGGGTGAGCCGTGGTGGGTGTCCCCCACCCTTCATCACAGTTATATTGCATAATGTGTCCACCGAAATTGCCCAATATGTTTCCTAAAACCAATGATTCCATTTACTAGGGAAGTATTAATTCCTATACTTCCACTGCAGGGACTGCAGGTAGGTATATGATACCATTTCTCAGTCACTAAAGTGCAGCCTGGATCAGCTGTGTGTAGGATACATATATTAGACGACTCTTTACAAAGTGAACAACATGCAGCCTGCAGTTATATCAGCAAGAACAGACCGGCACGCCCATTTAAAGCTACTAACAAAGGAGACATTATAATGCTTTTAATGGGTTAGAGATGGAGACACACTATAAAATGTTGTTGAGTAAGGGAGAAGACTTCCCCCTTACTCAACAAATAAAATGTTATATTGTAAGTGCACCTGATGTGATGCACAATGTGTCACGCTTTAATGGAGACGATCAGGGTGGGGGATTGAGAGAGAGATAATTGCGCTATATTTGTTGTATTTCGCAACTATGCAATACTGATCCCCCCCCCCCGCGTGCTACAATACTGATCCCAGTCACTGTACAGCAATATATTAGCAGGCAGCGGCAGAAGCTAAGGTACATGCGGTTAGGTAGAGGCTCTACACTAGAGACCTAGAGTAGAGAAAGATTTGAATGATTGCTGAATGAACCACAAAATTTCATTAGCACTCGGACACTGCAGGTACTATACTCAACTTGATTAAAATATTGGGCAGCTCCATTGAGGGGGGAGCTGGGGGTGTAACTTTTCAATGAGCTGTGTTCCACCCCCGTTCCACCACAATGTATCATCAAGTTGATGAAGTATGTGATTTTCAGAACTCAACGACATGCAACGTGCGCTCTTCTGACAAATGTTACATTGGCAAATTTATGTACAGTTCAGATCAGCACACATATGGGATACTGAATTCTGATCAATGACAATGATATTATTTCTAATCCTGAGCAGGCCGTGTTCGCGATCAGGGCACCATCAAACAGGGGTGGGGGAGATATGAGAGGCTGAGTGGTTCAAAACTGGTGTACAGGAGCTCTAAGGTGAACCAATTTGACTAATGAAAAGCTTTTACAATATGTTTTAGCAATATCTTGAGAGATTGAGGTAGATCAGAACATAGGGTCGGGGTTGGGTGGGGGGGGGGGGGTTCAACTATCTAGCACACAATATATCCAACATAATAACCCATTACTCAACAACATATAGGACTGATCTGAATGCAGGGGAGATGAAGCAATGGAATGAATGATATATATCTACTGCAGTGCGGCTTGCAAGGATATCTCATCAAATCATACAAACAGAGCCCCAACTGCAGTTGTTAAGGGAGGGTGGGAGAGAGAGAGAGAGAGAGAGAGAGAGAGAGAGAGAGAGAGAGAGAGAGAGAGAGAGAGAGGGGGAGGGAGAGAGAAAGAGAAAGAGAAAGAGAGAGAGAGAGAGAGAGAGAAAGAGAGAGAGAGAGAGAGAGAGAGAGAGATAGAGATAGAGAGACCCAGTTTCTCTGGTTCAATTAGGTAATGAACCTGTCATGAACTTGACTAGAACTTGGAAACGTAAGTGTACGTTCTGTAGAACTGAAAAACTACAGAGAGGGGTAGATCATTGGGCACGTCGCGCCCCTCATGTTCGCGCACCCGAAGGGCGATCCCCTCACACTACGGGGTTGGTCGCTACACACAACAAAGAGAACGAGACAAAAATGAAACCATTAAGGCAAAATGTTACAAAATATATATCAGTAGAGCTGATCAAAATCTCAAATCATACCAACTACTGTAAAACCATTTATTTTCGCGGTAAATTAATTTTCGCGGATTGGCCTAGATTGGCTTCTGGTGGTCCCTGCAGGGCCCTGACGACTTCACCAGCGTAGCAGGAGTCGCTGATGAAGGAGTAGTTCACTCCTGGTACGCTGGTGAAGTCTCCAGGGACCACCAGAAGCCCTAGTCTAGGCCAATCCGCGAAAATTAATGCCCTCGAAAATATATGGTTTTACAGTATTGCACAACACAGTTTTCTCTCTCTCTCTCCCTCTCTCCCTATCTCTCTCTCTCTCTCTCTCTCTCTCTCTCTCTCTCTCTCTCTCTCTCTCTCTCTCTCTCTCTCTCTCTCTCTCTCCCTCTCTCTCTCCCTCTCTCTCTCTCAAAGTCAAAAGTTGACACAGTATAATAGCTGCACGGTGATACGACATTGATTGCAACTAAAGCGAGAATATTGGAAAGTGAACTTTCATTTTTTACCTCTGTGATCACGTATTCTCTATCCCTCTCTCTCAACTATCTTCCCCTCTTTCTCTATCCCTCTCTCACCAACTATATTCCCCTCTTTCTCTAGCTCTCTCTCTCCTACTATCCCCTCTCTCTCTCTCTCTCTCTCTCTCTCTCTCTCTCTCTCTCTCTCTCTCTCTCTCTCTCTCTCTCCTACTAAACTCCCTTCTTTCTCAATCCCTCTCTCTCCTACTAAACTCCCTTCTTTCTCTCTCTCTCTCTCCTACTATCTTCCTCTCTTTCTCTCTCTCTCTCTCTCCTACTAAACTCCCTTCTTTCTCTATCCCTCTCTCTCTCTCTCTCCTACTATCTTCCTCTCTTTCTCTCTCCCTCTCTCTCTCCTACTATCTTCCCTTCTTTCTCTATCCCTCTCTCTCTCCTACTATCTTCCCCTCTTTCTCTATCCCTCTCTCTCTCTCTCCTACTAAACTCCCTTCTTTCCCTGACTCATCTTTCTTTACAAGGTATTGTGAGAATATTGCAGGGCTAATGGCCCTCTACGATGCAGCTCACCGGGGATTGTGTAACGAGAGTGTGGAGATGTACAACATTTGGTGGGACAATGAACAGACAAACAAACAAATAGACAAATAGACAGACAGACAGACAGACAGGCAGACAAATAGACAGACTTACAGACAGACAGAATAGACTAGACTAGACTAGACTAGACTAGACTAAACTAGACAGGAAGACATACCTTTACAGTAAATGGCAGTGGTTTCCCCTCTTCTTGAACTTTAGCTCGAGCAACCTCGTAAAAACCAAACCTTGCTGTCGTATAGGTACCCTGGAGAGATAGAGAGATAGAGATAGAGAGAGAGAGAGAGAGCGAGAGAGAGGGAGAGAGAGAGAGAGAGAGAGAGAGAGAGAGATGAGTGAGTGAGTCGACGAGAGAGAGAGAGAGAGCGAGGGATGAGTGAGAGGAGATCTGGAGTTTGAGAGAGAGCGAGAGAGAGATCAGAGATGACGCCACGCATGGGAGAGATCGAGTAGAAGAGAATGGGAGAGAGCACACCAGCCAATCGAAAAAACTGTCCCTCGCTGAAGTTGACCAGTTGACAGTTTCTTCATTTCAAGATGGATAGCTGTCTTTCTCTCTAGCCCGCGAAAAATAGAAAAACTTGCTCAGAGAGCAACATGACGCAAATGCATCTGATTAATATATTCCATTTTGACGTCAATGCACCAGCCGGCAGCCTTGTTATAGCTGGTGATCAGGGAAAACTACACAATATAAAATATTGCCAGCATATCACTACCTAGAACTACCTGCAGTAGTAGTCACTAACTAGAACTACCTATACAGTAGTCCTGACTACCTATCTGGTTGTTTGGCGGCGTCAGACCCCGATTTGATTCTCAAAACAGATCGGATATAAGCGCCGCTGACTACCATGGGTACTGCATACCGGTACCACGTACGTGGGCCACTAGATGGATTACTATTTAGTTTACTAATTAAAAACCGAAATTAGCAAAGGTATTATTGATAATGGGAGAGGCACTCCTGTAATTACAGGTAATTAATTACCAATTAATTAATTACTGGTACCTGTCTGAGAATGGACGCAGATAGTCCACTGTAGAGGCCACGTAGCCCATTTGTGCGGAGTGTTGAAGATACCACTTGCGGTATTGATCTCTTCTCTAGGGGATTATATTGCGTTGGTTACGGGATATTTTGTAATTGACGAGGGGGGGGGGGGGAGCTTTATAAAATGTTTAACTGTTGATGCCATTAGAACATGTCTCTCCTAACATACGATCTCAAGTAGGTATTGGCGACACAGTGCGCTCATGAGATCGGTGCCGCTAGATAGTTACTATTATATACTGAGAGACTGACAGACAAACTATTAACAACTTCGCCCCAATATTTCCCTCGCTATGCTACCTCGAGAATCGAGATAGGTATAATTCGTTCCCAGACTGAATTAGGCACGCTGCCCCTGTCAGAGCATTGACCTGACAGCGCTCCCCCAACCAACCACCTAACCTGTGAAGCCACCTGACTCAACAAGATACTGTCAAGCCACCTGACTCAACAAGATACGATCTTTTTGCATTGCACCAACAACATAACCAATGGTTATGTTGTTGGTGGTTATTAACCACACCATACCCTATCTCACGTTAAGATTCTTAGTAAGAAGAGAAAATAACTGATCTGAAAGTTATTTTCTCTTCTCTCAGCGTGAGAAAGGGTATGGTATGGTTATGGTGTTAGTGCAATGCAAAAATATCAACATAATTATCTAGCAAGCTTTTGCAAATTTGCAGAGTTTTAAAGCTCATTAACTTGATGGTATTTTAGCTTAAAATACTATTTTAAGCTAAAACACCATCTAGTTAAAAAGAAAATGAGCTTTCAAGTTAGAGCCCATTCACAAGCTTTCAAACTCTGTAAATTTGCGCCGTTATTCTCTCTTCTTAGCGTGAGAAATGGATTTAGTTCAACCCCCGAGACACAGAAAGACACGCCCTCTAACTGGAGGGGGTTCGGATATTAACCTCTCATCGAACCACGAAGCACTATGATACGTTTAAATTTTATAATAGACGTCAACCTTAAACTAAACCCCCAAGAGAAGTTTTAAGAAGGTTGATCACTTTGATTTGACGTAGAACGAATTGGAAATGATTAGAAACTCTTCATCTTTGACATTTGTTTAAAAGCATTCCATGCGTCACAAGATAAACTGTTAATTTGTGTGAACCACCAACAATATTAGAGTTCGATTCTCTCAAGAGGGTCGGGTGAATAACTACAAGTTGTTGATTTGTTACTCAACAAATTACAAGTAAAGCTTGATGAGGGGGAGGGGGGAGGGAGGGGGGTTGAGAATCCCAGACAATAATGACAGAATGTAAAATAGAATTGGACCCCCCAATTCTAGATAGAACAGTCCCATGCAGATCAGTTGTTAACATTAACAAATGAACGGTGTTTGTTACCTGTTTGTGTTTGTTACCATGGTTACCTGTGTGTTAACATTAACAAATGAACATGTTTGTTACCATGGTTACCTGTTTGTGTTAACATTAACAAATGAACATGTTTGTTACCATGGTTACCATGGTTACCTGTTTGTGTTAACATTAACAAATGAACCTGTTTGTTACCATGGTTACCTGTGTGTTAACCTGTTTGTTACCATGGTTACCTGTTTGTGTTTGAAGGTGCACTTTGATGGTGTCCAGGGGGTGGGTGAAACAGACCGCCATACAAGCCGAGACGCCGCCCAGGTACCATCTTTGTTGCTTCTTCTTTTCTGACATAACTGTTAGGGAGAGAGAGAGAGAGAAAGAGAGAGAGAGAGGAAAAGGTGGTTGAGACATCTGACAAGCAAAATAAAACTAGCAATATTCTGTGAATGAGGGGGGTAACCAAATCAAAAAGGACACGTACACAATTCGAAACATACACACACACACTTCGCATTAGAATATACACTAGGTGTTAATATAATGTTGCATGTACTCAATAGTGCATACAACAACCGAGGGTCAGAAACACGTACCTAGTGAAATAGCCGCGCTGACGTCGAAAAAAAACACGTAGGCTTAGTTGTACACAAGACACACAAACTAAAAAAACACAATATATGAGGGTCTCAACACGAACGCATCTAAAATTTCGCTTCCTAATTCCCCACCTTGCATAAATATTACTTCTTACTTCCGCCTATAACACTCTCCAGTCTCTTGTTACCATGGTAACCGAAATGGTAACACAGTCACTTGTTACCATGGTAACTGAAATGGTAACACAGTCACTTGTTACCATGGTAACAGCTGTATAATTATAGCTAACACCACTCTTATAGTCCCTCTCACATTCCGTTATACACAGGTCCGCCTCCTCCCTCAGGCACCACCCAGTTGATATTCTGCGATGGGCACTTTATATCACATGTCTTGCAGTGAACACAATTCTGGGCGTTGATTTGGAGTCTACTGGTCCCATCGTCATCCTCCACAGGGACATACTCGTACACACCAGCAGGACAGAACCTGGGGGGATGTTGGGATTAGCTGGGGGTGGGGGAGGGGATGTTGGGTTAGGGGAATTAGGGGTGGTGAATAAGGGATAGGGATAACATGAGGACCAGCGCCTCCATCAAATTGGAATAAGGAAACTGCAGTTATGGGGTTTGAGATGGCAGATTTAATCGCCAACCCTGTCTATATAGTCACATAATCCCTAATTTTCAAATAGTTCTCTCAGGAGAGAACCCCTCCCTTCGCCCTAGCTGCTCAAAATATAACTTCCCTAGCAGGGCGAGCTAATATATGATCGAGGTATATAATGAATGTCTGCTATATGGGTGAAGAGCTGTCAAATGTTTTTGCTATCTTCCCAGACGCTGTCAACCCCATAATGAGGGCTCTATTAAAACTAAACTTTTTTGGTAGAGACTCCCTACTAGGAATCAACCGACATCTCGATTCTAGGAGAGAGCTGTCACCCTTCACTCGACCACTCTCCCAAGACTATTGAACTATCTTGTCAATTTCAAACAGCACCCTCTCGCCCCACCACCCATGATACTGCCACACCCCTGTAACCACCACTCACAAATGTATCCTAGTCAGCGAACCCTGGTAACCATGGTTTCTATGGTACCCTAACAACATGAATTATGGTTACCATGGTGGTTACCATGGTTACCCAGGTGGTTACCATGGTGGTTACCATTACCTTTGTTCTGGCCCATCGAAGGTGCCCAAGTTCCTCTCAACAGGCACATTGTCGTCCTTCAGAGTAAGATGAGGTGGTTGGTCTCCCTCATGGTTCGTACCGGACAGGGCCACAGAACTCAGCAGATCAAAACTCAACTTTCCATCTGGGTGTGGAGGGGGTGAGAAAGTGTTAGGGGTACGAAGGAGACTTGTGATACGAGTTCATTTCAAAAATTACAAAGGTTCACAACTGGTATTTCAAAGATATCTTTGAGCAGTGGTTATCCAGTAGCTCTGATGAAATAGTTGATTACAGACCGGTTAGATCTGTCTGAGGAGCTTACAACTATCTGATCAAGTAGGGAGTGGTAACCTGGTTTGGGGTATTCTATAGGATAGGCATCCTGTTACCTGGTTTGGGGTATTCTATAGGTTTAGCATCCTTTGCTGCCACGAGTTGGTCACTATCTCGGCCATGGTGGGGTAGTGTCCAGGGCTCCCTTCCTCCTAGGATCACATAAAACAGCCCCGTATAGGCCATACCTGATGGGGGTGTTTATAATTTACGACAAAGGACGCCAGTTATTATTTAGACTATATATTACGGTGATACAATGAATGAAGGGGGAAGTCCTCTGCTTCTCTTTCTTTCAGTCCAATCAGTTCCAACTCTGACTGGTTGAGTCTCCCACCCCTTACTCAACAAACACTGACTACGATTAAATAAGATCGAGAACATTCAAAGTTCTTAGGAATAATTCTTCAGCATAATTCTAATTTGACACTTTCTTGCCCTAACTCCACCCCGTGAAGTGACAAGATGGAGAGAGAGAGAGATAGAGAGAGATAGCTCGAAGGGAGGGGGTTATAATTTAACCACTTCCCCGAAGTGACAGATTCGGAGAGGTTGGTAATGAAAAACCACCTAACTTTGAGTTGGTTTTGGTAATATTAAATCAAAACCACATAACTTTGAAGCTTCATTTCAGAGAGAGATAGAGAGATAGAATAGAGATAGAGATAGAGAGAGGGAGAGATAGAGAGCTGAGAGAGAGAGAAAGAGAGAGTGAGAGATATATAGAGTAGACTTGCTAAACTGATTCGCGTGACACAGATTGGGCTAAACTCGACGAAATAACCATCCACGATTGTCAGCTCTGAATTATGAATTTGTCCAACCATCATGATAATTCGTACTTTTGACTCAGAGAATGTAATCATAATCATCATAATATAATGGAAGATACAAACGCTGAACATTTTTAACTAATTATCATTATCAGCAATTGATTATTCCCAAATTACACCTACCTCCCCACAGCCCAAGAGGAGTACAGAAGGAGGGACGAACGTTCCTGCACGCGTAGAGCTCCTTATACACCTCACTCTTCTTCATCATATCTCGATAACTCGTTAACGTCTCCCCTAAACAGGGCAGAGGGAGTCAGAGAGGGAGATATCAATATAGTGCTTCTAGGGTGTTGTTTCTCTTAGATCGAATTTAGGGGGCTGTGGGATAAATAAATAAAGGGGTTGATGGGGAGGTATAAATTCCTGGGTATCAATTCCCGGTTTATAGGGAGGTATAATATGGTTTGATGAAGGAGTAATATCTTATGTGGTCCATGTACCTTTATCCATGGTGAGACTCCCACTGGTAATACCCTCGAATGTCGTATCAGCAGCAATTATACCAGACCTCATAGCGTTATGGGTTCCCTTTATCTTGGGCACGTTTAGGAAACCCGGACTACAACCAATCATAACACCACCTGCAGGGGATTGAAGTAGGAGAGAATTAGTTCTCATTCCTGGGAAGGGGGCGAGATATGAGTCTTATTCCTGGAAATTTGAAGATCGCCATATTATGTTATGGAGTTATAATGGGGAGATAGTATTGGATGAGCTGAGGTAGTTTACCTCCAGATTATTGGAACAGAGGGACAGAGCATCATGGGAGCATCGAGTTAATTAAAATAGAGGGGCAGAGCATATTTGATAATTATTGGAGGTAAACTATCCACGAGAGTAGTTACGTTTCAACTTGGCGTTAGAAGAGAGGGACAGCGCCGATTGGCATGTGACTGCTTCTTTGCCAAACTGCCAAACTATCAATATTACAGACTAGAAAACCATAAGCACCATTCCACCGATTGATTAAATTCGATAGACACATGAGTTAATTATCTTGGTGCCGTGACGCACAGCATGCATTCAGATTAGTTAGCTGATTTTAAACCAGTACCAAGTTGTGTCTCAAAGAAATTCTTTGAAAGATCCTCTAGCTACTGATTAAACTACCTTACTATCGTATATATGTTTCAAGAAAATTTTAAATAAGAAACGGTTTTTTTCTAAGAAACCACAAGAGCAAGCATTCCAAAAACTAAGAAACTTTCTTTCTCTCAACTGAACAAGTGGGGGTATTTCCGAGTTGTGTGATTTACATTTCTATTGTGACAAGTGAAACAAGGTTTTACAAAACCTTGTTTCACTTGTCACAATAGTTCAGCTCTCCGCATCCCCGGATCGAGCACTCTACCAGGATACAAACTTCTAAATCTAACTAGTGATTTACATTTCAAAAGTTTTAGTAATGTGTACCTGGGAAAGCGATTTCAGGGAGTGACTGGTAACCTCCCTCATTAAGGGCCCTAGCACCGTACATCAACCTCTCACCACCATCCAAGTGTTGTGCTATCTTGGGATGAGTCTTCCACCTCTAGAGGGGGGAGGTGGGGGATGAGTCTTCCATCTCTAGAGGGGGGTAATGGGGGATGAGTCTTCCACCTCTAGAGGGGGGTAATGGGGGATGAGTCTTCCACCTCTAGAGGGGGGGGGGGGTAATGGGGGTAAAGTCTGAATCTGAAGAGGAAGGTAGTGCTAGGGTGACACGGGGGGGGGGGTATTGTTAAACTAGGATAGTCCGAGGTGGTGGTGGTGACACGGGGGTGGAATTATGGTTTAACTAGGCACTGCACCCTATTTTAACCACCATCTAGCACATTTTTTTTCGTGTCTTCTCCGTATTAACATTTGTCACTCCCTGTACACACATGTATTCTGGCCATGTATGTGCCATGGTTTGACAGATGTTAAACTTCACGGCCATTTGTTTGACCCCGGTGTCAAGGTCCGGTATACTGCAAGTACAGACACCCAATCACTGGTACTCTACCTAATCATCTGGTAGTTGCAGTATAAAATCAAACAAACTTTTTGGCATAGCGTTTGACGGCACAACCTTAATGCTCTCTCGGGTTATTCAAGGTGATGATTAAATATTCTACATGATTCAACGCTAGAAATGGCAGAGGAAATCATAGGGAAAGATTTGAAATTACATCATCTCTGAAATTTCGGGGATTTGATGGCTGGCATTCATTTAACCGAATACCCCCCTCCGATTATATTCATTCTAAGTATGCTGGAAACCACTTGACACCTATTATATCATGTGACTGATTATATATAATCGGAGGAGGGTAATTAGTCGAATTTCATTAAATTCCTACTATTTAGAATGCATATATTCATTCTAAGTAGTAGCTGCAGGAACCGACCGAATCAGGAAATACTGGTCCCTGATTGGCTGTTAACCAGTCACGTGACCTAAATAACAAGTTCTGATTGGTCGGTTCCTGAGTAGCTGGAAAGCACTTGACATCCATTGTGATTACCCCCTCCCATTATTACCTGCATTTCCTTGAAAGGATACAAGTACGGGTTTTTATAATCCAGCGCAGTCACAAAACCAGCAGCAACAAGAGGCCCATCGTCAATGTGGTAAAGGAATGAACCCCCGTATGTGTTCCTGTCCATTGGCCACCCTACAGTATGGAGAGCCAGGCCTGGCTGGTGTTTCTCTTCCGGTATTTCCCATAACTGGGGGAGATATTGGAATTAGAGATGCAGTTTAGGAGGGGGGGGGGGTGAATTCGTTGGAGTGATTGGAATTAGTGACAGTTCCAGAGGGGGGGGGGGTTGAATTTGTTGGAATGATTGGAATTAGAGACAGTTCCGGGGGAATTTGTCAAAACTTCAATATTTCTCAAATGGGGCAATGAACCTGTCACTAGGTATAATCTCTCGATGAACCGCTCCCTTCATTAAAATTCAAAATAATTAAGAAACTGTCACTTCAATTCAGATAACGCTATGAAGGTGTGGGGGGGGCACTCAATTATAATAATTATAATACCTCTTTGATCCCAATCGCATACGTCATTGGTTGACAGTTCTTCCTCAGGTCAAACTGTGTCATGAGTTGCTTGGAAAGGTGACCATGGCAACCCTCTGCAAACATTGTCATCTTGGCGTGAATTTCCATACCTCGCTCGAATGTGTCCTGTAGGAGGGGGAGTGTGTGTGTGTGTGAGAGAGAGAGAGAGAGAGAGAGAGAGAGAGAGAGAGAGAGAGAGAGAGAGAGAGAGATAGCGGTGAGGGGAGAGAGGTGGTAAGAAAAGAGCAGGAGGGGCAAGGCTGGGAAACCAATAGACAGGGTCGAGCAAGGCAATAGGTGACAGAATGGATTGAAGTTAGTTAATCTATTGTCTAGTACAATTTGACACGTTCATGTCTAGTACAACTTGACACGTTCATGTCTAGAGAAATGAATTAAACCCCAATCAAATATATTGATTGATTTCCCCCGTCGGTTAATATATTTTCTTCTTTCTCCAGTCTCTACCCTCTAGAGGCCTCTCTACCCTAGCAAGGGACAACCATTTCACCCACTATACCGGTATGGGGAAATGTACATTTCTAATTATTGTAGAGGATTATTATTATCTGGCCACTCTCTCCTGGCAACAAGAATGCTGCTAGATTAAACAGTTATCTGGTAGTCACAGGAAGGCCATGTCTCGACAGTGCCTTGATACTTCCTCATTGGGAATTACCCACAGGCATCCTTGGTAGAAGTCTCGTATAATTATTGAGAAATGTCGCGTCAATAAGAGGAAGGTTGGATTAAACATCGTGGTTGGATTAAACATGGCCTGATCACAGATCAGTGATCAGGATAGTTAACCATGTTAAAAAGGTAACCAGGGTAGTTTGCAATTCGTGACTAGAGGTGCTGTATAATAATAGGACGCCGGGTGGGGCATTCAGCATTCCTAGCTGGTTGAATAATTTACTAGTTGAGATCTCGACTGCTTAGCTTTGGTATCGTTTATTTTACTAAAATTTTTACTTTCTCTCTCGCGTTATCTCTCTCTCATGTTCTAATAATCTCTCTCTCGATCTTCCTTGCTGAAGGACAGCAACATATTTGAATCGATAAGTTGACAGGTCTCTCTCTAGTCTCTTCAGTTACCATAATCAACATTTTGAAAGGTTGCTATCAAAGGAAGGGGAGAGAGAGAGAGAGAGAGAGAGAGAGAGAGAGAGAGAGAGAAAAAGAAGAATATATAAGATAAAGGGAGGGGCACCTCTCTACCTTGGGAGATCCATCTTTAGCAATCCCAACATCATTCGTTGCCACCCCTTTCACTGAACCGTCCTCATGGAACAACACCTCACTGGCCGCATACCCAGGGTAGATTTCCACTCCTAGATTTTCTGCCTGTTCACCTGTTGTAAAAGAGGGGGGCTGTTGATAATATCATCATGATGCCGCAGACGGTGCAACTAGCCCCTCGAGGCTCGAGTAATTGAGATGCCGATTATACTTTTTACGGGCTACGGCTGGCGTTATATGGAGGGGGAAAAGGGTAGCAGTAAATCATATAACTCCTAAACTATAGCCCTTATTTTATAGGGGTAGCGTGCATGACTATGTTACGAAACCGCCGACTATTTGCGAAGCGAATCGAGAACAGAACTAAGAAGAAGAAAAAGATTGAGAATTGCTCATACTTTTTTAAGCACGGACACAGTGTCGGGCGACTCAAAACACAACAGAATTAACAAGATTAGTAAAACACAACAGCCTCGCCGCATAACAATAACTTACCCAGCCAACTAACTACATGTCCGAGTCTGACAATGTAGTTACCATGGTTACCCATGGGTAGGAATAACTCGGGGACATCAATAGACGATGTTTTGGTCAGAATGGAGAATTCATCCTTTGTAACAGGTGTCTTAAGGGGTGCCCCCATTTCTATCGCATCTGGTGAGGGAGGGAGGAGAGGGGTTATGAGACAGTTACATTCACCCATTTAGTTTGATTCTGAACATGTATTCCTACCTGGGAATAAATCCAGTAGGGGACCAGTTTCAATAACAGCTCCAGACAATGTGTGACTACCTGGGAGAGAGAGAGAGAGGGTGTATCAATGTGATCTGTTAAATGTTATCGGCAGACTTTGACGAGGATTTCATTTTAGGCGTCCTAGGGCAGGGTATGTTCTAGAAGTTTGATAACTCGTGTTAGAATTTCGCAATCAGATAACATCTGACAATGTGCCAAAATAGAAGTGACAGTACCAGTTCTAACATGCTCTCATTTCCAAAACAACACGCTGTGTCTGACTGTGAGTTTATGAAATGCTGACAAATGTGCTTTTTACAGAACTCAGTTGCGCGTAAACTGCGCGCACACAACTGAGGTTTGGTCTCCTCTTCCCAGGCTGGCAAAGCCGGTAAATCCAGCTCCGGTAAATCCCCATCCAACCGGTCTACTATTTTATTGCTCTATCATTCTGTTTGTCTTCAACTCACCAATCTCAGCTCCTTTCTCAATAACGCACACTCTGATCTCGGCTCCCTCTCTCTCCGCGTTCTGCATCAGTCGGATAGCAGCAGCTAGACCAGCAGGTCCACCCCCAACAATAGCAACATCTACCTCGTCTACATATCTCTCCATATCAACATCTGGGGGGAAGGGTGGTTAGCAATATTTGTGGAAGTTAGCATACAGATCAAGGACATAGTGGTGTATTACACAGATGATAGAACGAGGCACTCCTTAGGAACACGGGGGATTCAGTAACTCTAAAGGCATTCTCTCTCACCTGCCCATCTCTCATCAGTAGCCCTATCCACCACAGTGTAGTGTGTGGTAATGGATCGGGGAGCTGCAGCTGCTGCAGGTGTAGTGGATAGACACTTGTGGAGCTTCCGCTTACATAGTCGCCCAAAAATACCCAACCGTGCACTTAGCATGGCTAATAAATGGAGGAATAGTTAGAATATACTTCGTTGTGACTTGTGGGTAATAGTTACATTGTGACAAAATGAGAGATAACAGAACAAGAGACTGATATAGGAGGGTTTATATTAATTAAAAACTGAATAAAGTATACAAGTTAAATTTAATTCTTGCATAGATTTCAAATAACAAATAAAGTTACAAAATAAGAAGAGAATTTCTGGTGTTATGGTGATAAAATCGGCGTAGTGCTTCATTGATATGTATAGGTTGGAGACACTCTAAAATCGCTGATGTCTGGTGGGGAATTGTTTGTGTTAATGGACAGACAGACAGATAGATAGAGAGACAGACTAGACATATATACAGACAGACAGACAGAAAGAGAGACAGACAGAGAGATAGACAGAGAGACAGACAGAGAGACAGACAGAGAAACAGACTAAACATATATACAGACATACAGACAGACATACAGACAGACACACAGACAGACAGACAGACAGACAGACAGACATACATACATACATACATACAGACAGACAGACAGACATGAGACAGAAGACAGACAGACAGACTCTCTTACTCAGGTTCGGAGTGTGTGTGACTTGATGGCCCTTTGCCAATATCCCTGTAAATACACACAGCAAGTTCTACCAGCTGTTCTACCTGTAATTAGTGTAGTTAATTAGGAGGTCTAGTTAATTGGGAGGCTAATTAATTGGGAGGTCTAGTTAATTGGGAGGCTAATTAATTGTTAACTTATCTAATTAATTGTATGGTGCCAGTTCTACTAGTCTAATTAATTGGAAATTGAGGGGCTAGATTTCAGAATCATACCATTTCATGAGCCAGGTACCCTATTATTAGGCTCACATCCCTTATCAAGTGAATATGAAGGAGTCAGGAGCTTGGAAAAGAATACTGGTATTCCCATACACTTTTTGGAGGCTTTCAGAAAACTATGCTGCCAGCCTTGTGTGTACAACTCGTATTCTGTGGCTGTCATACACTGTAACAAGTTACAATTAATAGTTTGTAGAGATGGTATCTCCTTCCGGCTTGGTCAACAAAATGAAATTACGGTGTTTTATTAAATAGCGTATCTATTTGTTACAGTGTATGTATGACATTACAATTAGGCAACGTCATACACTGTAACAAATAGAGACGCTATTACACTTTAATAATTAGGCGACGTTGTACATAGAAACATAACGTGTAGTACATTGTGTGTACGGCAGTGTTAATTATAGCAGTTAACTGCCTTTATAACAGATGTTTTAGTAACCATGGCGATTCTATCAAACTATTAAATAGTACAGAATACTATTCTTGCCAGTGCTATTCAGTGTGTTCTTACTTTACTCATTTCATCGCCCCGACAACCCCTCTTTTTGTGCCCGGGGCACTTGCTAGTACTATTCAGTGTGTTCTTACTTTGCTCATTTCATCGCCTCGACACACCCTCTTCCAGGAGAGAGAATCGTAACAGTCCAGAAACATCCAACTGGGCTCCCCCTCACTTTGCAGAACTTTAAATCTGTTTTCCTGAATAATATACCGTTTAGTTGATACACAATAACTTTAAGTTTTAACTCACACACTGTCTGCGTTTCCATGGTTACTATAACTCACACACTGTCTGCGTTTCCATGGTTACTATAACTCACACACTGTCTGCGTTTCCATAGTTACTATAACTCACACACTGTCTGCGTTTCCATGGTTACTATAACTCACACATTGTCTGCGTTTCCATAGTTACTATAACTCATACACTGCCTGCGTTTCCATAGTTACTATAACTCACACACTGTCTGCGTTTCCATAGTTACTATAACTCACACACTGCCTGCGTTTCCATGGTTACTACAACTCACACACTGTCTGCGTTTCCATGGTTACTATAACTCACACACTGTCTGCGTTTCCATAGTTACTATAACTCACACACTGTCTGCGTTTCCATAGTTACTATAACTCACACACTGCCTGCGTTTCCATGGTTACTCACACAATGTCTGCGTTTCCATAGTTACTATAACTCACACACTGTCTGCGTTTCCATGGTTTCTCAGCTACATCCATCTCTAGTTCAGGATCGAACTCATAAGGTTCATCATCAAACAGTTTCTGTCTGTCTTTGAGGAGGTTCCTCTTGGTGAGGTAGTCGTTCAAACGGGCCAGTTTACCCCTGTTACACCTCAACTGGAACACTGTGGAAACATGGCCATATTAGGCAACATGACCTTATTAAGCAACACATAATTGATTTGAATGGAGTAGTTATACAGAATTTACAGATTACAGATAATGATTTGAGTAGCCCGCTTACCAATATCATCTGGCTGAATGGTTGTTGATTGTCTCATGTCTGCTGCAGCCATCACTCTCCCCGCCAGAACTGATAACTCGTTCGCTAGGTGTTGATCTATCAGCTCAACCGACCGTTCACAAGGCCTCAACCCATCACCTACAAAACACACAGTTGTATACTAGGGTACAATTGCAATGATACCCCCGTTCGGTCGTTTCTTTACGCTAATGTGACATTTAATGAAACAAATCTTTACCTGACTTGGTCATGAGAGCAGTTATCTCCTTTTTAAAACTGGCATCTCGATAACTATCTTCTGACATTTTACTGCAAACACTGATATTTTAATTTACCAAATGTATTCCGCCCATATCCGACGGATACATATCAAACAATTGGCGATTTTCCGGCGAATTATCATGAATCAGAGTGGAGTGTATCGACTAAATATATGACACCAGACACACCAACAAGTAACAACTCTGGTTAAACATGTAATATAGAAGACTGAGGAAATATATAAAACATATCTATGGTGGTAGAGTGAGGCCTCGGCTCGAGGGGTAATAGCGTTCAGGGGTAATAGCGTTCAGTGGGGGCAGAGACAGCGGTGCTTTTCAAGCAAGGGGGCAGACCAAACCAATTTGAAAGAAACGCATACCGGGCCCCAAAACCGATTAGTTTCACTTTTCAGTTCACCAGCCGGGGAGAAGCTGCCGAAGAAAACGTTGAAAAATGCTGCTTTCAATATAACTAGTAAGCCCGCTCGCCCTACGGGCGAATGTCAGGGATGGTCAATGGTCATACAGTAAACTAAGCAAATAGTGTAGTATCCTTTGAAATTTTTAAAATCAGTAAATTTATCAGGTAAATTAACCACAGCGATTCTTTCGACAGAAAAACCACGGGTCCTCTTTTGCCAGGTCCTGAAGTGTTTTATGAAGGAGCACAATTTGCAAAATACCTTTCACGTATTACTGCCAATTTCTTATTAGTGCCATTGATACTTTGTTATTACGTGTGTTGACAACTTTTTTTGAATAATAATCACCTCTTTTGTAGGATTTCTATCGCGTAGTCTATAGGCGTCAGCGCCAGTTTGGGACATATGGCTCCTCCAAACTCGCTGGCGATTGTGTTGAAGTTGAGTAGTCATGTTCACGAAACGTGGTGAACAGGGGGTGAACAGATCAAATCGAGCAAACGATCAATCACACAACCCGGCAGAGAGATGAATCAAGGATGCACGTGCAGTTTAAGGCTCAAGCTGGCAGGTTGCCAGGATCCCTCTAGGGACATCACGTGCAAAAGGCCATTTCCAGGAATTTTGTGCCATATTTGGTAAAAATACCATCACCCATCATTTCCCTATTTGCTTTAATAATAGTATGATAGTGAACCATAATATAGTTCAAGAGTGCACCCCATCCAAGAGCGCACCACCTCCAGAAGACACCACTCCAAGAGCGCACGACATCAAAGAGAGCTCCCCATCCAGAAGATACCACGTGCAGGGGACACCACACACAAAAGAGATCACATGCGCAAATACAACGTCGTGCTGGTCTCTTCTGCGTGTGGTGTCCCCTGCGTGTGGTATCTTCTGGATGGGGAGCTCTCTTTGATGTGGTCTCTTTTAGGTGTGGTGCGCTCTCAGGTGTGGTCTCTCTTCGATGGGGTGCGCTCTTGGGCGCTCTTGGAGGCTCTTAAACTTTATTATGGTTCACTATTGGCAGCACGAGATAAGGCAGCTCTTTTCAAAAGATCTTGTTGGCAAACGCGGGATAAGGCAGCGCTTTTCAAAAGATCTTGTTGCGACTCACATTTTTTTAATAAAATTTTTAAAACTTTCTTAAAACTCAGGATAAGTATCGGATAATTGTTTATGAGCCGCATGATAATTGTTTGTTGGGATGATATCTCCTTCTATCCTGTGTAACCTGTTTCTTTCTCCTTTTATCTTCGGATTGGCCAAGAACCTACTATCGTTCGGTGAGAAACTAAAATTTGCAGAGCAAAGGTTGAATTATTTGAGACGCTGTAAACACACTAACATTTTTCCTGCCTTCATTAATAACAGTATTCATTGCAACACAGATCTTTTATTCAACGCGAAACCGACGACACGTGCCCAGCGTTTAGTCCACAACCTGAAGTCTCACGCCCTTAATTATGCCATCAGCGGTCATTATCAGCAGATTAGTCAACTGAAACGGTCTGTTATCTCCTCGAGAAATGAGTTGTATCATGCCTGCCCTGATAACATCTTTAACCGGGTTAATGCCTTGTTCACTGAGTATAATGAGCATAGTAAATGTGTTGCCAAGGAGAGGTTGAGGAGGAAGTATGACCACCAGGCTTGGTTACAGGGTAGGAGACCACCTTCAGCACCCACTTCCCCCACCTGTCCAGTCACCTCACCACCATGTGAGGAGCGCAATACTGCTATTCTCGAAACTCTTTCTGATAATGAAAGTGCATTGCTTGACCTTGGCCCTAATTTTGCACTCTCAACCCGTGTCGACAGCCATCTGACCGAGAACATAGGTCGAGAGATAGCTGCATGTGCCTATCGATTGAGATGGAAGCAAGCCACCAGTGAACGGGCGACTGTTAACACCCAGTTACAGGTTTGGAAAAGTGAGGGAGCCCCTGTAGACCGACGTAATTTGTACCCCCCACCCCCTACTGACACTAGTACAGAGGATAAGACCTGTCTTTATATACTAATTAAGACCCATAAGTTCAAAGTTGCATCTATCTCATCTCCGGAGGATTTCTTCAGCGCCTGTAAGGTACGTCCCATCGTCTCATGTGTCAACTCCCCCTCTTCCAAGATGGCCTGGCTAGTGACACACATATTGAGTCCATTATTGGAACACATACCTTGCCACCTCAGCAACATCCACCAACATCTGGATACGCTGCGCTCGATCCCTCCGGGGGATCTATCAGGCCGCAACTTTTGCACAGCTGATATATCAGCTCTCTACACTAATCTAGATATTTTGGCCTGCATTAAATCTGTCATTGACTTCGCGGAGCAGAACGTCGACCATTTGAATCTTAGGGGGCTACAGTTGGTCGATGTTCACGAGATCCTGGATGCAGTCCTCTTAAACTCATACTTTACATATGACGGGAGGCTGTATAAACAACTCCAGGGACTCTTCATGGGTTGTGCTCCGAGCCCCATCGCCGCGGTCATCCGAGTCTTCATGTTCGAGAGAAGCACCCTGTACGCTGATGTCCAGTTCCTCCCTATCTATGGGAGGTATATAGATGACGCCTACACCCTAGCATCATCTAGAACAGAGGCGGTGGAGCTGTTTAGGAACATAGACAAGGAAGACCCGGATGGCCTGATTGCTTGGGAAGTAGATTTTCCTGACACGTAGGGAGATTGGACCCCTTTCCTGGGTACGGAAGTGAGGGTGGTGAATGATAAAATCGAGTCGCAGTTTTACCGGAAGCCCACCAGGAAACGGATAACTCTACACTTTAAATCCCACCACCCCCTCCGAATGAAGATCCAGACTGCCAGAAACTTCTATCATACCGCAGAGCGTAGTTCATCTCCATCACATGTTGAACAGTCTCGGGAAGTAGTGGATAACCTGCTCCTGGCTAATGGATACACAGATCCCCGTACTTTTGCTTTCGACACCCATGTCTCAAACCATCAACATCGGAACGAGACTACAGAGGAACAGGTGATTCTAAAGCTACCGTACATAACTGAGGGCTTCAGTGACCAGGTTACCCGGTTTGTCATTTCAAACAACCTTCCCATCAAGATTGTGTTTACGCCAGGCAGGAAGTTGAGAGAGATCTTCTGCTCTTCTAGACCTAGAGATGGACTACCAACTTGCCATCTAGCGAACTGTAAAATTTGCCCTATCCTTACAGACGGACATTGTCAAATTATTGCCCCTGTTTATAAAATTGAGTGTGTGTTATGTGGCGAAATGTATGTAGGAGAAACGGGCAGGACTGCCAAGGAAAGACTCTCTGAGCATCTTCGCTGTGCGAATTCTCCCTCAGCGAAGTCGTACAGAGAGAAAGCCCTTGCACTCCATTACAGTACCTTCCACCCGAACACCACTCCGAATCTTAGCTTTAGTATATTAGCAACTGAGACTAAAATGTTATACAGGAAAATTATTGAAGCGTCATTTATTCATAGATTGAAACCGACTATTAATTTAAAGGAAGAGATGACAGATTTAACCAGATTTTTAGTTATTTAATTTATTTAATTTATTTAATTTATGTATTTCATTAATTATTCAGATCTGATTTCTTTATGTCCGTTATTTTACCAGTTAGATCGCGTGATCCAGTTTTCGATAGTAGTTTAGATAGAAGGGAAGAGATAGAGTCTAGAGAGAGAGAGAGAGAGAGAGAGAGAGGGGGAGAGAGGGAGGGAGGGAGAGAGAGAGAGTGAGAGAGAGAGAGAGAGAGAGAAAAGATGTCGTATAAGTATCTGCGTTGATGTTTAAATATCATCTTTTCTCATCTCCCTAGGTTTGAGATGTTGAGTAGTTATCATTATTTGGTATTTTAGATATTTAGTTTTGTAGACTTAGATTATTAGATTTTGTTATTAGCCACCCATTTTAGTTATTTAGTTATTTATTTAGTTATTTAGTTATTTAGTTATTTAGTACTTTATTTTTAGTCGTATATTAGTATTGCAGTGTGTGTACAGCTATGTGATGTGATTTTAACCAATTTTCCAAATTTTGTAGGCTGAGGAAGATGTTGTAACATCGAAACTGTTCGTTAATAAAAACACCGCTTTTCATTTTGTCCTGATTGATTGAAGCCGGAAGGAGATATCATCCCAACAAACAATTTCTTAAAACTTTTTAAAACTTTTTTGCGCTGCATCGTTCGTGCGCGTGCGCCGCGCATTGAAAACCATATTTTTTAAAATGTTTCCAAAAATGTTTCCAAAAAAACAGAAAAGCTAACTCCTTGAAAAGCGATAAGAAGAATTATCAAGACCGTGAATTAATTAATTTATTGTTTCGTTCTTGAAAAGCGCTGCCTTATCCCGCGCTGCATCGGGGCCAGCAACGTTTGCCAAGCTAACTCCAAAGCAAAAAATTTGGCCGAAAACAGACAAAAAGCCGAATATCTCTTCACCGCCTGGGCCCACGCCCCACTGCCCAGTTCCCAGGTCCCAGACCCACTAGACGTATTATAGTAGGACTGTTTTAACTGTGGCCACAAAGAGTTGTAGAGTGTAGACGATCATCCAATTCAGATTTCCACATTGGGCACTGCATCTCTCTCACCATAGGGATCCCTAAAAAAGTTCAGAGTTTACACAGAGTTTACACAGTCTTTACTCAGTCATTACACCCAGAGCGGCGCGTGCTGCGCGTTTCGGTGTTTTCACTGCAATCATGAGTGTTTTACGCGCTGCGGCTAAAAAATATGGTAACAACGCTGCTAAATTTTTAATATTCAGTGCGCTCTAAAATTAGGGGTTTTTTAATTTTTTTTAAAGTGGAAAAGCTACTAAAGATTTGAGAAAAGCGTTCAATGAGGCCCCTCGGAAATGTTCAAGTCATGCACAATCAAGTCACGCCCACCAATCACAGCTCAGAATGAGCGGAGGGCTTCGCGCGTTCTGAGCTGTGATTGGTGGGCGTGACTTGATTGTGCATGACTTGAACATTTCCGAGGGGCCTCATTCAAACTCTCAAGGCCTCAGGCCTAGGCCTCTCTCTCTCTCTCTCTCTCTCTCTCTCTCTCTCTCTCTCTCTCTCTCTTCTCTCTCTCTTTCTCTCTCTCTCTCTCTCTCTCTCTTTCTCTCTCTCTCTCTCTCTCTCTCTCTCTCTCTCTCTCTCTCTCTCTCTCTCTCTCTCAAATTAATTTGAGATATGTCCTCAGGATGTTGAGACCGCCCGTAGGGGCAGGCAGAAGTTATGACGGAGAAACTTAATACCTCTGATGCAGATACCGATCCACTGGAATGCTGGGATTTGTCGATGATGGAAAAACTTCGTTGTGCAGTAGAGAACGTTTTTCATATCAAGAACGGGCTCAAACAACCAAGTGAACAACAGGTTGATGGAGTATTGTCTAAGTTATTGGATTCTAGTTTGTATGATGATCCTGAGCAGTATATTGAGGACGCACTGCCGAAAGACTCCGAAATGAGAAAGTATAATGTTGATCGTTTCATGGCTTTCACCGAGAACCTCTCTCGTCATATTTTTCGGATAGTGAGAGAAATAGGACCAGTTATGAAGGAGAAACGTCTGTATGCAACTGCCCGAATGAAAGAACGCCTGGAACTAGTGGAGTGTAATCAGAAACTCAAGGAGGTACAAGAAGAGCTTGGCACTTTTAAGGAAGAAATCGACAAACATCGGGTATCAAGGATTGAACTGCAAGAGAAGCTGATTGAAGCACAAAATACTTTGATTGAAGTACAAGGTCGGAAACTTAGTTCAGTGTCAGAGTCTGTTCAGAAGCATTTGCAGGGCTACTCCAAGGTGCTTGTACAGAATTGCTCTGCAGCTATTGCACCATCCCGCCTCCAAGCAGCATTGAAGAAAGCGACTGTACCCCATCCAAGTACAACCGCGGAAGAAGCAACTCTTGATCGCAAGTTGAATTTGGTTATATTTGGGCTGCCAGAAACTACGGCAAGGGCTACTGAGCATGAAGTTCAGGATATCTTTGGTGAGCTCAATGAAAAACCAGTCATATCTTCTACAAAGCGTATTGGCGAAAAGACTGATAACCGACCGAGAACCAGTAATTGTTACACTTGAAAAGGAGGGAATCTTTGTTACAACTTCTAAGAAAAGCAAAAACAGCTCCGAGATTCAGAGAAATTCTCCTCGGTGTTTCTCTCCCCCGACCTAACACCGGAGGAGCAGCGAGAGCGGAAAACTCTCGTTGATACAGTGAAAGGACTGAGGCGAGACAATCCGAATGGACGATACTGGGTTAGCAGGGGGGTAATTAAATGTGGCTGACCTGCTGCATGTAATTTGTACTCTAAAGAGACTTCAATAGGAACCTTATGACTGTCAATTTAGCCCACAAAAAGGGGCAGTATATGTTGTATTTTATCCAATGTATACATTTTAGATTTAATAATAATAATCTCTCTCTCTCTCTCTCCCTCTTTCTCTCTCTTTCTCTCTCTCTGTCTCTTTCTCTCTCTCTCTCTCTCTCTGTCTCTGTCCCTCTCTCTCCCTCTTTCTCTCTCTTTCTCTCTCTCTCTCTCTCTCTCTCTCTCTCTCTTTCTCTCTATCTCTCTCCCTCTCTCTCCCTCTCTCTGTCCCTCTCTCTCTCTCTCCCTGTCCCTCTCTCTGTCCCTCTCCCTATCTCCCTATCCCTCTTTGCAGGTAAATATACAACCAATCGGCCGTCATGGAGAAAGAAATCAATTCTGGTCGGAGTACAAAGGTAAGCCTTGGTTCTATTTTACTACGTTATACTTATACTTAAATTTATCTTTATGAAGATCTGTACGAGCAAATGGGTGGTATGTTCCTGCTGATACTATTTAGTTGTGTTTATTGATTTTTCTAGCGGGGGACAGGTCATTACAGTTCTGAGTTCAGACAGGTCGAAACACTGATTTGGTTGAGGGTTTCAGGGTTTTGCCCCTTCTTCAGCCCAAATTAGTTTGTTTAAAGTAGTGTTGAAAAGTTTCAAACTTTTCAGCACTTTTTCAAACGTTTCAACGCCACTTAATCAAATTAATTTGAGCTGAAGAAGGGGTAAAACCCTGAAACGTTCGACCGATCCTATGTGGGTTCTGGGTTCTGTACAATTGGGTTACGGATCGTTCTTCATAGGTCCCCATATTATTATCAGTATCACTTTGTGGCGTGTGCTAACTTGGAGTTTGTTGCAACTGTTTAATCACTTAACTGTTATCTTCCCTCCCCGCCAGCATCGTCTTACTCTCTTCTCTCTCTCTCTCTCTCTCTCTCTCTCTCTCTCTCTCTCTCCTCTCTCTCTCTCTCTCTCTCTCTCTCTCTCTCTCTCTCTCTCTCTCTCTCTCACCTTGCTTTGTTATCTCAATCTAATCTGTTCCTTTTTCTTTATCTTATCTTCCGAGTTTAACATCTTGGGGGGGGGGGGGTTGGGTAGGGCGATTCCCGCCAATCTTTCTACTGTAGTGCACTGATAAGAGATTAAACTCTTCTAATCTCTAATTTCCTTACTTATCCACGCGTTCGTTTTCTCTCTCTCTCTCTCTCTCTCTCTCTCTCTCTCTCTCTCTCTCTCTCTCTCTCTCTCTCACTCTGTAGGGGGGGGGGTGGGAAGGGCTGAAGGGACGGTGAGCGAATCTCTTTGTATTTTAGTTGTAAAACTAGGGTCACATATTTTTGCAAGACCCCTTCTTCAAAAATGACATTGAAATCCCTATCCAATTGTTATGTTATGGGTGGAGCTACGGTTAAAAAATTAATCGTTCACCCCCTCTGCAGGTCATCACACGATGAAATTCTTGGTAGTAATAGCACCATGCGGTGCAATTACCTATATCAGTCCGACTAACCCTGGGGGTCAACCGATAAACAGATAGTGGAGGCGACAGGAATTTTTTTAGTTCCAACCTGGAGATCAAATACTTGTGGATAAAGGGTTCCTTATAACAGATATTCTGCCTCCAGGTAATAAACAGATATACATTACATCATACAGAGAGTGAGAGAGAGAAGGAGAGAGAGAGAAGGAGAGAGTGAGAGAGAGAAAATGAGTGAGAGAGAGACGGACTGCTGACCGTGCCTGGCTAATAAGTTTCTTCTCCATGTGTAACGATGCAGATGCCAACTGGCCTGTGGGGTGGACGGCAACAGTTCAATGTGGCACAAGGAGAGAACAACCGTGTGTGTAGGACTCTGGGTGTCGCCTGTCATAACGGGATTATTCCTGTGTTGGCGAAGCCCTTGAATGAGTGTTTGAAATATTTGAACTTTCATTGTTTTCCGTACTCATTTTAAATGTTGACCACGATAAAAAACTAATACTTCTTCGCCCATCTGACATCTCTTTCTTTTAGTAATGTGATTAATATTGTTGTTATGAGCATAATTCTATTAACTCGACAAAATTACTCGTATTTAAATTTGTTACAAACATTGATTTATCGGTGGTTACACAGTGCAGTGGCCTGGGACGGTAGCAAATAGCGATGATCAATTGTCGCTTCAATCTTTGGTGCGAGAGAAACAACAACGGCCGCCAACGGGAGTTGTATCTCAACACTCGCTCTGTACGTTCATGTAGCGCGCGGTAACTAAATTGTTAAAACCAGTACTTGCTAGTTGCGCGGGAGTATTTGGTACGCGCAAAAAGAATCCGCGCGAAAATCAAGAAACGCGCAGCACGCGCCGCTCTGGGTGTAATGACTGAGTAAAGACTGTGTAAACTCTGTGTAAACTCTGAACTTTTTTAGGGATCCCTATCCCTCCGGTGATCTCCATAGTACCGACCAAATTACTTATTGCTACTGCTCCTTAGGATGTAAAGTGTAGAAAGTGAATCATGGGAGGAGAGCAAAGTAAAGAGGGTAGCACGTTGGTTGAGGTGAATCCTGGACCGAACCAAAATCAATCAAAAGTATGTATTGGCAAACAGGGCGGAAAATGTGCTTGTAACATGAGCTGCGACTGACACTATTGCTGCAACTATTGTTTAGGTAGCGACTGCAGCACCAGTAAAACTTACGCGATGCCAACCACTTCTACTAAACAGTGCAGTACATGATACTTTACCATCAGATCACACTCAACTTCGGCACCTTAAATCCCGGCCCATCGGAGAGGTATTATTTTCCAGAAAGAAATAAATATCCATTTTCCGTGTCTTTACTCTTTACCCATCTTAATCATTTTAGCCTTCCCCTCTCATCTTTGTTTATCTCTTTATCCTACTCAAAAGTAAGTAGTATCTCTCTCCTTTTCTCTCTTCCTCCCTAACCCCCTCCCTACCATTCAGCTGTTTAGCCTATGCAAGGAGCACCTGCCCCTAATGCCCCTAACCCCCATGGTAACCATGGTAACTCCCTTCCTAATGGTAACCATGGTAACTCCCTTCCTAATGGTAACCATGGTAACTCCCTTCCTATGGTAACCATGGTAACTCCTCTACTCAGCTGTTTAGCCTATACGAGGAGCACCTGAGAAACAATGATGGGAGCATATCAGAGGAAACAAAAAAGCTCGCTAACCCGAAAAATAAAGGACCAGAATGAAGGGAGAGCTCAAAATAGTTACCATAGTTAGCTTAGCACACTGTTATTTGTCTCCTTTATAGGTTTATTTATTTTTCCCCTCTTTTTTGCCTTTTAAAGTTAAAGAAATTTTTCGGGAAAAATTTTTTAATTTTAATGAAAATTTTGGGATGTTTTTCCTGGAGGCCGTTGCAGGGGCTACTGAGACAGGGGGAGCAGTTAGTATTATAGGAGGGGGAGATACCGCAACTTGTATCGCCAAGTTTTCAACTGAAGATCGGTTCTCGCACATTAGTACGGGAGGTGGTGCGAGTTTGGAGTTGCTTGAAGGAAAGGCGTTACCGGGTGTGGTGGCTCTTAGCAGTAAGTAGTTTGATTATTTAGTAACACCCTGTAGTTTTTAGTGTCACTTTTTAGAACTCACCGGCTGAGGAAATGTTATTTATTAAAACTCCATTGTGTGATCTTTGTAAGATATTGTTCGTTTTTTGTTTTTAAAACTTCCTTTTTTGGAATACGATCATCCCTGATATATGTAAAGTGCATTTATTAACTACATTTTATCATGTTTTGATCTAATGAATTTTACTACCCCCTCCCATCCCCTCTCATCCCCTCTCATAATATCTCTCTCCTTCCTTCGCCAGGCGGTCCGGTGTGAGTGTGTGTAAACGCAGAGAGATGAAGTGTGTGTGGGGCGCGTGTGCTAACACGACTAGCAAGTTGCGCGCGCCAAATGAAAAGAGTAGAAGTTGTTATCAGCTACGTAGCAGCGCGCACATCCTTGCAAAACACAGCAAAGATTGTGTGTGACTTGATTGTGTCTGTTGTGTACAAGATTCCTCTTTCTTCCTGTTTCTTTCCTCCCCTCTTATCTATCTTGGAGAAAACAAATAAAGCACGGTTCTGCTGGAAGCACCCCTTTTAAAATCCAACTTTAACCGTCAGCTTCGCCTTCAGCTCACTTTACACCTAAACCCCATTCGGATCCCCCGCCACTTAGTTTTATATCACCATTCTTTCATTATCCTTCCCTAACCTCATCTCTCTCTCCTTCTGGTTCCTAACCCCTCTCCCTGCTTGTAGCTCAGTAGTATGAGTTATGAGGATCACTTTACCCGAGTCGAAGAGGAATTTGTAGAGTTCACAACGGACAGACAGCCATTCAGCTCTGCTTTTTCAACTGATAGGACCTTTCAAAATGCTAATCTTGATGAAACTCCAGATATAGCTAGCGAGGTAATATATATGTGGTTCTAGTCCCCACCCCTCCCCGCCTCACTTTTTGTTGCTGCAGCAATCCCTAAAAGGTCTTATTATATTTCCCTCTTACTGGCAAGAACAGTAATCTTGAGAAGATTCTCTCTCTCGCACACACACTCTCTCTCTCTCTCTCTGTCTCTCTCTCTCTCTCCCTCTCTCTCCCACTAGGTGACGGTAGGGAAGGATGTTGACACGAAATATGAGATGAAGAAGTGTACATCCAATACCCAAAGATCTCCCAAACATAGCGGATCAACAGGAAAACATGATCAGGTATTGTGTGGTTACTGGTTATAGATAAAACATCATGCACTGAGACTGTGAGAATAAAATACTGAGTGAATGAAATAATTTGTAAACATTTCCCATGAACTAATACAACCATCCCCCAGGTATACCAGCAGCTGTCAAGTCATGGTGGTCACAAATATCTCAACATTTCAAACCCCACCTGGAGCAACTGGGCCAGACAACAAAGGGGTGAGTGTTTTAGAGTTTCACTTAGTTTTAGAGTTTCACTAGGGTTTCACTACTGTCACTATCGCGAGTTTACTGCCCCGCGCCAGAGCTCTCAACCCCATCTTATACATTTTCAATAAATCAATATGTTTAGTCTAGCCCGCCATGTATTGCGGAGGTGTTCTGACCCCCCCCCCCCCCCTCCCATTCTGACCAATCCCCCCTCCAGGACGTCGAAGAAGTTCCTCCTCTCCCTCAGCTTCTGTTGGAAGCAGTGGAAGGAAGAAGTTTATCTGCGAAAAGTGCAACGATGTCTTTACCAGGTATATAACCGTGTTTATTTTTTAAATTTGGAATGGGAACAAGATATTCGAAATTTGTTTTCTCTTTTTTCCCGTAACCCATTGCATTGAACCTTGCCTTGTTCGACCCTCCTTCCCCGCGAATTTGATCAAAACAAACTGAAACATTCTCCTGTGCTTTGATCGATGAGAGTGGTCTCACACACCTCTTTCTCTCCAGGTCTGGTGATCTAAGGGTACACCGAGATACCATGCACGCTGGTGAAAAGAAATACAAGTGTAGGGACTGTGGGAAGTTGTTCAGTCAAAAGGGCAGTCTCAACCGGCACATGGCACAGGTATTGCTGCTGGCAGGAACCGACCGAAACAAGTCAACAACCAATTAGAACTCGTTATTTAGGTCACGTGACTTGTTATCAGCCAATCAGGGACCAGTATTTCCTGATTCGGTCGGTTCCTGGCTGCTGGCAGATCTATAATAATGTACATTGTACAATGTGTATGTTTCTTAGTACTGCCCCTATCCCTCTGCCTCACCCCACTTTGACTACCCCCCACTAGGTGCCTCATGGAGAGTTCAAGTACCGGTGCCCCCGATGTGGAACAATCTTCGTATACAAGGAGTACTTGATGACTCACCCGAAGTTTAGCATTAACTGTGTTAAACACGACGAATACACCCCCGTAAGTGCTGCCTGTAGTAGTAGGTGTAACCAGATTGTAGGTGTAACCAGATTATAGGTGCTGCTGTAGTAGGTGTAACCAGATTATAGGTGTAACCAGATTGTAGGTGTAACCAGATTGAAGGTGTAACCAGATTGTAGGTGTAACCAGATTGAAGGTGTAACCAGATTGAAGATGTAACCAGATTGTAGGTGTAACCAGATTGTAGGTGTAACCAGATTGTAGGTGTAACCAGATTATAGGTGTAACCAGATTGTGGGTGTAACCAGATTGTAGGTGTAACCATATTGAAGGTGTAACCAGATTGTAGGTGTTACCAGATTGTAGGTGTAACCAGATTGAAGATGTAACCAGATTGTAGGTGTAACCAGATTGAAGGTCTAACCAGATTGAAGGTCTAACCAGATTGAAGGTCTAACCAGATTGAAGGTCTAACCAGATTGTTTAGTTAATTGAGCATTTTATCGTTTGTCTATGTTGGCGTTTTTTCTACCCAGTGTTGTTCGTGTGTTTTGATAACCCTATATTGTTTAGTTGATTGAGTATTTTATTAATTTATTGTTTCTTTAGACACTAACTCTAGTTATATTACAGTTACACAACTCCCCTAAACCCCACTTCCCTTCGTCCAGACGCAGAACAACCTGTTTAGCTCACTGAGTGAGGGTAGTGGCGAATCATCCTACCAACCTGCGATCTACCGATCTGGTCCTCCTGGACTCCGGGGCTCCCCCTACCCCCGGGTGTTCAGCAAGCCCCCTCCTGGCTTGAAGATCCCACACTCCTGCAGGAGTGCTGTGGGCCACAGTGGTGAGTGAGATGGAGAGTGGAGTGTGGTATTGCAAGGCGATGTGAGCGCCCCGACCCGTGATCTAGGACTCATAAGAAGGAGAGAGCAAAGTGAATTGAAGTGAGAGACACCTGCCGTTGGAGATGCGGAAATGCGATGTGAGAGAGAGAGGTAGAGGAACAATGAGAGCTAGTGTTGAGAGAGAGAGAGAGAGAGAGAGAGAGAGAGGGAGTGAGAGAGAGAGAGAGAGAGAGAGAGAGAGAGAGAGAGAGAGAGAGAGAGAGAGAGAGAGAGAGAGAGAGAGAGAGAGAGAGAGAGAGAAAGTGTTTCACGCTACAAGTACAATTCTTGATTTAATTTTATTGATGTTTATTGATGGCGCTGCTAATTTAAGAGCTCTAAACGCCAACAATGAAAAAGAATGGGTCTTAGAAACTCTTAGATAAATATTTTGCGTGGGACGCGATGAGAATGGGTAAACAAATGAAGTTGAACGGTTAAAAAAGAGAGCGGTTTCTCAAATGTTTTTCTTTATTCGTGTGTCCAATGTAATTGTCGCCTGAAATGTCTATTAAATTAACGTATTTCCTTTTGCTAATACTGGCTGTGATGAAGATTGGTCCATGTCCCATGATTGTTTACTAAATGTTGTGACGCGCGAAGTATTTTTGCCTCCGACGCACGAGAGGCGCCGCGCAAAAATAAAAAACAGACTCGATCCTTGGCCTTACTTACTTTGCACTGTGCCTTGGCCTTCCAGGCGAGATCAGAAAGTCTGGATTTTTAAAAATTGTCCAGATTTTTTGCGTTACAGGTCACCCCCTCTTGAAAAGCGCTGCCTTATCGGGGGCCAGCAACGTTTGCCAACACCCCCTGCTAAGATAGAGACTTCAAATTCAGAGCCGAAAGTCGGATTTTTTGAAGTTGTCACCCCCCTTTTCACACGCGGCGTCGTATTTGCGTGTGACGGCCCCCACTTGGCACTTGCTCTCATTTTTCGGCAAAAAGCCGCATATCATCGGAAAGAGCATAATTTTGTGAGTCCGTAAAAATTTTGTTTGACGAAATTGGTCAAGAAACAAAGGCGTGAGAGCCAAAACAAGTTACCGGGACTTTCCGGCGTGCAAACTGCAAATAAAACATCGCGCGTCACCCAGGGGGTGACAACTTCAAAAAATCCGACTTTAGGAAGAACATGTCGAGTTCTTCCCAAATCCCAACCTCTAAATTTAAAGTCTCTATATTGTCAGGAACCGGATATATCTCAGATATAAATTGTGCCAAATCAACGATGGGCGGCTGTCAGGCCAATGCTCTGACCACAGTTCTCGCGCGCTCCGCGTGCAGAACAGACCTTATTTGAGAGAAGCGAGAATGGGTCAGGCCAATGCTCTGACAGATGGGCGGGCAGTTTAAAAATCCTACTTTAGAACAGCTGGTGCCTGAACCGGCCCATCTCCCAGATTAGATACGCATTTTTTGTTTTAATTTAAAAAGGAAATAACATAATTAAAAGTAACAATTTCTCTATTTTAGCAATGTTAGTGAGATGGAAAAGAAAGAAGCTAAGCGGTCCGATCAGTTCAGCATTTACAGAAGAAGACGAAGAAGAAGAGGATTATAGCAACAAGATAATTCCATTCAAGAAACAATGCTTTGCATTGGAGGACAGAGTGACAATCATTGGACGTTTGAAAAGGGAAGGGAACATATTGGCAGAGGCTGGGCGATATTGGGAGGCGCTATCCAAGTTTGGTGAAAGTATTGCCCTTTGCAGGGAGGACATGGAGCACTCTTCAGTCGACCACACCCGCACCTTATCTGTATTGTATGAACTCTCAGCACAATGCTACTCCGAGCTGGCGGAGGTGTTTCCTGCTGCTTTTGCTGCTGAGAAGTCAGTTCACTTTGATATCACGTGTCCTGTAGCGAGACAGACCCTGGCTCGAGCTCAGATTAATATTGGAGAGTTGGGAATGGCAAAGATAACGATTCAAAAGTCAATAATACTGGACCCAGCAGCTACTGATACATGGAATGATTTGAGGGAGGTTCAGGAATTGTTACGGAAGAGAGATGAGACTAGTTGGACCAGCCTACCAGTCACAACTCGACCTGGCATTGTGTGTCAACGGGAATAGGAGTTGGTGGAGTCAGCAGCTAGTGCAGTAGGGGTGACTTGTTCTGTTATTTCTCCGTGTGGGGCGTAGAGAAACAGGGTCAAGCAAGGGGTGACTACGAATAAGAGGAGGAAAACTAAACGGGAGTGTGCTGACTCTTTCCACATCGATCTAATCCCAGCGATGAAGTTGAGACATTTTTTGTTGACATCTCATTAACAGTTGCACTTCTATTTAACTCCAACTCGATTGTATTGAGTGTTTTCCTCACCTTCCCTCCCATCATTATAGCTTTTCTAAACCGTGCCATTCTGCTCACATATATAAATGGGTTGACAATGGAGTTCAGTGTCACTACCATTACATATGCCAGTAACCAGGCGTACTTGTGTAGAAAGGTGTCCTCGCCCAGGTAACTCTCCTTAGTGATATAAAACTGTACCAGGAACCCTGTGTAGTTTATCACACAGGGCACGTTACACACAATGTATACTAATGTGACTATAATAATGGTAACAGCAGCCCTGCGTTTGTCCCGCTGGATCCTCTCCTG
Organism: Hormiphora californensis; assembly: GCA_020137815.1. Classification (NCBI taxonomy): domain Eukaryota; kingdom Metazoa; phylum Ctenophora; class Tentaculata; order Cydippida; family Pleurobrachiidae; genus Hormiphora; species Hormiphora californensis. The sequence goes on from CM035356.1 coordinate 5,250,150, forward strand.
TGTGAGTGAGAAGGAGAGGGAGCGGTAGATGGAACAGGTTTGATGGGACCGTGGGGATTATTGGTCAATGGGGAAAAATTGGGGGAAAGGGAAAAAACTGCACCCCCTATCAAATTTAATGGGCAAAGTTAAATTGAATTTTGTTCAACACCGGGTCAACAAACCAGGTGATTTTGTTAGTAAGAGGACACGAGCGGTTTGTGTCAAAAATTTCTAGACTCTTGGGGACCCGTGTTTCCCAAATCTTTAACTAACCGGAAAAATTTTTTATCTCGTTTTCATTCCAAAATACCCCCGAGGCGTCCTATTAACGGACCCCCCCCGCGCAACCATAATCGTTCCCGTCCCAGGAATGAGAGATAGCCAATAATGACCCTCCTTATTAGACACACCCGCCTACTGATACCATGCATCGGTCGAAGAAGGGCGTACGTTCTGGGGGTTCAAGTGTGTTTAGTTATCTCACAAAACAGCCATGTAGTAGTTTCTCCCTACTCGGGTGTTTTTTCTTTCTCTTAAACCTCATCCCTTTTAAAGGTATGGCAGGCCCCAAAAACATAAATCCCTTTTCCCCCTACCTCCCAAAAACCCTCCAAGAATAAAAGGGCGGTTTACCAACCCCTTCCCCCTGAGAACAGAAGGGGTAAACCAAGGAATCTGAGAATAGGGAACAGTTCCCACCCCCCCAAAACCCCCATTTTTAAACAGAATAGGGGCTCCCCAAATGACTGGTTGGCGGTTGTATAATAGGGATATACCTGGGGGGAGTTTCAAATTAACATAAATATTTTTTTCAAGGGGGGGGGTTAAAAAATGTTATTTCCATTTTTGGGGTACAATTTTAGGTTTCCCCAATAAATTAAGAACCCCCGTATCAAAAAATTTTGTTTTTTAGGGAGAAAAAGCTTTCCACGTAGAAAATTAATTAATTTTTTACCCCATACTTTGTCAACCCACCAGGGTCCGTTTTCTTTCCCGGGCGGGTTAGGACGAGGTGGGGGGGGGTAGCGAAAATCAGTGGTGGAATACCCCTTTTTAACACAGTTGGTATATCTTGTTTCTTGTTCATGAAGAATACCAGGGACACTGCATTACAGGGGGTGCCAATAATGAAGAATAGGATGCAAAACCCCAAACTGGGTCAGATTGGGGAAGGGATCTTTTTATTTTTATTAATTGAAAATTAAAAAGGAGGTTTTATCGGTGGTTCCCTTTTTTCCCTGGAAAAACAAATGTAAAGGGAGGGTTAGAACATAACAAGCTATATTCATAATTTTAAACAAAAAGGGTAAAAAGTGGGTGACAAAAAAAAAGATAAAAGGGAAAAAGATTTTAAAAATTTTAAAGACCCCCCAGGTTTTGTAGTAATATTAGGGAACCCCACAACATACTCTCACCCCTTACTCAACAAGAACCGGCAACATACGGAATGGGGGGCAGCTAATGAGTTGGAATGCGGTTTTCTGGGGGGGGAAAAAAAAGGAAAAAAAAAACCTTTGTCCGAGTATTTCTTTGATCAAACTCTCCATTGCAATTTTTCTTTCATCCCTTTTCCCAATCTCCATGCACTATACTTTTTACCCGAATCGTCTCGTTCTCTGTCAGGCCAATGCTCTGACAGCTCGTTATCCTCTCGGATCTGAGCGCACTGTGGCTAGAATCTAGATTGAAAATCAAAACGGGGTACATGGCGCCTTCAGACCTGTCAGAGCATTGGCCTGACCCTATTCTCATTTCTTCAAAAAGAACTGTGGTCAGAGCATTGGATGACCCCTTTCGGGCGGTCTAAAGGAGAGAAATATACTATATGTGGCCGGAGCTGGTCGGGAAAAGGGTGGGAACATTTTTAAAATCACAAGGGAAAAAGAAGGGTAAAAGGTTTTTTTTTCCCCCCCCCCAAAAAAAAAAAAAAGGGGGGGGGGGGGGGGGGGGGGGGGGCCCGGGGGGTTTTGGGGGGGGGGAAAAAATTTTTTTGGGGGGGGTTTTTTTAAAAAAAAAAATTTTTTTTTTTTGGGGGAAAAAAGGGGGGAAAAAAGGGAAAAGGGGGGGGGAAAAAAAAAAAAAAAAAAAAAGGGAAAAGGGGGGAAAAAAAGGAAAAAAGGGGGAGAAAAAGGGGGGGAAAAAAAGGGGGGAAAAAAAAAAAAGGGGGGAAAAAAAGGGGGGGAAGGGAAAAAAAAAAAACCCCCCCAAAAAAAAAGGGGAAAAAAAGGGGGGGAAAGGAGGGGAAAATTTTTTGGGGGGGGGGGGGCCCCCCCGGTTTTTTTAATCCCCCCCTTCCCCCTTTTTTTACCCCTTTTCCCAAACCCTTTCCCAAAAACCCCCCTTTTTTTCCCCCCCCCTTTTTTCCCCCCCCCCCCCCCCTTTTTTCCCCCAAAAAAACCCCCCTTTCCCCCCCCCCCCCAAAACCCCCCCCTTTCCCCCCCCTTTGGTCCCCTTTCCCCCCCCCCCCCAAAAAAAAAAAAATTTTTTTCCCCCCTTTTTTTCCCAAACCCCCCTTTTTTTCCCCCCCAAAAAAACCCTTTTTTCCCCCCCCCCTTTTTTAAAAAAAAAACCCCCCCGGGGGGGGCCCCCAAAAAAAAAAGGGAAAATTTTTAAAAAAAAAAAACCCCCCCCCCCCCCCCCCCCAAAAAAAAAACCCCAAACCCCCGGGGGGGCCCCGGGGGGGGGGGGGGGGGGGGGAGAGAAAAAGGGGAAAGGGGGGGAAAAAAGGAGAAAAAAAAGGGGAGGGGGGGGGGGAAAAAAAAAGGGGGGAAGAGAAAAAAAAAGGGGGGGGGAAAAAAAGGGGGAAAAAAGGGGGGGGGGGGGAAAGAGAGAAAAAAGGGGGGGGGAGAGAGGGGGGGAGGGGGGGGGGGGGGGGGGTTCCTGGGAAAAAAGGGGGGGGGTTTTTTAAAAGGGGGGAAAAAAACAAAAAAGGGGCCCAAAATTTTAAATTCCCTTTTTTTTTTGGGGGGCCCTTAAAAACCCCCCCCTTTCCCAAAAAGGGGGGGGGGGGAAAAAAAAAAAAACCCCCCCCCTTTTTTTTGGGGGGGGGGGGGGAAAAAAAAGGGGTTTTTTTGGGGGGGGGCCCCCTTTGGGGGGGGGGGGGGAAAGGGGGGGGGGCCCCCGGGTCGGGGGGTTTCCCCCAAAATTTCCCCCCCGGGGTTTCCCCCTTTTTTTGGGGGTTTTTTAAAACCCCGAAAAAAAAAAAAAAACCAAAAAAAACCCCCCCCCAAAAACCCCCCCCAAAAAAGGGGGGCCCAAAAGGGTTTTAAAAAAAAAAAAAGGGTAAAAAAAGGGGGGGGTTTTTGGGGGGGGGAAAAAAAAAAGGGGGAAAGGAAAAAAAGGGGGGGTTTTTTTTGGGGGGAAAAAAATTTTTTTTTTAAAAAAAAAAAAAAAAAAGGGGGAAAAAAAAAGGGGGAAAAAAAAAAAAAATTTTCCCCGGGGGGGGAAAAAAAAATTTTGGGGAAAAAAAAAAGGGGGGGGGGGAAAAAAGGGGGAAAGGAAGGGGCAAAAAAAAAAGGGGGGGGAAAGAGGGGGGGAAATTTTAAACCCCCCTTTTTCCCCCCCCCTTTTTTTTTTGGGGCCCTTTTCCTTTTTTTCCCCCCTTTTTTCCCAAAATTTTTTTTTTTTTTCCCCCCCCCCTTTTCCCCCCCCCCAAAAACCCCCCTTTTTAAACCCCCAAAAAAAAAAAATTTTTTTTCTTCCCGGGGGAAAAGGGGAAAATTTTTTTTGGGGCCCCATAAAAAAAAACCAAAGAAAAGGGGGGGTTTTTTTGGGGGGGAAAATAGTTTACCGGCGTCGGGTTCCTGAGTCGCCAAACTTTGGAACCTCTTTCAAGGATTTATATACTCTGTCGGCAATGCTTGACTTGCTGCGAAGCAGGCAAGCCCCGTAGTGAGGGGATCGCCCTACGGGCGCGCGAACATGGGGGGCGCGACGTGCCCAATGCTCTGACCACAGTTCTCGCACGCGAGAATGAGTCAGGCCAATGCTCTGACAGTATGTACTGAACAGGACATGTCTCACAAAATACTCTCCGAACTTGTTGAGAAACTCAACAACTCTAAACCAGGCCGCAACTAAGAAGCTGCATGCATGTATCGTTGTTGGATAATGGCCAATGGGTTATTCAACAAGTTCAGAGAGTATGAAAATACCTGGGGCAATGCTCTGATCGCGTGCAGAACCCTATTTGAAGAAACGAGAATCATCAGGCCAATGTTCTGACAAGATACAGTCATGTAGTATGACAAAACACATCCCAGATCAAGGTTGAAAAATGGTTGCGCAAATAGAAAAAGAGGAGGGAAAATAGGCAAGTCATTAATGTGGCATATGTAGCACCTGGCATGTTATTCTCTTTCCTCTCTCTCTCTCTCTCTCCCCTCCCCTTCTCTCTTCTCTCTCTCTCTCTCTCTCTCTCTCTCTCTCTCTCTCCTCTCTCTCTATCTCTCCTCCTCTCTCCCTCCCTCCCTCTGTCTCATTTACCCCTACCCCTACGAGAACTACCTCTTTTTCTACGACCAAAATAACTAATTTGACGCTTCTAGAATTCTCATCCACAGGGGTAGCAAACATTTCGACCAACTTTATATCCTCTTAGATCCTCTTAGATTCTCTAAGAAGGCTGAGCTCTGCCAGGTTGAGATCGAGTCGATACTGTACGAAACTAAACCGCGAGGAAATCTACAGAAGGAAAGGAAGTGGGGAGATAATGGTGGTATGGGAAAATAGCTAGGGGTTGAGAAATAACGATGGTTAGAGGGTGGAGAAATAGTTAGAGAAAGCAGGGCTGCTAAATTATCGGAGAGATATCACGTTTCTTTATAATCACAACGCTATTTCCTGTGCTTCTATCGCCACCACTAATGTGCTTCTATCGCCACCACTAATATTGGCCACATTGATGCCTGAGTGAGATCGAGGTCGCGCAGCGACCGAGATCGATCTCACATCTAGGCCTCCGGCGCGTTATTGATTTTAGAGCAAACTTTTTCAAAGACCTGGCTGCAAGGAACTACTGAACCGATTTGCATCTCGTTTGTTGCTCCTGGCAGATAATTGTCTCTAGTTTTACGGAAAATACCCGCCGATACATCAAAGTGCCAATTGAGGCGATAATTGGGGTTTTGGTAGTGCTATGTCGGCTAAAAATGCCTGCTAAAACAGTATATCGCGCGCGATTTGATAGTCCCACTGCTGAAAACGTGCTTTACATCGCGCGCACGTGAGTTCTTGCTGTCCACAGGCCGGGAGCCTATTCTTCGCGGAGCGAGAATAGGTTGCAATGGAGCCAACCACTAATAGTGGTCCACTATTTGTCGTACATGTGGTTACTGAAGAGATCAGGCATGAAAATATTGAATAGCTTCATGCCTGATCTCTTTCCTTCAGAACAATTGGCGCTATTTAGGCTTTTCATTTTCACATTGAGGCTGAGAGAGTCTCCAACTAACTAATGTCACAATGTCACATAGTCATGTAATGGGGGGGGGGGACAATGTCACAACGTCACATACTCATATAATAGGGAGGGGGAGCATCGATAAACAGTTCAATGCACCGCTGCAGCTGTAATTGTCACAATTCTCAAATGCAGTAGTGCGTGTCCGTGCCATTATGCGTGATCAAACGCAGTGCGTATAGTTATCTGCTGCAGGGGCCGCGTTATAGTGAAGCTCATTATATAGTTTGGCCTGGGAGGGGATCAATGCAGCCCCGCTACCTATTAATTGTGGATATTATATAACTCTTTATAAGCATCAGGAGCAGAGAATTCAGAATTAGGGAGTAATAAGAGAGAGATGCAAGCTGCTTGCAGCAAGCAAGAGAGGTGCAAGCAAGAGAAGTTATCCATAACTGTGGGAATAATTAACAACTCGTTCCTTCCAATCCCAATAAATAATATGTCGCTGAAGTTCAAGTCTCAAGGTGCCCTACTCTGTGTTCGCACAAGAGAATGACAAGAATGAGACTGAGAGATTAAGGGCGAATATAATGGATAATATCCATCGAATATTAGACATTGAATAATTTGGAGCACCACAGACTATACAGTTTAAAGACAGTGACTATAATTCTTGACAACTGTAGCCTAACGACTTCTAGAAGATTCCAGTACAGTTGGTTCTGAGCGCTGAGTCTATACTACTGAGTGAGAGAACTAGAAACGACTCGCGTCAGAGCTATACTCCATTACCGTGGCAGGTAAAGAATGATTTGAATGCTAGTGTTCGAGGAACTAATTTTCGTGACCTAAAGTTTAGAAATGACATAGAGAGGTTAACCGTTAAACCATGTCTCAGGAAGTCTGAGAGAATTATAGATTGGTAACCAGGTGAATAGCTGAAATAATGAGTCAAATACTTCTTTTTGTAAAGATTCGTGATCTCTTATACTACTAGCTGTTGAGTAAAACAAACTACTAGACCTGGTCAACTACTTCTGTATGTGAGAGATGTTTTCAACAAGAAAGATTCGTGATCCCTACTTCTAGAGAGTAGAGAATTATAGATTGGTAACTAGCTGAATAGTTTATCAAGTCAGGCAGGTCGGAAGAATCTCAACACCTGCCTCAAGTTGAATCTTGTCGAATGACAGTTTATCAAGTTGTTGAGTAAGGGGTTGAGTGGACCCGGTCAGAGCATTGACCTGACTGGTGGATAACCCCACCCTTACTCAAAAAGGCCTGACACGGCTGACAGTGAGGGATTGATCGGGGACCCATTACTCAATAATTTAACAAAGGGAAACACGGTGATTTTGCGTATGAAATAGAGTCTTATAAAATTGTCTATACAAGTTTACAATTCAATATGTGTGTATAACCTTGACCCTATTGTACCAGTTTCATCCCCATTTCACCCCAAACTACTATCTGGGAGTAAAATATCAATATGAGCCAGCCTGATCATGTCTGGCGCCGCTAGCCAGCCTGATCCATCTATCGAGCAGCTAATACTTCTTGTAATGACCGGTGCGGGACAGAAAGCTGTGTATATCGACGCGGGAAACAGGGGTAGGGACAAGTGTGTTCCACTACCGGCCCTGTTTCTCGCAGCAATAAACTGCAGACTAAGTTCCAGCTGGTGTCGCTGCACTCTTTCTCTCTCTCTCTCTCTCTCTCTCTCTCTCTCAACTGCTGGTGTCGCTGCACTGTCTCGAGGTGATGGGAAAAATAAATGAAGTCGAGACGAAGAACCTAGTCAAATCTCAGACAACCCCATATTGGGGGGTGGGTAGAGAGCTCAGATCGAGCCGCCTTGCAGTGTGAAAAATAATGAGACCAGCTAGCATAACTATATAATGACTCAAAAACTCCAGCACTACACGTATCAGCCGCATTGTAACTCTTGATCTACCCTCACAGAGAGATGTGAGCCACACAATGTAACTCTTCTAGTCTCCTAAATATCCTTTTTAACCCAACAATAACGCGCCAGAAATTGAGAGGCCACTCTCAATTTAGTCAAATGTCATCAGCCTAGAATAACGCGACACCCGGCCTCATATTTAATTAGAGTACTAGATCGACCATGTGGGGTATGTGACCTGACAGCTGCACATACTCACTCAACTGCACACTAGCTGACTAGATCTGCAATTCAATATATTATACTACCCGTCTGAAAAAACACCACATAACACTACTGCTGACATATATAAGTGCACGGGTTATTCCACCTAAAACAAGATCAAGAATATAAATTTTCAATCATAAAAACTCTTTCTCTAACAGTACACAATTGGAACACATGTATATAACTCGACAGAGTTGTCTAAAGGGCGTTCTACCCTGTCAGGCGAATGCTCTGACCACGGTTCTACCCGACATTTGCTCTCTGTGTTCTACACAACAATATAGATCACGTGATATCAAGTTCCATCATCTACAGTTCAATTTCTCTCTCTTGGCTCAAAACAAATAAATAGAGAATGGTACCCGCCTAAAACAGCAAGATATAACACAGACAAACACACAGACACACCATCATGACAAACACACAAACACACATACAGACAAACTGACACACACACATGTATATATATATCATGGAGTCTCAAAACACACATACACAGCGTATCTAGCGTTTTAAATACGCTGACTGTTGTTAATTGTCTTTTTCCAGCATATAATTCATTTCAACACACACTGACAAACACACAGACATGGCAAACACACTGACATAGGACAAAACAACAACAAAAGTGCAAAGTGTGAGATAATAAATAAAATAAACATGCGTCTGTCCTAGCGTGTGAAACATTGTCTCTTATATTCTCACGCAGCAGAACACCATTGCAAAGTTATTGGCCCCGTCTTTCAACAGCTCACATACTCTGATACACATGTCACAACACACAAACACATTATATATCTCGGGGGTTAATACACAGCACATGTAATATAATGATAACACTCTCATCTCAAGATTATTGCTAGGCAGCTAGCTAGCATGATAGTCAATGTTGAGATAATAAGAGATGGGGAGGAGGATCTGGCGTCAAGGAAGAGCCCTCCGCACCGGACTAGAATGGTTGTGTTGACTTCGATACAGTTCTCTTGGATCGCTGCAGATAACGGCGACTGGAGGGAGGGAGTGTGTGTTAGAGAGGGATTGGAGGGAGGTAGTGGGGGTAGAGAGGGACTGCAGGAGGGGAGGTAGTGTTAATAATGTAGCGAACTGGAGGTAGTTTGGGGACTGGAGGGTCAAGGAGAGTGGTGTGAGATGACGACTGAAAAGTGAAAGGGACTAAAGAACTAGAGGATAAGGATGGTGGTAGTGGTGTATTTGAGCTCTACCCCCATACCACCATAAAGCCCCCCCCCCTCATGCCACTGTAATGAGGCGAAGGAGCTGCTTCGGAGCATGCACCCTATTTTGGGACCCTCTCTCCCATCCCATCTACCCTTCTCTCTCTCTGCAGCACCTGACTGCCATCTATCTCCCTCCTCTCTTCATATATCTCGCTTTACCTCTACCCTCTCTCTTTCTACCATTACAGGGAACAATTTTTCATGATCTCACTCCCCCATCTGCCACATGACTTATCTCTCTACCCCAATCACTCTCAAATAATCTCTTTCCCTCCTTGGCTCTATCACTCACTCCAAATTTACCGCTGCACCCTCTCTTCGCCACCTGCCCCCAATGTTCCCGAAATAACCACAATATTATTTCATTCCACATTGATCTACCGGAATCTCACAGTGCGCTGTGTGCCACACATAGTACATACCTCTGTAAATGTCTTGTAGTTAATTTTGCACTGATCTGAACAGGCATCATGTTGCGTTAGGGTATCGCTACAAGACATACTGTACTTTTGGTGTAGTTCCCTGCATTCCGGGGAGGAGGAGCACTTTTGGATGGCATTAATACAACCCATACTAGCAGCTGAGAGAGGGGAGAGTGTGTTAGTTTGTAAGTCGGATGAAGGAATGTATGTTAGACATTGGACTGGGAGCTAAGGGGGTCAAGATATAACTACAGGGCTCCTGACCGGTTTTAGTTCAGAGTTTCCCAGTGTTTAGGTGTTCTCCAATGAGAGATTGAGGGGGGTTTTCTCCACCACACTGAGAGGTACTTACGTTGTCTGATGCAGCTTAGTTTGACGTTTTTAACAGACACCTCAGTACATTTGTTATCAATTAGCGTTTTTCCAAAGGGTTCCCTAGATCGCAGTTGGTAGTAGGCATTGTAACACTCTTTACTGCAGGTGATGATGGAATCTGACGCCATCTGCTGTTCGCATACCGTCCTGTAGTTTAGCATCTCCTGAGAAATAGGGGAATTATGGGGTTTAGTTGGGCGATAGGGGGATTATGGGGTTTAGTTGGAGGATAAGAGGGGCCAGGGGGGCTAGTGTCGGGGGATAGCCAAGGGTCGGGAGGTTTGATGTCGGAGTGAAAAGTGGGGAGAACAAACCTTTTCACATTCAGTATCCATATTACAGTCTCTGTGAGCAGTAGCACATTCATAAGCAACCCCTCCTTCTGAGTTATTGGGGTTGCTTTCCTCCTCCTTTTCCTCTGTGTTTGTATTGGGATTCGGGTTTACATTGTAACCTGTGGGGGACATGATGTTAAGGTTGTCTTGTTGTAACACTGCACGGGGGAGGGGTGTGAGAGGGTTGAGCAAGCTGCCATGGTATGTCACCTCTGTCGCGATGAATTGTGTTTCAGTAGTAGGGGTGTTCAAGTGTTTCAGTCACACAACACCGCGGCCAACGAAACTGTAACGCGCGGGTACTTGGAACAGAAATACAGCGCGCGAGAGTACACAATGTACACGGAGCTGTGTATACACACAGGATCAGTACAGGGTGGCCCATGCACATGGTGGTTGCAAACTTACATGTGGTACTGGTTTCATCTGAATTATCACCACAATCATTAGTCCCATCACACTCTAGTGCAGCATCAATACAAAGATTGTTGGAACACTTGAACATACCGACAGAACACGCACCTGTAATGTAGGGGAGGTTAGATAGTGTCTTTTATCTCTCTCTCTCTCTCTCTCTCTCTCTCTCTCTCTCTCTCTCTCTCTCTCTCTCTCTCTCTCTCTCTCAGCCCACGTCACTCATCAGCACTGCTTCACAGTTTGCTCCCGGAAATATGAACAAATCGCCAAGAGAAAGAGGGAGAGAGAGAGAGAGAGTGAGAGAGCGAGAGAGAGAGAGAGAGAGAGAGAGAGAGAGAGAGAGAGAGAGAGAGAGAGAGAGAAAGAGAGAGAGAAAGAAAGAGAGAGAGAGAGAGAGAGAGAGAGAGAGAGAGAGAGAGAGAGAGATAGAGAGAAAGATAGAGAGAAAGATAGAGAAAGAGAATATGTTTACACAGTGCGGGTGCTGCAGGAGTGGAGAGAAAGGAATGTAGCCACACATAACAGTAGGGATAAACCCTACACACTAGCCAACATGTCTTGTGAACAATATAATAACACTAAAACATGTAACCCCCTTGATTGACTACTAATTGGGCCACTAATTGACTACTAATTAGGGCACAAACTAGTCGCCATAAGAATAAGGGGGTGTGTATGGAAGTGTCATCAGGTTGAGAGATATAAAGAGAAGAAGAGAGATATATAAAGAGAAGAAGAGAGGTGTTGAGACATTCCTTAAATATCTCCTACTACTACTACACAACTAGTTAAACAACTAGTTAAACGGTACAAAACTAGTTAAACGGTACAAAACTAACTCTCTCTCTCTCTCTCTCTCTCTCTCTCTCTCTCTCTCCTCTCTCTCTCTCTCTCGCACACACAATACTACAACAACATATCCCGATATATCTCAATCTTCCCCAAAACTTACTGCATTCTTTCTCGTCAGTTCCATCAACGCAATCCTTCCTTCCATCACATTTGAATGTCATAGGGATACAGTTGTCACGATCACACTGGAATTCATTGCCAGAACACGCCTTGCAGTTAGCTTCATCTGAGAGGAGAGGTGAGGGGTGGGTTAGTAAGCAGTTGAGGAGAGGAGAGAGAGAGGGTGTCATCTAGGGAGGAGGGGGGGATTAGTCCCTATTTATAATAGCGATGACGGATGACTATAGAAAGGCTGTTTAGACTATCTCTCTTCTCTCTCCCATAAGCAAGAGGAGCTAGTGTCAAGTGGGTGTCAAGTGGGTGTATAACATTGCACGTGTATCCCCTGCTAGAAATACACTCGTATCATTTCATCACTATTAGATATATACTTGTTGATATATTGGAAGTGGGACCTTATAATAGGTGGTGTGCTATGTGCTGATTCAACCCCCTGGTGGCATGATACCCGCCTGTTAGTATATCAGAGAGGAGTTATATGTATGGTGTTATGTGTTATTCGGAGAGGTGCTATGTATGGTAATAAGGCTGCCAATAGACATGAGACAAGCCGTCCCTTTCTGGACTGACCCACATGCACCAATACACGTGATGTTATTGATTTGACCAACAAATACTCAAGGAAGGTGTATATATAATAGATCTCTATCCCTCTCATTTATCTCAAGATATCTAGATCACACCCCCTGCTAGTACCTGAGACTCCCCAAATCACACCCCCCTGTTTTAGTATTAGTAGTACCTGATCCGTCAGTACAGTCCCGGTAGGTATCACAACGCGAGGAGAGCGGTAAACACCTGGAACCATCCTCACACCTAAACTGGTTGCTAAGACAACGGTCACAGTCCTGTTCATCAGTACCATCTACACAGTCGGCGTACTGAAAATAATAACAGGGGTTAGTTGAGGGCAAAGGAGGGATAGTTGGGGAAGGAGGGGCGGGTGTGGAGTAGCTTTATTGTAGTTGATATGTGTAACATGTTTCTACTATAACGATGGAGATTAGTGGAGATAGAGGCGGAAATGTAACTAAAGGAAAAACTCAACAAGGAAATGCTGAATATTTCACTCACCCCATCACATCTCCATGCAAGTGGGTAGCACGCATCATCGCAGAACAATTTATCAGCTTTGCAGTTATCTGAGAGGAGAAGGGCTGTTATTAAATAGTCACAATGACAAAACCACCCGTCCCTCAACCCCCGATGACCCCCACACAACTCTTAAACCTGGTACTCCATCCCAGATCCCCCGACAGTGCCATGGGTTCAAACCGACCCTCACCCCCTGCGGTGGCAACGCGCACGATCCAGTGCGCGCACGTGGAATACCAGTTGTGAGGTATCGCGCCCTCCGTCAAGTCCAGCTGCTGCTGCAACCCAGAGCTAGAAGTGTTAGAAGCTTGGAATCTCCAAATGACGTCACATGACACCCCATTACGCGATGTAAACCCACCTCAGGGTCACATCTATAACTGATGGAGTCGTCTTTCAATAACACCACTTCCCCTCCCCCCGATACCAAAACTGGAAATGCAACACCCAATTTGGAAGGGGACCTACATTTTACTAATGTTTTCAGAACATTACCCCCCTCTACATTCCTTCTTATGTTAGGCTCCATTCCTTTTCTAGCAGCTAGTTCCATCTTCTACAACAAAGTTTCTTGAAGACCAATGACGAGATATAGTGTGAGTGGGTAGCGTGCAAAACTATTCACCTGTTTAGGAGTTCACTACTTTGTCATGCAACATCAAAATAGTAACCTGTTTAGATATCTCTCTCTCTCTCTCTCTCTCTCTCTCTCTCTCTCTCTCTCTCTCTCTCTCTCCCCCGTTCTCACTAAATGGCCAATCTGTTGCTTACTGAAAGATATACAATCAACCACCAGCCACCTTGTATGCGGAAAGATAGTAGAACGGTCAGAGATGGATAGAGAGATAGAGATTACTGATATATTGAGAAAGAAGAAGATATCGGTAACGGTAGTTCCACAATATGGCCTGGAATCCACATTTTACGGATGAGAGATCCACAGAGAGGGAGAGAAAGAGGATAGAGAGGATAGAGGGGAGAGAGGATAGAGGTGGCCCGCAGGTAGCTTCTCCTCCCGTCACATGCACACACACACACACTTCGGTAATTCTATCTTAGATTCTCTATATCCCTTACCCTCCTTCTTAGGTCTCCTTCTCCCAATATCCATATAGCGTCGATTCAATTTTCCCGACAGAGAAGAAAAGAGAAGGAAGATAATGATAGAGAAAGTAAGGAGGGAGGAGCATACTTTAGTAGGTAATTTGTCAACGTAAAAACATACCGACACCCCCTCCTCCCTCCGACATTCTGTCCAATTCGAATCATATATCACTCTCAATTCAAGATGGAGTTGTGACGGCTCTTTTCGCTTTTTCCGACACGATGCGACGGCAGAATGGAAATCCAGAGTGTGTGGTGTGGCTACTACTAGAGAGATGATGTGTGGCTACTACTAGAGAGATGATGTGAGAAGCTGTGGCATGTGCTCCATTGCTGCATACCTACCATTCAATGCTCGATAACCGGATATGAGAGAGAGAGAGAGAGAGAGAGAGAGAGAGAGAGAGAGAGAGAGAGAGAGAGAGTGTACAGACCACATAACACGCCAATACCCTGGCTATGGAGCTATCACGTGCTTAGAGATGCACCTCAACCAATGACTGCTTGTTCTCTCTCTCTCTATCTCTATCTCTCTCTCTCTCTCTCTCCCTCTCTCCCTGTCTCCCCAAACCCCAGATGTATCCATGACAACATGGTATACACGCACGCATGTACTGCTCACACGCCACCCCTGTACTCACTTCCTTCTCTCTCACCCCTCCCCCCTCTTTCTATCTCTCTATCGCTCTATGTCTCTCACCCCTCCTCCCTCTTTCTATCTCTCTATCGCTCTATGTCTCTCACCCCTCCTCCCTCTTCGCCCAATGGTGCACCCGGCCGGGTCACGTGAATGCACATGAGCAAACATCCGGGAACCAAGCGAGAGAGAGAGAGAGAGTGAGAGAGAGAGAGAGTGAGAGAGAGAGAGAGAAAGAGAGAGAAAGAGAGAGAGAGAGAGAACGAGAGAGAAAGAGAGAGAGGGAGGGAGAGGGAGAGATAGAGAGAAGGTTGGGTGAGATTGCGAAGATGAGAGTTAGAGAAGATTGTATACAAGAAAGAAGGTGAGTCTAGGCAATGTATTCGGCCATCCCACCAATCTCTATCTCGCTATCTATCTCTCTGTCGTTAATTTTCTCAAAATGGGCGTGGGGTGGAACAGTGCATGAAATTATGCTCGCATTTCCTGCTGGATTTATTGTGACAGGGGGGAAGTAAGGGCAGTTCTTGGAGCAATGTGTGTGTGAATATTTCAAATTTGACAAATTTCCTCCCTGTGAAAAGAAAGAGAGAGAGAGAGAGAGAGAGAGAGAGAGAGAGAGAGAGAGAGAGAGAGAGAGAGAGAGAGAGAGAGAGAGAGAGAGAGAGAGAGAGAGAGGAATTGAGAAAAGGAGTGTCACTACAGTGTACGCGTGTCGTGTGAGAGAGAGGGAGAGAGAGAGGGGTAAAATCGTAGTATGAGTAAATGCTGTGAAGCATGAAAATGGGCATAATATTACTGGTTTCATATCCCCCTCTCTAACTCCCTGACAAATATAAACCCCTAGGGAGCTGAAACACTCCTTCATTCCCCCCTCCCTCCTCCTACATCATCTACTACTACAGTGTGTGTAACCTATATAATCCGGTCCCCCCTATCCGGTCCCCCCTATCCAGCCCCCTATCCAGATAGAGAGGGGGCGCTGCAGACCCCAGTTGCAGGACGACACACGTTGATCACCCGTCTCCCTACACGTGAGAAGGGTCATCTTAGGTCACGTGATATCACGTGATCACATCACTCTGCTTGCTTGAACGGAGAAGTGGGAACACTCACGTATTAGAAAAATATTAGGAATGACACACTATGCTGAATGAATCATCATTGCATAGTAGGGAGAGAGGGGAGAAAGGGAGAGAGGGGGGGGGGGGGGGAAGTGAGATTGAGGGGTGATAGAGGGAGAGAGATATTGCTTAGGGCCTAGGGTGAGAGAGATAGATAAAGAGAGTGCGAGAGAGCTCTATCGGATAAAGGAGGATGATATTTGTTAGTGAACAATAGACAAAAGACAAAGACGAGAAGGAAAGGCGGGGTTGTTCCGGTGTAAAAGAGACACTTCACACTTTTACACCCCCTGTTAATTTTCTCTTTTACACGTTCTAGCGTCTCTCGAGCTGTCGACAAAACCCCCTTTTCTCTCTGTCTATTATCTAGATTTTACTCTCTCACACTGACATCATGTCCCGCTTAGTGAAGTCATTGGGTGAAATTGTAAACTCTGACAGTATACCTGCTCCAAGAAGGAAATTATTAATGAGAAGGGAAGTTTTAAAAGGTAGCATCATAAACAGCCTGGGTGAAAGTAGCTGGCAAGAAATGGGATGATTTTGAACGTGTGAACCCAACCTCAGTATTATAGAGAGCGGCATGAGAGAAGGACATAATGGAATAATTCATTTCATACCCCGGCACCAAACAAGAACTGATAACGCGAATATATTATGGACTATCTCTCTCTCTCTCTCTATGTCCCACCTCTCTCTCTCCCTCTCTTGATGTCTCCTGCCCTATCAGTAGTGTGTCTAGAGGGGTGCTAACGGTTCAAATTTGAGGGTCGGTACCAACAAAAGAGGCAACCTTAAACAACTCGCTAACAAAAAGGGTTAGGAAATCTTTGATTTGATAAGACTCCCTCAACAACCCTAAAGCTCATTTCTTTTCGCTGGAAACGTGTGGACAGTAGTTTGGTATGAAGTAAGGCTCACTTCTTTTCGCTGTAGTAACAGTAGGTTAGTGTACTGTCAGGATTTAGTTAACTGTTTAGTTAGGTTAGTGTACAGTTAGGCCTGGGTTAGTTAGAGTGGCTGACAGTGAAGAGAAAGCTGGGAAATTCCCACAATAAAAACTAACGACACGGTGTGTAACAACACATGATGTGTGTAGTAACGAATCGCTCTTCCAAACTCGTTGTGGTATATCACTTCTCTCCAATTTGTCACTCTCAGCCCACAACCCATCCACATCACTCTACAACCCACAGCACACTAGGACCCATAGCACTCTCAGAACCCACAGCACTCTAGAACCCACAGCACTCTAGAACCTATCCATAGAGTCACTTTCTATAATAATACCGGCTATTATGTGACAACTCAAGAGCACCTCTCACACTTTACAGAGAGAGTGGTGTTTGACAGGTTCGATTTATCCCCAAAATGGTCTGAGAGAGCTAGCTCTCTCATCGTGTGTATGTGTGTCAGACTGTACCCCTTTAAAATGGGGGTCCGATCGACTAGTGTGGATTGTCAGACTGTACCCCCTTTAAAATTATCTCTCTCTGCTTGTGACAGGTCATCGCAGATAGACGGTATAAAAAGCAGTCACGCGAGGAGAAAAGGTGTGAAAAACCTATGTCATGATAATGAGATTAGGGTCCCCCAAAGTGTCACCCCCTATTTGACCCTCCCAAAATTATTCCCAAAATACCATGCACTATCCCCCTATCTATCTCCCATATCTTACCATTTGCTGGGATGACTTCCCGTGAAATATCCTGACCCAGGATCAGTGTCAATAATGTTGAAATTAGGAGGAGGAGGATGGTGTAATACATGGTTTAGGGCTGTAATAAAACAGGGTTTAGGTAGAGGGGGAGATAAGAGATGGTATGTGTCACAAGTTTAGAATATTTAGAATGAAACCTGGGTCTTCTTATTTTAGAGTCTGACAAGAGTCAACACTCAAGATGTTACTGAGCGAAGTCAAGAAGCAATTCAAGTGGAGGGTGGGGACAAATATTAAGATTTCGATTGTGTGATTAAGGGGATAAATGCAGGGAGATAGACCGGTTAGTCTAGGTTTAGACAACATCCAATTGTAAAGCATTAACTTAATTACTCCTTTATAAATATTGACACTGTCGCCTAGCAACAGCGGTGGAAAACGCAAAGAACAAAGAAGTAAAATCAAGAATAATTATGGTCAATCTGTCAGGAGTAATGCTGTGCAAGGGATAGACACGAACGTTAGAGAAAAGCACCTTTTAGGCCTCTTCTTCTCCGCGTTATGACAAGTTATGACTCGCTATCTTTCTCTCCTCTCTATCTTTTTTCACTCTCTCTCTCTCTCTTCCCCCACCCATCAAAGACACGAGAAAATGATAATCGAACGATAAATGATAATATAACGGGGTATCGAAAAGGAGAAAACCGATAAAAGAACCGCCCACAAACAGACACAAATTATTAATCTGGCTAATTAATTATTTAATTTAATGACTTAAAGATAAGATATTGGAGATGTTAATTTTACAGCAAGCTAGAAACATAATATGTCCATTGATATGATTTAAACAGAATATAGATCTGCCATGCAACAGTGGGGTTGCAATGGGGGGGGGGAAAAGGGAAGAGAAGGAGGGAAGGAGAGAGGAGAGAAAATCGAAGGGGGAATTAAAGGGGGGGGGAAAAAGAAATTTTAAAAAGAGAGGGGGGGGGAGAGGAGGGGGCAGGGGGTAAGGGAAGAGAGGGGAAAGGGGGGGTTTTCTTTTCACAGAAGGTTGAACATCCGATAGAATGAAGCTAGTGTTGGATCAGTGTCGGTGGAAGGATGGGCCCGGGCTCTCAATTACCCCCCCCCCAATACGGGTGCTGCAGCCGGGCAAGGCTTTGGGGGGGAAAGAAGGAAAAAAGATAGGGGAAGGGGAGGGGGCCAAAAAAGGGAGGGGGAAGGGGAAAAGTGGAAAGAGAGAGGAGAGGGGGGAGAGGGGGATAGGGTATAACATGATTCAGGCACCACTTCGGCTAATGGGGCTATTTTGTCTTGATACGAAGTTTAGACACTACCAGAATATATTTAGGTCTGAAAGAATTAGAAGATATTTTGTAATTTCAGTGGAATCGAAATCGGTAATACCCTAGGTCAACTATATTCTCACACAGTTCAGCTAATGTCTAGAGGGGTGAAATAATAAAACGGAAAAGTTGTTATGTCGGAAGGGGGCTGATGTTTTTTTAAAAACCACTCCCAACAAAACCCAAAAAACATTATAAATTACTATAATGCTGGTTTAGTCTGACTAAAGACTGTTGATGGAAGGGCTTTTAAAAAGACCCCGCAAAAAGGGGGATAAGAAAGGAAAAGTGGGAAAGGGAGGGCCCCGGGGGCTGGGGGGGTTTGGGAAAAGGGGAAAAATAAGGGGGAGAAGGGGGGGGAGAAAGGGGGAGAGAGGGAAAAAAAAAGGGGAAAAGGGGGGGGGGGAAAAAACCCCCCCCCCCCGGGGGGGGGGGGGGGGGGGGTTTTTTGGGGGGGGGGGGAAAAAAAAAAGGGAAAAAGGGGGGGGGAAAAGGAAAAGGGCGGGAAAAAAGGGGGAAAACTTGGGGTAGGGAAAAAAGGGAAAAAAAAAGGGGAAAAAAAAATAAACAAAATTTTTAAAAAAGACTAAAAAAATTTTTTAAGGATT